>JAHDVE020007213.1:0-355268 GCA_022606495.2 Halesus radiatus | reverse complement strand
AAAGTAGTATTTAAAAAATATGTATGTATTATGAATGATGTCATCGTATGAATATTTCTGTTTTAAACCTTTATTTATTTATTATATTTAGTCATGTAGATATATTATTGAGGCTTGTGACTCACATGATGTTGTCATTTTTGCCTCATCTGTTTTAAATTATGACGTCTGATATTATTTTACATGTAGTAGGTTATGTAAGAATTTACTTTAAAATATTTTCCAATTTACATGATCTAACAAATTTCATTATTCTTAATATGACTCAGAATTTAGTTGAAGCTATTCGACTCTGAACTTCCGGTGGGTTTAAGGTCACCAATATTGTCACTCTCTGTTGGTTCATATTTAATGCACATCGTTAGTTTGTTCTATAATAATAATTGGATGATTTGTATAGCGCCGTTTTTGTGAAAAATCACCTCAAGGGCGCTGTACAAATATTACTTCCTATTCTATAACTAATTATTTACAGACAGATACAGAAAAACATACTTGCCTGGCAGGTCGCTTCAGATGAACACAGTTTTATTAAAAAAATTAAGTATACAGATGAAAGTTTTACAGTTGCTATTTTATCATCCTTTTCTATTGATGTTACATTTATTAGAAGATTATCTCTTTAATTTCTTTATGCATCAAGAACATTGATAAGAGAGGCCTATCAAACACAATATTCTTCCCATTAGTGCATGTCCGGAACTTAATCTAAACATGATTCTCATTGCCGACCTCTTCAGATTAACTTCAGCGAACCATGAAGTTTTAAAAGGCTCTTTTTGGAGCTTCCTATACCATACACCCTTATTGGCAGACAAAGTTTCAATGATCATTCTTCATAGTATTACATACCAAATTTATTTTTGGTAGTAATCTTTAGCATCTGGCGTCATATTTATTTCCATTTATACACTCTTCGTTTGCTAACAAATCCGCATTGCAAACATATGGAAACACCTTTCTGCTGTAACTGCATTATTTTTTCTACAATATTATAAGATATTTCCCTTTGAAACACTTTTTGTATAAATTATTTATTGTTTACTTTTTATAAACCTTTATTTAATTCAATATGTTAGCATTTAGATTAGATTTAATTCGCAGCGTCCTAAATAAAATTTCTATGTCATTAATATTCTAAACCAATTAACATAAATGATTTTCGATACTGTGGTCTATAATCTACAAGACTCGTACACTTATTCTCCACCTTTATCATACTCCTTTAATTCAAACAATGAAATGAGAACTTCACAAATGACATAAGCGGTAGAATTATTTCCACTGCAGCGCCTTAATTACACCCATAGTCCTTTGTAATGTGGAGAATTACGACAAAGACCCCGGACTCCGAAACGCATTCTGACCGACCTCTAGCCTTTAACTTCTATGACCTTCGTTGATAACTTTGAATAATCACATTAAAACACGATTAATTTTATCTGGCGTCGCTGAAAACTTAGATAAATTTCTAGTGGCATCCTGGGAACAGGTCCAAACCAAGGCGGCTTATATTGCTTTTTCAAAAAGGGTTATGTCTCGAAAGGGCCGCGACATTTTTCTGAATAACCTTAACCTACCAAAAAATATTACCGTAATCCTGAGCAGTAAAAATGCTCGCAAAATCCATATCTATATCACGCAGAAAAAACTCAGATGAAATGGTCGCAGTCCAGTCTGCTTTAGTCCAGTCCTTTGGGAGCAACCTTAAGAAGATCGGCATGATGAAGGTGCCTGCAGGAACGAAGGGGTAAAACCCGTAGTAATTTATTCACTTTCAGCTTCAGCCCTTTTTTATTCGATATTCTTTTCAATATTTCACCAATTTTGTCAAAAAGTGGAATGTCGTATTTTCGCAAGAATTCTCTTACTGTTTTAGGAACAAATTATTATTATCTTTATTTTACGCACCCTTGTGGTTATTCTTCACCCAAACGGTATTATCAAAATGTCCTTATAACCCGGGATATAATTATTATAATTTTGTCCCGGGTTTCAAACATATTAAATAACATTATAGGTATATGAATTTAATATCTAAGCTCCTAGTTACTGAGTAGTCGACTAATAGCATTGCTAATCACTTATAATAATTAAATAATATTATATTATAAAGTTTTATTATATTACAATGTAACCTTTACCACAAATTTAAAGTTTATACAATGGGAATAATAATTACTTCTTCAATTAAGGTAAAATCACTTCGTGGCATCGTTTTCAATTAACTGATTAAGGGTTGTTTTGTATGAACCACTATTTAATAAATAAATATCAACATATTTCGAAACTAATGGTTCCCTCGTCAGAATACAAAGTATACACTTTATCCCGAAGAGGGAACCATTGGTTTCGTAACATGTTGATATTTATTTATTAAAAAGTAGTGTTTTATACAAAATAACTCTTAATTAATACAATAATTATAATTAATTGACTAGTAATTAATGTTACGGTAATAGTCAACGGGGAGAGGGACGTCGGAGATTTATTATTTATTAATTCAAAATAATGATAGTATTATTACGCAATACGATAAACATAATGTTTTTAAATACAAAAATATTTATCAAATAATGAAAAAAAAAAAAATTTTGAATTAATAAATAATAACTCTCCGACGTCCCTCTCCCCCTTAATACTGATCTTTGGTTATAAGCGAAACCTGGTGGGATCTAAAAATGTTAGTAAAAACGAACGAAGTTACTCAGTACATGTAATTTATTATGACACTCTTAAAAAAAAAATATATATATATTTATTGGTTGATAATTATAAGATTCATATATTCTCTAGGTCGTTAGATGTTTGACAAATAATTTTATTTTGTTACGTTAAATTAGTGCAATGTAAAAACAAAAACTATCATACCTTATTCTATGACCAATGACGCCGCAATCGGAACTAGGCAGGGGTGAAAGTTCAATTCGGGTCTCTTACAATAACCCAAGTTGGCAGCTTTTGTGAAGTTAATCGGATTACTCGGTTCGCTGTGTTTATTGAATCAAACCTCTAGCGCATTAACGAATCAAAAAGAGTACAAACAAACTGGCAAATAAATTAAGCATTTAATCTGAGATTTAGAAAAAAATAAACTATTCTTTACGTAGGTAATCAATATTACCTACCTTTTATCGACTCATTATTATATATCTTGCTTCTTAACCTTCGGCATGCCAAGATGCAAAACAAATCTTGCGTTGCCATGAGGGTTGACTCAGTTACCCAACACATTTTATCGTTATAATCCCATTTTTTACATGTATTCATAAATTTTATTGCAAATTCTTCTTATGATTTATACACGTGTTTTCATAATATAGTTATTTTATAAAACAAAAACTCTACATTCATCAACGAACTTGGCTTACGCTCGGCGGTTGTGGATCTACTGACGTAAGATCATTTGCTACCTATCAGCGGTCCGGCGGCCGATTACCTTACCCACCACTGTGAGAGTAGAATTGCGGAAATGTGTAGGTGCGGGTATGGTTCCAGCACGCGAGAAATATTATCTGTGACAGGGAATGATACCAACACCTTCATAAAATATTTTTCTGTTTTAATCTAGTAGTTCAGTTTATTTTTTTAATGGTAGATTATGTGTTTATAGGTTTTTCAGGAATACAAAAAATACCATAACTATAAGATCTCTATTTAAAATAATACACGCAGGAGAGTAATTGAAGAGATTTTTACTACCCCTGTTGTCGCCGGGAAGGTTACAAAATGATTTTTGAACATTTTAATGAGGTACAAGCTTAAATAAATAAGCCTTAAATAACTAGGAACTTTAATGATATTCATTGAAAAAGATTCCTTTGATTTTTGAGCGATATACGTCGAAGTTCAAGCACCGCATAACGCGATGTTTTTGTTGTGTATTTTAGAAATCAATAAAATAAACTCGCTATTTGTTCAGCATATTGTGTGGTGTTATTTGAAAATCATAATTGAATTTAGTGGCCATTCTGTGTATGGCATATCGCCGGATTTGTTTGTTTAAAAACAACCGAATCAATTAAGTCTGTTTGGATGTTCCTACAAGTGCGGGGTTGTTTGGTATTGTAGGCTGTAGGCTTTATTATTTGTTGAAGGGCTGGCGGGAACGGGTAAACACATGTGTTTCGTAATTCACCCACAGGGGGAGGCCTTAGGGGTGTAATTCGGGGAACGCAATTCCGCTGCATGTTTTATCTACACAAAAATAAATATTGGCACGGTAAATCATGCTTTTGGCATCTATTAAATTCTATATGAAATACGTACTGGAATTTTAAGTCAACTAATTTTTAATTATTCTTACTTAAAATATAAAAACTTCATTGTAATATTTCATCATTGAAGAAAATAATATTAACATAACCTAAATGAAAGATGAAACCGGAGAAAAGGACAGAAACTAAAAAGATTTCAGTCGCATTTGGGACTCGAACCCAGGTCCTCTGCCTATCCTGGGCAACGCTCAACCGATTTAGCTAATGAAACCAGTTCAATTTGTGTCATCTTCATCCATATCATATCTCAAATTCAAGATTTGTGAATATTATTTTCCATTTTTAATCTCATATTATTGACAGCTATTTTTAGTTTCTGTCCTTTTGTCCGGTTTCATCTTTCATTTAGGTTATGTTAATATTATTTTCTTCAATGATTTAAGAAAAACGTTTAAAATTACATTTAAAGATTGCAGTTTGAGGATTTTTATCTTTTGAAACCTTATACATTTTCCTAACTACACGTATGGAATTTAAAGATAGATCATTTGTGGTATTGCTTGAGTTAGCAACCTGTAAAGTGATCTTCAGGGCCATTTTTTTTTGTGCTGTCCCATAACGGTATTCTTAGGTACACTTTTACAAAATTGGTAAGTGCGCTTTTTCTGCCTGGAATTTATATTTTTAAATCGGTATATTGTTTCCATCATGGGATATGGAGCTTGTCAAATACGAATCAGCATTTGTATAGATAACGTTGTATTTTAATACGTGATCCAGACTTAGGTACCAATAAATTTCACTCGAGAGACATTCGATTGAAATATTATCAATTTTAATTATTTTCCTTTCCTACCTGATAATTTGTATCGTAAATGCCACGGAATCGCCACCGTATCATCAACGGCTCAGAAGTTAGCATTAGTTCGCACAGTTTCAGCCGCTGAAAAACAACGTTGACAGATTGGGGGCCAGAATATCAGGCCTAGAATATAGCAGGCCCAACCCGCCTCGGCGTGTGACGTTTGACGCTTGACGCCTTCTGTCGTCCGTATTATGTGGAAAAACTCGCTAAGCCTCATAGCTTCCTTTGGCGCTAATCTGATGCTACGCCACTCCGATTGTTAGGCCGATTGTATACAACTTTTCGGCTCTATCGGGCTTCGACTAATTTCAAATGAATAACGAATAAAAGCAGAATGAAACGAGTACATGTAAATTAGCCGAACATTCAAAAATCGCGGCAAAACCTTTTTTTAAATTACTTGATGATGTTTTTTTTAATTTTTCTTAATACGGCAATATATTTTCATTGTGAAACTTGGTAAATAAGTAAAGGGAGGTGTCTATTTTATTAGGAGGAGCGGCTGCGCTGCCTATTTGATACATAACTTAATTTTTCTTAATACGGCAATATATTTTCATTGTGAAACTTCGTAAATAAGTAAAGGGAGGTGTCTATTTTATTAGGAGGAGCGGCTGCGCTGCCTATTTGATACATAACTTAATTTTTGATTTCAGGCCAAAATACCATCCAAACTGAATGTCATATATATATATATATATATATATATATATATATTTATATTTTTTTTTTAATTAAAGCGCTAGTAAATATCTAGTACGTAAGAGAAGTATTTTATTTTTTTTTTTTTTTAAATTATGGCCATGAAAAAAAATCATAATTTTAGAGGCAACTTGGAAAATTATTTGCGGGTTTATTATTATTTTTTATTATCGTATTTTCTATGTAAATGTGAACACGTAAATAAAAATATAAAAACAAAACATTTATTGAAAAAAAACTTTTTTCTGGTCTATATTTTAAATTATGTATAGCAAATTTGTGTTTCAACGTAAATTGGTCGTTTTTAATTTAAAGTCCACCATAATGCTTATTTTAATTTTTATTTTATATTTGCTTATGTTTTCAAAGTAAACAGGGTAAAACTTTTTTTTTTAAATAACCGTTAGTCCCCAAATAATTGTTAGAGGTGCCTCTAAAATCGCGAAAAATCAATTCCTTTAATGGCCTATATTATGTATCTATGTAAATTATGTAAAACAAAAATAAATAAATTACTTCTAATCCGTACTAGATATTTACTATACTTTTTGATGAAAAAAAAGATCATTAGCTTTAGGTGAGTATTTTGGCCTCAAATCCAAAATTAAGTTTTGTATGAAACAAGCCGCGCAGTCGTTTCTCTTAATTATTGGTACAAATACAGTCTGACATTTTATTGTAGACAAAAATGAGGGCGCTGTGATCGTTTAAAACTTTTAAATGGTATCACCAAGATGCCTCATAGGAAAATGATTGTAATACAAAAGCACAATAGTCCAAGTGCATATCTTTTACTTTAACTAAACGGTATTTAGAATTAGTGATATATTCCGAAAGGAGATGATTCTACATCATATTCTAAGACAATTTTATTTTTATACTTTTTTCATTATCGCCTTGCAAGGAAGACAATTGCACGGAAAATGCAATTTTTTCGAATTTCTGAAATTTACGTATCGATGTAACCATGTATTATATGTTCGATAAATACAAAAGCAATTTAAATTCTCAGATCATTTTTTTTTTTAAACGTGAAAAAATTAATTATCATGTATTGTGTTGTTTCTTTAAAACGAACTGTCAAATGCGAATACGCGCAAACATTTGAATGTGAAGAACACATTTCAAAGACGAAGTGAGTAGCTTTGTGTTGCCATAGTAAAGACATTTTGTAGTTCCAAAATAATAAATATATACAATTAAATGTTAAGCTATTACTACATAGATACCTGCACAGATTTTCTTAATCTCGGATCTTTCATATTGAGAACATTGAATATTTTTTCTGCCCCCGATTGTTTTTTTAATGTAAAGCTAATACGAAAAACATGTGACAATAAGGTTTTTTTATGAAATATATTTTTCACTCACTTTTTATTGTTAACATTCATTTAAACGTCGTATTTTTTTATAAAATGTAGACGGTAGTAAAATCACTTTTCTTCCCTTCCGAAAACGAAGCGACGATATCCTATTCATTTTTTTATGAAGTTAATTTCGCATAGTTTCGGTTAACACAAAAATTATATTCCTGGTTAACTCACCAGTAATTTAAAAGTAACTCTCTTCGCAATGATTAATCTGTATTTTCGATGAGGCGTACTTCAAAACTTTTCGGTGGCTTCGCTTGGAAATAATAATAAAATGTATATAAATTCAGCACCAAAAGTTTACATGTCAACCTAGATCGTATTTCGAAGGGAGTAATGAATCAGTTTCCTTTCGAATTTTCGATCAAAACGAAAAAGCATTAGTTGACGATAACAGACGTCATTCTTCGTCCTTCATTCTTGTATTAATGAATTTGATTAATATTTCTCCCTATAAAGAGGGTGCGATTATTAATTAACTATTTTGTTGTAAAGCCACCATCATAAAATACAAGACAGACATTAACATTTTACATATGTATACCCCGTTCGAACTACAGTTTGCATTCCCCAAGTAAACGCTTTTACACAGTTCTTGGTAACAAATGCTTAAATGATATGGATGTATTTAATAATAATCTGAACTTGGCAAATTTCAGAAATAGTATGAACAAATTATTTACATTATTTACTTATTTATTGTTAATGTTAATATTGACTCTGTGGATATTTATTTATTTTTTCTGCTCCTTTATATTCCTGTATGTTTAGTTTTGGTGCAGTTTTTATTATTTCAAGTGTAATTAACTTTTGTGCATGTTTTCTATTTTTATTTTTATTTGATTTTAAAAAAATGTGCCTGAATATAAAAGCCCCCTGGGCGTTTAAATAATAAAATAAATAAATGTATTACGTAGTTTAATTTGTTTAAAAGATAGTCAATCATTTCCGGGTTTCGAATAATAGCTGACAGAATTTTAATTCTCGCTATTTCTGTAATTACCATCATTAAAAGCGGAAAATTATGTAAATTACAAGCAACATTAGGAAATTGTTGCTCGTGTAATGATGGACTTTTAGCTAGCAGAAGAATGAGCCCACGATTCCCGAGTGTGAACCCCACGCTTTGGATCATTCACCCACTAACCTGTGAATTATTGCAAAAAAATGTCTATTAAATTGTTTTATTGTAATTCCGTGTGTGGCATTGATGTACTTTTTTTTTTAAATTATCCCTTGTTGATTTTTATTTTTGTGTACAAAATGTTTGGCGGCACAGGTCAAAGCTCGTTCTAGGTACTTGTTTTGTGGGAGTTTTTCACGTTTTCTGCGGTACGCGATTCCGTCCCTGTAGCGTGCCTTTGGAGCACTTGAGCGCCGAAATAAAAGCCTTGAAAGGCTTTTGCGTCCTTCAGTTTTTCAATGAATTTCATGCTTTATAAGATTTCGTTAAGATTTACGTTTTAAATTTTGTTTACGCGTTCGTTTTTTAATGACGCACCTTATATCCGACTTTCGACCCTCCAAAATAATAAATCTACAACTCTGAATTCATAACTAGAAATATAAAAAAACCTTAAGTAATTCACTGCAAGGAGACGCAAATCGCCTAATATTTTGATCTTAAAAAACTTGTTTTTTTTTCGATTCAGTTTTATCCGTTTTCTTTGTAAAATTCTCTAGAATTTTGTGCTCGTTCCACCCTTATTTACATTTCGTGTGTGTGTGTTTTTTTTTCAATATCGATTGCATGCTAGAATGTAAATACCATTCTGTGATTGTTAAATTCTCAGTAGATGTACAGGTTGGATAAATAAAGCTATTAAAGTGAAATATTATCCCTGTTCCGGCTTCCCCGCCCGGTGGCTTCATTATTTACATCCTATCGAATTACAAAAACAGTGAATAATAAATAATAAGTCTACCTGCTACCCGTTTATTTTTTCTACCCGGTGTTATCAAAAATATTTAACGGGATTGAACCCTTTAATTAAGTATCGGAGTCAAACAAACTCTGTAGGTCGAAGTTATTTCAGCATGATTCGTATCTATACACGTGTTATCGTTGAGAATACACGATTTGAGAAATTAAATGGAAATTTATGTTGATTATACGATATAAATAAATACCTGACATTTTTCTTACTAGAGTTTCCACCCTGCGCGTGTTTGGAGAAGGCAAAAATGTTTTCACACAAAAAATTTATGTTTTTATTTAATGTAAAGTTTTTCGGAAATAGCGATGGTCTAGATAATCGAGATTATTTGAAGAATCGAAACGTTTCGATTTTAATTCATTCGAATTAATTAGTTCTTGAAATGTTTAGATTCGAAGCATCATTGGTTTCAATTATTGCACCTGCCACCCATCACTACGTGCGAACGATTCGACATTCTGTAAAATGTTTTTTTTTATGAAACCTAAACAAAATTACGAGTTGCGCTCCGTAGTGTCGGCTCCTCTGTTATCATTAAAATTCACGCAGTATACTTTTTATACATACAATAATTCTTCAAATCCTACTTTAATCAGGTTTTATAAATCATGTCTCTTCTTCTTCTTCTTATAACCCCGGGCAACGCCGGGTACTTCAGCTAGTGGTTAATATATATTTTTAAATTTTATTATATTATCTGTGAGATATTAAAATTTTATTTAAAATATGTATTTTTTTTATAAATGTGCCCCGAATAATATTGACGAAACTAGTATGCAAAAAACGAACGAATTTATTTATTTATTTCTTTAAAAGATTGGTATTCACTTTGTGGCGTCATTATTAATAAATTAATAAAAATATTTGGTAAACACCACTCTTTTAATATAAATATCAACATGTTTCGAAAGCGAAGCTTTCCTCACCGGAATACTGTATATCCTTGTATGTATTCTGTATGTCCTGATATGTATGCTGTATGTCCTGATGAGGAAAGCCTCGCTTTCCAAACATGTATTAAAAATGTGATATTTACGAAGTATTTTTATTATTTATTTATTAATATGATTTTTCATTGAGATTTTAAGAATCTGTTTTATGTAGTGAATTTGAGTTGAATAAAATGATTATATCATATTTTTTTAATTTTATTTATCTCTTTTGTCCATGAATGCAATTTGTATTTGACCTGTTTTGCTTAATAATATTATGTAATTTGTTTTCAGGTTCGAGAGAGACTACGAGTGGCATTAGAACGAAATACTAGCTTAGAAGAAGAATTAGCACTTACCAAAGAAGAAGTAAGTAATTTGTCTTTTTTATGCCTACAAAAAAGTATTTAATATATGACAAAATAAATTGAGAGTATTGTATTTTAGGTGGCGTTTTTAAAATAATATCACCGTATCACTGTGTCCAAATTTGTGTATTTCGTATTTTATTGTTACCATCTGGAGGGAGGATATAAGATATTAAAAATACATGGTGTATCAGGATGTACCCGACAAACTTTATCCAGTGATTCCTGAGTTTATTTGAAGTAAAGATGTAATTATTTTTCTTTTTTTTTCCACCTTAAAACATTAAAAAATCAAACTGTATTGGACAGTTGGAGTGGTGAGGAGGGGGGGATATTAACATTTTTTACTTCAAAGAAATCACTGGTTTAAGTTTGTCAGGTACGTCCTAAGATACCCTGTTTATAATTGGAAATATAGCAGTCAAATTAAGAAGCTCAAATTTTAGCAAGAATTTACGTACCAGCACCAACGAAGGATAAGGACCGAATGATATACCTGCCGTAATCAACTAAAATACAATAATTTACCTCTTTCAATTAGGTACGCCCATCATTAAATCACTCGTCTATTGTAGTGATGGCTCGTGATTTGCTTTGTCCCAGAGTGGTGAGGTTAAAAAAAACCCCTTTTTTTTAATTTCGAATGCCCCAAGAGAATAATATTTTGGGCTTCAACAATATGTGAAAAATTTTGAGATTCGCAAAGAATGCAAGTCTGATGTGAGCTTAACGACTAAGATTAAGAAAGGGATGCTTAGATGGTTTGGGCATGCAGAGCAGATGAACAAAGAAAGGAGAATATATGATGCGAATGTGAATGGGAGAAGAAGCCCGAGGAAGACATGACAAGATCAAGTGAACCAAATACTTGAGTCGGGTTATGTCAACAGTCAAATAACAGAAGAGTATGTATGAGACGAAGTATAAATGTGAATGAAGTAAGGAGTGTGTGCCGAGACCGATTTGTTTGGCAGTCTGTCCTTTTTGCCTACCCCTGCGGGGAAACGGCGTGATGGTTAGTTGAAAAATAGTCATCGTCGCTACTGGTCTAATGCAGTAGGTGCACTGTGATTCAATCCTCTATGATCCATATGCTGAGACCTTTATGTAGCCGTTGATGTGTGGAGTAATGGAAATCTTTGCCAAATTACCAGAGGAAATTGAATACGAAGAAAATTTTTTGGAAAAAAAATTACAGTTACGAAAATATGTGATTAATTTATACTAAAAATATATATGTATTTAAGAAGTGTATTGTTAGGGCATAGGTATGTATCTATGTACTATTTTAAAACTATAAATCGTGAGCATACAAAGAAAAGAGGCCAAGTCAAGATCCCTGTCCGTTGGCAGACTGAATCATTTTTTATCAGAATATTTTTTACATATATGAAACAAAATATATTTAAATTAAAAAATAAACTAACTTGCGAAACTATGAGCCTGCATCCATACAAGAGTCCTCAATCTGTCAAAAAACAAGGACTTTAACTTGGCCACTTTTCATTGTATGCTCACGAAATAAACATATTGGCATTTTCTGATGTTTTTGTCTGTATTTTTCCCATTGAAGAGAAAACCCTGATACAGACATTGATTCACTGATACAGACACTGATACACTGATACAGACACTGATACACTGATACAGACACTGATACAGACACTGATACAGATACTGATACACTGATACAGACACTGATACACTGATACAGACGCAGATAAACATACAAAATAATATAAAAAACATTAATTAGTTAAATATTTATAAACTATTGTTACTACCACATATTTCTTGATAATAATAATAATAATTGGATTTGTTTATATTTTTCATTGATAACCTCTGTTGTGGAGTAGTTAAGATCCTCGGCTACAGATCTATAGGTCACGCATTCAAATCCAGCCTTGCGCAAATGTATATTATTTGATTAATTTGTATTATTTCACATTAAATCAATGTTAAAAAAATAATATAGAGTATATTTGTGGCTTCCAGAGTGGTGGATACTCTCAGTATCACTCTGGTGAAAGGACACCATTCAGAATCGAAACCTCGCTTGAATTGGCTTTAGCCGTGTTTAGTGACCAGATCTGAATATCCAAGTACTTCCCATCCTTTCTCTCCCCTATCTTCTTCCCATCCCCTCGGTCTCACAACATGACCTCATTTGGGGGCACCATTAAGTCCCACTGGCAGTGTTACTTACCGTGTCACCGCATTTCCAGCTGCAACAGTACAAGACTGGCGGACTAGTCCCGAACAACTCGTCGGACGGGCCAGACCACGCCGGAGGCCTCTCCCCCCGCCCCAAGGAGAACGGCCAGCCTGGCTCCACGTCCCCCGCCTCCTCAGACAATGCTAACGGGGACCATTACGCACCCACAAAGGTAACATCTAATCTCTGAACAATGATGGCGCAATTATTAAAAACACCTTTTTATCACACTAAAGATATCAATGAAGGGATAAACCGACGGAAGTGTGTTGCGGACACATCTTGTGTGCCCGAAGTAAGTTAAATTTCTATTAGTTCTGGCAAAATTCATAAAAAAATTTCAAGTACTGAATTTCTTTCTTGAACAGATAGTCAATTTCATTGCTCTATCTAAGGCCTAATTAAACCGCACTTGAGGTGAACCTTCACAAAATTGTGCTATAGAAATTAACTCTTATTATTAAGGCCTAGAAATCGTAAGGTTTTATGTAAATTGGCAACTTCAGTTTTTTTTTTAAATCGCTATAGATCACACTTCTAGAGATTATCTTTTCAACTGAAAATACAGAGCAAACAAGGGATTATGCAAAGTCTTACAGTTATCTTAAAAATTGATATGTTTTCATTCATTTTATATCACTACAGAAGGAACTAAAGATCGAGAGTCAATCTCTTAGCCATGAAAAACTCATTTTGTTGTAGTTCGATTCTGAACTCTGGTTCCTGTGCAGCTTTTCTACCATTCTAAAGTAAATTATTATTTTACCAATGGTTTAATAATACTTTTTTTAAATATAGTTATGTTTAAATAGTACTTGACTTTAACAGTCATTAATTATAAACAGTAATTGAGTTACAGTTTTCACAACAACAAAATATTCTCCGAACAATTCGTAATCTCGATTTTATTCAACGTCTCTGAATTGATTGTGGTAGAAATATTAATTTTTCTTGTTCTGAATAAATTATGTTGGAATTTTGATCCGGGACTAACTTCCCCTTATTAAATTTGGCTTGACAGATGTCGCGAGGTTAAATTAAATCAAATGTAATGTCAGAACTGTCATTTATATTTGCAATTTGTCTAATTAATTTTGTTGATGTTTCTACATACATATTCATGTTATGCAAGTAACTTTATTAAATTTGATTGGTTGACTTTATGTACTCTCCATTGCTCTGTTCATAATTAATTCCACGGTTTAACAATATTAATACAGCACCTCTAACTATGACCGATCACACTAAACACACTACAAAATGGTATTGGTTTCACCAAAGCATTAACATCACAAGTACCTTCTAGTATAAAATTGAAACTACATTATTTTAAAGCAGTTCAGTTAAACATGTAATGATGTTTTTTAACCTCCCAAAAGCAAGCTACAAAGAAGGCTGCATTATTTAAAAACAAAAAAAAACAGATTTGCAACTGCAATGGGCAAAGGAAAAAAAAAAGCATTATTAATTGCATTTTTCTTTGGAATCACTCATACTTCACTAGACCACACCACATACATTATTTTATCGTAATAACCAGAATTTCAAACATAATTTTGAAATACATACATACAACTTTTACTTGTAAATTAAAATAATTTATTAAATCTATCTGAACTTAAAATCACAATAGTTGTTTTTTTTTTTTTTAATGCATAAATGCACCATGATTTTAGAATGTTAATTAATATGTTATGATTGTTATATGATGGTCAAAATGTCTGAATGAATTCATATTTTTGTGTTTTCTGTTGTAATTCTTGCATGTCAATCAATTACTGTTTAGAAATTAGAGTTTTATTTAGTTTTGGTAAGATTTCAAAATTAATGTTTTTCGTTTATTTTGGATTTAAATTATATTTTTCCACACCATTCAGTCATCATTCCATATTCACTTCATTGGGGTAAAAAAAAATCTTGTTTTGGAAATATTTCATGATCGTCAGTCTTCATCATCTCTTCCGAAACATTAGTTTTGCTCTTTTACAATTTATTTGTTTATGACAGTGTTCATTAGTGGAACAAAACAAAAACTGTTTTTTTGACAAAGTTACCAGAAATATTTTGAAGAATATTCCGTTCATGATTAAATGAAATTATTATTTATCGCTTTAGTGATGAAAAACTAGCTTCATCTGTATATTATATCGACCCCTTCTACGTAAAGTATCAAAATCAGAACTTTACAGGAGAGTAAAAAGGCAGAAGATTAGCGTAAGTTGGGCTTTTGATTATTTTGCACTAAATTTGGGACATATTTGACACTGAAGGTTCCAAATTTGGTGCAAAACATCAAAAACTCGACATGCACCGAACTTCTGTCTCTTTAAATCACTCTCCTGTAAAGTTCCAATTTTGAAGATAGGATTCTTTACGTAGGAGGGGTCGATATCATTATAAATATTGATGCATTTTAATTACCAGCACAGTATGCCCCCCTAGTTTTTCCCCAGATACACCCTGTGAAGTATCTCAAAACCTTGCTGAAATGAATAATTATTTTTCCTTTTTATTGGAAGAAGCGTTTCCAAATTTTTACTTAATTTTTTAATAAAATTTAGCATTGTTTTGTGGAGGATAATTCTATCTGTTATAGATAATGCTTAGGTTCCCTGCTTATCTTAATGCAAATATTACGGTTTGTTGATTAATGTTTTGCAAAAATTCTGTTATTACCGCTTTTGCCTGGTTCAATTGAAACCGTCGTGGGAAGCTTTCCAGTGGAATTTATAATGTGCTTCTTTCTGTAACTTAAGGGAACAGTCTTTAGCGACGTAAACCAAACACAAGTCAGCAAACCTTAATGTGTGTATGGTCCAAGTGTAGAATGTGGCGTGTGGTGCGTGGTGCATGTGTAACCGTTGATTTCTCTTTCCCGTGACCTTACACAGTCCGATGAGGTATTGGCCACACAGATTAACGGCACTAGCAACAATGCTTCTGAAAAGAAGATATCCGAACTCCAAACCATCTTAGATAAACAGGTTTGTCCCACTTATGTTGTTTCTACGGCAAATAATCACTAATATTTTCCTTTATTCAAATGATCTTCATTGTTGTTTTTGGAAATTAACATTTTTGATCATCATAATAAGGCATCACTGTTCTGCATAATACTAATAAAACATATAACATTTTTTTATCATTGCATGAACTTACAAATATGATACTTTCTCCGCCAATCATTTTTACTGTCTGCGTTCAATCAATCGAAATCAAAACGTATTTAATTCCAGCATGAAATATTTATACTTCAGTTTTTCAGTAAAACTACATGAAATTGGATAAACGTACAGCCACTGTGGAACTTTATTTAATTTTTCTTTTCAAAACACCGGTTTACTAAATCCCCACATAAAATATTTGTTCCCTTTTCATTTAAAGTGCATGACTTAGTTGTAGGTTAGTTAGCCTTTCCATTTGTTTCATAATATTTTTTATTTGTTAAAATTTAGATTGTTCAATCAATGTGCTATATTATTTCCATACATTCACTCTCCCTTTATTTTTTGCATGAATCATTGATGTGACCTCCAATAAGTGTTAGGTTATCAACACGAATTAATAACTTTATCAATTGTAATATAGTCTGGCGAGCTGAGCTCATGGCAGCGTCGTGTGGCTGAGCTTTCCACAAAGATCGGAGAGCTTGAAGATAACCTGAACAAGGCCCAGCGAGAGCTTTTGAAGAGCCAGGATCAGTGCAGCAAGCTCCAAAGAGACTTAAGGGAGAATGTGGCGCAAAAGGGAGATCAGGAGGAGAGGATCGCCACTCTGGAGAAGAGATACCTCAACGCCCAAAGGGAGTCCACTTCGCTGCACGATCTCAACGAGAAGCTGGAGCAAGAGTTGCAGCACAAGGTTGAGCAATTGAAGGTAAATATTGTGACTTTTTATGTTTGAAATTTTCATAAAAGTGGATGTAAATTTTGTTTCCTAATTTGATAATGATTACTGTTTGAATTTGTCTCGATGATGGATGTGTTTACATTGCTATGGGGAAATCAAGGTTCAATGGATCCCTAAGGTAGTCTTTTATCTAAAAAAGCTAGAATTTACTTTAGGTTGTGACTTTTGGCAACGAGCTGATGGTTCGGGTACTGCCAGCTCTATGGGTTTTGACACTTTGAGACCAAGTGGTCCAACCCTTGGGTCCTCGCCCAGGCATTGCCGGTTCTATTCCTAAAGCCCTCTATCATGCAAACCAATATTAAAGCTTTAAAGGTGGTATTCTTAGGTTATCTGTAACTAATTAGTTTAATTTTATTTTAAATGTGTTTTTTCAGCTCCAAGAAGAGAAGATCTCGGCCATCGAGGAGAAGCTGGAGCTGTCCGCCCAGAAGCTGGCACAGCTGTCCGCCCTACCTGAGATGGAGGAGCAGCTGAAGGCGCGCATGGAGGCGCTCAGTCAGGTTGGTGGGAAGCCTGTAGGTCACTGGTCAACGGTCCTTTACTACTTGTAGACTAATCGTAGGATTTATATCAAACGCTGGCTGATAGAGTCAGAAACTGAGAGATGCCAGAAAATATAAGACAAGAACTACTGTCAAAAAATAGCTGTACCTTAAATGTGCATACATTACTTGTGGGAGAAGATGGGTTTGATTCCCATTGAAATTTTATTTTGATTAGTAATCAAGAACAAGAGATTGATTTCTCTTGAAATTTAATCGATTGGCTCTCGTAAAGCAAAACATGCACTGGGCCAATACGTACCATCATATATGCTACATAATGAGGGATTGAACTACCACCCTCATTGTGATTCAAATTGAACTCAAATTTTTATTATTATTTCGTAAACAAGTTGTCTTCGATCAAAACCCAATAAATTGGATTCCAATTCCAAAATATTTTCATATTCCTCGTGCCACTTGTCTTTTACCACCTTTTTTCCAGAATTGCTAATTCAGTAGTTCAAATTGTGCCTCTATAACCTTTTCACGGTATTCCTGATTTATGTATATAGAACAAAGGCGTGATCTTTTTGATTGTCAAACGTTTTCTTCTAAACAGATACTTGTCTGTGTGTAATGCTGGAGGCACAGATTTTTTTTTGCATATTCTTGATAAGATTTATTCATATCTTCATTAAATGTACTGTACCAGTCCACAGTGGTGAATACTTGTCAGTATCGACTTGGTGAAAGAACACCATTTAAAACCAAAACGATGCTTGAAATGGCATTAGTTGTATTTAATAGTACGATCTGAAAAGCCAGGTACTTTCCAACCTTTACCATCTACTTTCCTTCCCCACTTTCTTCAGCTTCACAAAATACCCATGTTGGGACTCCTGTGTGGTATTCACATCAAAATGTACTTCACAATTAATATTATAATTCATTTCACCAATCCATTTGTAACATTCCTTGACTTTCTGAAGCGAAAAAACATGCAGCTGTTGTTTTGATTGCGGACAACTTAGTCGCAACAATAAAGTACCAAATAAGTTTTATAGTTCATACTGTAATGTGTGCCAACTCCCAACCAGGCGCAGGAGAGGCACGGCTCCGCCGAGGACCGCATCCAACGGCTCGAGGCTAACCTGGACGAGAAGAACGCGGAGGTGATGCGCATGAACCAAAGACTGCGAATGAATGAGGAGCATAATACCAGGCTCTCGGCCACCGTGGATAAGCTGCTCTCCGAATCCAATGAGAGGTATTTTATCATATATTTTTATAATAAGAGTTCATTTTACACAACGTGTGTAAATCTGTTTTATTCCATAGGCTCTATAAAAGACAGTGTAGGTCAATGGCTGATTTAATTTAGAATTTCAACGAAGTTTGGTTTAATTTTACTTGGGATTTTTAAAGATTATGTTTGTCTTTTATAAAGTTTTGCAGGAAAGGAAAAAACTTTTAGGACCGCTGTTTCCAATCTAATTGAGCCAAAATTTTGTCTCAACACTACTCAAATTCACAACCACGCTCATCCCAACGCAATTCTCAATCAAGGAACGATCAAGTTTGAAACAGAGTCAGCGAAAAACATGTTTTTTGCATGTTTTAAATAAAATTGAAGAGAACCTAACTTATTCTACATATTACAAGCTACGTTTAGGCTTGTTTTTCACCGAGGAGAAATGTCAAATGTACGAAATGAATATACTTTCCTGGGATTACCAAAAGTCAAGCTTTTTAAAAATTATATATTCAGTATTTATAATATTATACATTCATCATAATAAATACAATATTAATAAATGATTTTAAAAATATGCTTAGTATTCACCACTTTATAAATAAACATTGATATCTTCATGTTTCGAAAGCGATGCTTTCATCATCAGGAATATATGAATACCAAACGTTCAAAGAAATTATAATACAATATTAATTTGTCTACGTCAATTTAAGATTGAAAGTTTTTACTTTGATATCATTTTATTGTCCATGAAAGTTAGCGCGTACCCTTAGGATGATCAACCATAAAAAATGCTTGGAAACAGGCGAACAGAGCGTTGCTCAATAAAACATTTGATTGGGACTGAAAAAGTTTTAAAAAGTATATATATATCTCACATATTATACTGACCTGGTATGTCACAGGATATGGTCATACAATGTCTCATTTGCTGGTGCTTAAAGTTCTCAATTCTTTTAAAAATAATGAAACTCACTTTATGCCTTTATGCATTAAATTTTTCTTTTATAATGAGTTTTCGAAAGAGTTAATAAAATTTGCAGTATTTTATTTAAATATTGCTCCACCATTTCAGAGGGTTCTGTGTCTAATCTACCCTTATTTTTTTTGCATTGTGTACGCCCGAACTATGGGGCTTTGCCAATAAGAATCTACTAATTCATATGACCATATTGAACAATAAAATGATCTCTTGTCTGTATAGGTTGCAAGTCCACCTCAAGGAGCGCATGCACGCCCTAGAAGAAAAGAACGTTCTCTCGCAAGAATTAGAACGCTGCCGCAAGACCGCAGAAGAGCTCCAAATGGAAAAAACTGACGTATCCAAAGAGCTGGGCAAGGCGCGGTTGGATGCAGAAGCAGCTCGTAGGGCGTTACTACAGCAGGAGATAGCATTCAACATCCAGCAGACTGACGCACTTACGAGGTCACTATCGCCGGGCGGTAATAGGGACCAACCCTTCTCAAGGAGTACCAGCCATACGAGCTTTGATACCCGGCACCAGAGCAAGGTACGCGGGGGAATGTTATCTTTATTTCATTATCTGTAACCAACATTTTACAATGTGTGAATTGAGCTTACCATTTCAGTTTTTCTTATAGGGCCACATTATGGAACACTTACCAATTCAAACTTTCATAAGTGGCAGATTCAATTCTGTCTAAGGAGTTACCGGACTTTAGCCAAAAATTATATTTCAAATCAATCAATCTGTTAATAACTGAAAATCTCAGTAAACTTTCTTTCATTCATGTAATTAGCAATTGTTTGCATGGCGTGGTGTCTTTAACTAATTGATATGGTATAAAAAAATTCTGTTTTTCATTGATGAACATTTCCACATCCGGCAAATTAAAATTTCATATTTTTTTCTTATTCAAATATTTTTATATGAATAATCTGTAAATTTAATATCTCATATTTACTTATTGGTGATTGTCATGAAGTGATGTTTATACGCATTCATTAAAGAAAATTACCATTCATTTTCTTAGAAAATTGCACATTTTTTCCATAATAAATTGTGTTAAATAACTGGTTGGTGGAGGATTGTCAAGGACACTCTCATATCAAATAATTACGGCTTTTATATTACCTTTTCACACCTTTGTTATTCACCAGCATGTACATTGGACAAAATAATGGAGCTCCGTTGTAACCTCTCCCTCTTTCTCAAAAATGAAGCATATAACAGAAAAATAGGATTTGTCTTTGGGAAAGGGAATCTTTGGGATCGTGCAATTCATTTGTACTGTAATACTATTCTGTCCTAAAAAAAAATGAGGAAAATATACTATTTATGAAACAAAAATGTTAACTAATTAACACCTACTGCCTTAATGTTTTCGGAAACTATTTCCCTTCTTCTTTCCTTTAGACAAAACAGTTTTACAGCCTCTATGGACTGCACATACCCCTGGTACATATATGTGTACGATCCTGCCAGTGAGAGCTACTTTTATCTTCTTTTTTTGTTTCACGCATTGTTTACATGAAAGGAGTAGTGGTTGCAACGGAGCTATCAGTGGTACCGCTATAGATAATAGTAACAAAGAGAGATATGGCATGGAAGCGTACCGACTATCGCCAAGCTACCACCAAAGTGCACAGACTATCAAAGCCAATGAAAATTATACATTTGGTGTGTAGGTAGAAACAAAGGTAGGGTGCCGTTGTGTGTATATGAGATTTGCAGTGGTATGGTTGAAAGATGTTGCCGACACAGGCGTAATGGTTCATGGCCCATCTCCTTTGTTTCTATTATCTCTGGGTACACCTATACATATGTACCACTTATACTTTTATCTGGCACACATTTCTCACATTTCACCTTCCATCTGAACTAACTCTGTGGTTGTTATGGTTGGTTGCTGGCCCGCAGGACGGCTTCATGGGTCGAGGCATGGGCGGGGACGGGGCGGGCGAGTGGGAGAAGTTGCAGCAGGCCCACGTTCTGGCCAACGTGCAACAGGCCTTCGACGTGAGCAGCGACGCCGAGGTTGGTTAAAGCTTAATAAATGATTACTAACCAGTGGTGGTTTGCTTTACTAATGCTTTGATAATATATTATGATCAAGTTACTGAAATAAATTTTTGAAGTTTACAAACCAGTGGCGGCTCGTGCCTTTTTAGTGTGCTAGAGTGTTAAGATGGAAAAATTCGACATTACAGTTAAATCCTATTTAGAAGTTTTCCAAGGGACCGGAAAAAAATAACTTCTTATGTGGGAAAACTTTATATGTGGGATAAATTGGGTTAATTTTCAAATTCTGTCTTTAAGGGACCGAAAAAACCAAACTTTTTATGCATTAAAACTTCTAAAGTGGGAACTTCTTAAGCGAGTTTGTATTGATGTTGTAGCACCCGAAAATGATTTTTTTATTTATTTTTTAATAACCAAAACCGCCAAACTGGAATTTCCTGAGAATTTTCATACAAAAAATCGAATTTTTAAAATAAAATAAAAATTGGTTTCGGCTACAATTACATAAAAAATTTCATTTTTTTAATCTTAGTACTCTAGCACACTAAAAAAATCACGAGCCGCCACTGCTATAAACCTCATTGTAATATAAATTTAATCATTGAAGATAATATTAACAAATCTCAAAGCATCGGGGATAGATTGCAAATAAATTCAAATAGAACCTTGCAGCCAAAATATGGGAATTAATTAAAGATGATATTAGTGATTCTTATAATGTGGTATGATAACGATAAAAATGATGGAAAGTAATATAGCCCAGTGGTTAGAGTGTTAGTCCTGGTAAGACAGAAGTCCTGGGTTCGATTCCCAAATGGAACAGTTACCTTTTATTTTCTGTGTCTTTTTCTTTTTCGCATTTCTTTTGATATTTGTTAATGTTATCTTCAGTATTTAAATAAAAAATTTTAATTATTTTTATAAACAATAATTATTAGCCTGAAATACTCATCCAAATTGAAAAAAAAAACCTTTCCGAGCAAAGATAAATGTCGCCGACAGGACTCGAACCTGCACCCTTCTGATGTCCGGTCAGATGCTCTACCGTTGAGCTACGTCGGCTTATCGCAAACCCGCCAAGTTAATCAATATATACTAGTGTTCCATTCAATAATTACTGTTTTTATTATATTTTCACCTGTAAACAACCAACTTTATTAGTATGAGAGAGGCTTGTAACGGCTAAATCCCTCAAATAGATGGCGTCGAGACAAATTATGTCTACATTTTATTGGTGAAAATTGCTTTGACTTATCAAATATTTATTAATTGATAAATAAATAAAGTTGGTTGTTTACAGGTGAAAATATAATAAAAACAGTAATTATTGAATGAAACACTAGTATATATTGATTAACTTGGCGGGTTTGCGATAAGCCGACGTAGCTCAACGGTAGAGCATCTGACCGGACATCAGAAGGGTGCAGGTTCGAGTCCTGTCGGCGACATTTATCTTTGCTCGGAAAGGTTTTTTTTTTCAATTTGGATGAGTATTTCAGGCTAATAATTATTGTTTATAAAAATAATTGTTACCCTTTGCGCTATGCACAAAAATCTTGTCTTAAGTTTTTAAGAACTTTAGTTTATCAATTAAAAAATTTTAAATTCATTTTTAGTCATATTAAGAAGTTTTAGTACTAAATTTACAAGATTTTCGGAAACCAAACTAGGCACGTACCCGTATAATGGTAATTTAAAAGAATTCCGATGATTTTACTCAGGTACAAACAAAAAGATTCATTACAATGAATTTTATTTGCTACAACGCCTTACCAAAAACCATATAACATCAACTATTTATGTTAATCTCATCATCAATATCCTTCCATAGAACGATGATGGTGACAGCATCTTCAGTGCTGTGGCAGAGGCGCTATCGCCGGGCGGCGGTGGCCACACGGACGCCGCAGCCCTCGCCCTCATGCTGCAGGAGCAACTGGACGCCATCAACAATGAGATCCGCCTCATACAGGAGGAGAAGCAGACCACCGAAGCAAGGGCTGAGGAGCTGGAGTCCAGGGTAGGTTTATCTCCTTCTTCTAATGCCTCCTATTCCTATAAACCTTATTCTAGGTTTTGCCGTTGCCTTTCTGATAGATGCGTCATTTATGAGAAAACAGAAAAGGTTGCAATGAAGCTATCAGCAGCACTATGTTCAGCTTTGGACATACTAGTAGGTCTTTAACGAACTAATGCTAGGTTTCCACCTTATGTTTTCTATGGTCTATCTCATTGAATAGACAAGATTCTATGATAGACAGGAATTGTAGCGTATTCACACTAGTCCTATTTCTATTCTATTTTAATTCATCTGTATTCGCAAAGCTGAAAGTGATACAGCAAAACTGAAAGAAAAAGAAAAAAAAAATTTTGTTGGACATAGACATTGGGTGTACTGAGTGCAGAGGGCGGCGTTGGCGTAGCAACTTCCGTTTGTACGTTTACATTCTATGTCAAATAGAATAGAATGAAAGTTGGAGTCTATTCAACGTTGCGCTTCTATTTTATCGGGCATTCCATTGCATAGAAAGCCCTGTTTTCACTGATCTATTAATCACAGATTATATGAAATAGATCATAGAATAGATGAGGTGGAAACGCAGCTCAATAAACAAAATCTAATATTTAGATTTGCCTCAGTGGCCAAGTAGGATTAAAATGTTGTGTACCTGTTGTTGTAAACATTTGCATCATTCTAATTGCATCACCATTCAGTGACAAACTTCCGTATCATTGAATATCATTAATGAAATCTATTTAATGTTACTAACTAAGTACCTAACTATCACTCCGCAGGGGTTGGCAGAGAGGATAGACTGCCACATAACTCTATCTCGGGACACACCCCTTGCTTCATTCGCATTCATATATCGCGTGTTATACATACTCTTCTGTTTTTTAGTGGAATTTATGATGAATCTTCTTTTCAACAAAATTGTAATTTCGATCCATTTAAAAAAAATATATATTATTTTAGCCCATCACATTATAGAAAATTACCACTCTATAAATTTGTACCAACTGTGAAGAAGTAGGTAACTACATGAAATGTTAATTTTTAGGAGAACGATTTTAAGCTTTATTAATTATTTTTATTTGTATATTAATATACAATCAAAACAATTAGGGCTATTTATAGTACATACATATATACTTACATAGTGAATTTTGTGAATTTGGTATAACTCTATAGAACAAGATAACCTTTTTTTTATAACATATTTACGAGATGCCTAAAATAACATTTTCCTAATTTGATAACTCCTATATGGTAAAGGGTTTTATAAAAAAGCTACATTTGCACTTTTGTTATTTGCCATAGTACGTTCAATGCATTTTTCAGGCGGCATTAAGTGACATCTTTTCAAAAACTTTTTAAATATAATTGCAGCTTTATCCCTGTGCCAAATTAAAGAGTTATACCATTTTGGAACACTTTTATGGAAGAAACTTTAAAATTACTAAAACTGCATCTATAACTCTGTAGCCATATCACTACCGATCTATTAACATGCCTATTTGTCCATAATTTACCAATGCAAAATATGTAACTCACTTTATGCTTACCTAGATTTTTTAGTAAAATACATATGATATGACTTATTTAGATAAATATTCTGTCTCTATACTAAATATGAACTTTGCTTCTTGCAGCACCTTTTTTAAACATAAAATATAACCCCTTTTGAACATTTAATCGCCTGTCTGACTGCTTGTTTTTTCTACTTTCTTCTCAGTGCCCTTTAACATAAAATATTAACCGCTAACAATATAGCATGAACGCTTTTATTCAAACTAAAGCCTTTTATTCTGCTTTGATTAACTTTCTTCTTACTTTACCCTGCACCCTAACATGTCTAGCACTTAATTAACACAGCATGAGAGCAAGCCCTTTAATTGTACTGAAATCAGCAACACTTCCAGGTGGGCAGCTACGAGCACATGAACCTGGTGGCGCGCGGGGGCCGTGGAGGGGGCGGGGGGGGTTCTCCCCCCCAGGGGGGTCCGCCGCCCCCACTACCCGGCCAGGGGGGCCCGCACACCCCTCACTCGGGGGCCTCCACGCCCCAGCAAAGGCACTCGCCCAACAGGCAGGACCCATACATGCTTCACAAATACCACACGGTGAGTTATGCACACATTTACTAAGTATTTATTTTGGATTTAAATTTCTATCCTGCAAAGATTTCTTCCTCATAATGAGTATTATATATATATTTTCAACTAATAATTATGGTCTAAGACCGGTCAGTGGCTGAGTTGGCATTGTGTCTGGGTCTCACCCAGGTGTCATGAGTTCAATGCCTCGGCTGGCTAGTGGCAAGCAATATTTTCCACTTAGTGTGATGGTAGTAGGAGATTTTCAGATATTCTCAGGTTATTCGTAATCCGGGAATGTTTGTCTTTCTTTTAAAAAAAATAAATGATTTCACCCGCAATACATCAAAAACGCATCCTGATCACCGATTTATTTGTATTAATGGAAATATAAAAAGCATTTACGTCTATGGAAAAACGAATTGTAGTGTTGTTGTTGAATGGAAACGGTTAAGATGTGCCCATGGTTACAAATAAATCTGTCATTGCAGCGCATTTTTGGCATATTGTGGGACCAGACCTTTATGGGTTCAATATAAAATGAAGGCAGTAATAGATATTTTCCGTAAATAAATCAGAAAAAAACATAGTTTACCAACAATTGACGGTGTTCTTTTTCCGAAACAAATACATACATTTCACTTTTAACTGAGCCTAACTATCTGTGTCATCTACATTATTATTTTAGAATACTATCAAGTTGTGTAATATTTTATGGAGTTTTTCCTTCATTCACTGCAAAGTGCCAGCATTATTATAAACTTTTTTCTCTTTGTTATTTCACATATATTTATAAGGAATCCCCACCTATTTTTTGTATGCATTCAATGGATATATTGGTTGCTGACTTGTGATAAAATCTTCAATTGCAACATTTTGGAATTTGTCACACAATTCTAGTCTGTATTTTGAACACCAGTGAATATTGTATTTAAAAAATGTAAAATTAGCATTAGAAATGTCAATTATTACTGTTAATTTAAAAAATAGCAAGGACTGGCAGACACAGGGATGTTTTTAAACACAGGCGGTTAGAACAACCCCATTTATCGATTCACTGTTATTGCATTTATTCGGGTTATTATAATTGTCAGAATTATTTTGAACAATGAAATGCATGCTCGCTTCATTGGTGCGTTCACCAAGTGACAAATTTAATGCTGTAAATGTTTTAAAATGCTTGGTTTCCCGAAAGATTAAGCTTGCACTAAAACCGCCGTGTGTTAAACTTTTTGTGTACGCTCTTCCTAAAGCCATTATAATACCTAATATAACATCATAAATTGCTTAAAATCTTGTCCAGTAAAGAATATGAGAAACTGGTCTATACATCTCACTCCTTTTTTGTTCTACAAAGACCCTCCACTCTGTACAGACTAACATAGAGATGGATTGAGATAATTCCTCAAAGCCACTGGTGTTTTTCAAATATTTAACATTTTCTTGTAAATTTTTCTGGTCAACTTTCCGAGTAATTTACTGTACTGCATAATGCGAATCCGAGTGTATGTATTTGGGTTGGTTGATGTGGTGTCCACTGTTGAGTGTCCGGTGTTCGGTGTCCAGGCCCCTGCCTCCATGTCGCCGGCGCACCTGCATAGCTACGTGGGGGCTCCCGGAGGACTGCCCCCGCACCCCTCCCACTCCAACCTGTCCGAGTCGCTGCCAGGGAGCCAGGTACAGGACACAGAGGACACAAGCAAGCCTGCCTTGTTCACATATCACATCGCTCCTGACGCTGAAGGCTCCCTTATAAAATCTCTTTCTTTTACATTGTGCCTCACGAAAGAAGGAGAGTTTACAACAGAGCTAGCAGCAGTATGACTTTAGTTATCGTTCAAGTGTCCAGTGTGTCCATTATTACAGCTATCTTGATATAAGTTTTTTTCCAAAAGAACTTAGTTGATCATAGTCTGTTAAAAAATCCAATTCGTTCAATGTGTAATTATTTATTGTAATATTTTCATTACTCAAATGACATAGACAATCAAGGTCATGTGAGTCTAATACTTGAGGCAGGCTACATCAAGAGTAAAATTATACTATCTTATAGAAGAGGTATGGGAATAGATGAAGTAAGGAATGTGTGGTGAGCCATCTATCCTCAATTTGGATACAATGCTTCCATTTCAGTTCACATAATGTATTTATATTTCTCAAATACTGCTCAATTTACTTAATTTTTTTTTGTTAAGCCAGCACAAATTCTCTTAAGGTGAACAAGCAGGAAGCTAGTCACTTTTTTTTCAACAGGTTTTCATTGGCTCTTGATTCATGATAAATTATTTATTTCATACTTCAAGCTTGAGGCCTCTTGTCTACAACACGTTTTGCCAACGTGAAAACCTACCGTTGACTGACCGCATACTTGCACGTTGGCCAGTGTTATATGGGTCGCTATGGGAGGTGGTTCACACATGCAGTGAGGTCACATTACGATGCAGCCAACGTATGCATTGTAAAAATCTCCTGGCGTAATGTGTAAATACACTGTGAGATATCTAGCAGTGTTGTATGAGAGCTTGTTGTAGACACCGGCTGTTTTCACATCGTGACGCAGTTTTGTCTTGACATAAACCAAGCAAATTTAATAACTTTGGTATATGACAGGTCAGCATTATGGGACAAGACCATCGAAAATTATAAAAATTAGCAGCTTAATTACGATGCCTGGAAAAATATTAAGTCAACAATTAAATCCCAATTTGATGATTAAATCCCAATAATATGTTTTTCTCATTGATAGTCGTCATAATGAATGTCAAAAGCCTAGCACTTAACAAGGACAAATGAAGCACGCACCTTGAAAATCGTGACTTTCTCCGGTGGTTCACTGTGTCGTGAACAGGCAATATTATTATGTTTTGCAAGACACGTCTTGGACAATAGGCCTATATATGTGTAAAACTGTACTGGGACACTTGAATGGCAACTGCGGTGGTAAACTTGATGTTCATTATTTTATTCACAAACCAAAGTCAATCTTCAGAAATTAATATAATTTGTTAAATAGTATATGTATCTTTCAATTGGTTTGTGAATATTTATAAGCTCCTATGGATATAAAGAAACTAACAATGTCTAATTTTTAACCAATAATGTTGCTTGCCAATAACGTTTGTGCTCTCGTCGAGTGCTGTAGCATTTATTCGCATGTTATTCTGACAATGGCTTGTAAATTAACTTAGGTAGTAACATTAAATCATTGAAAAATAATTATCCCTAGAAAAAATATGTTTCTTTTCTATTGAATCATTAAATGAAAATTAGCATTGGCTTTTTTTCTAATTTATATTGAGTTCTCTGTAATATGATAACATTTACATTACAAGAAGTGATTGTATTCACAATATAATGTTTTGTATTGGGTCAATGTGCAATGTACAGTGTGCCTTAGTCACGAATAGAATATCCCCGCTTGTCTGATTATTATTCACAACTACTAGATGATGTGAATTCTGCCCCAAAGCTTAGAGAATAACCATAGCATCCCTTTTTATTTTCTCCCCTTATGTCTCTGTTTTAGGTGATAATCTAGAATAAAGTTATGAATAATCATTAGATTAGAAAATTTCCAAACGTTTTTGTAACACTTGCATCTTAAAAATTGACAGAAGAATATTGTGTTTGTAACTATTATTTCAACAAAATGTTTTTTTTTTCACTTTTACTTTTTCTCATACCCTTCTTTATCTTACATAAAAGTGTTGGGCCCGTTGCTTCGGATAAGGCAATTTGGCACAGGAATGCCTATCCTAGTTCTTGATTTGGGAACCCATTACCACAATATGAGTATGGCATTGCTTCCCTGCCTTGAGTTCACACTTTCATATTATGTCTGTGAATGTTGTCAGTCAAAAAATAACATAAAGTGCATCTTGGTATATCAGTATACTAATGCAAATGACTTTATTCATTTGCCAATAATATCTATTAAGCTTTGAAAGTTTCAACAAATAATTTGCTTTCAATGAACTGCAACTGCTTTAAGAACAACACTGTAATACACTATCCACTACATACATCTAATTCATTTGAATATTTACACAAACACTACCATGAAATCTTGGGGCCGTTATTTCAGAATACTCAGGAATGTTATCAGTCAGATTGGGTTGTCAGGAAACCTACCCGATATCAACTTGACGAATGTAAATATCTCTCAAGCCGAGTTTAAAAGTAACTGAAATACCGGTCCTTAGAGATGTGAGTGTCATTAAGTCTTTTTAATAAGAGCAAGTGATTTATTTTCTAGTGTAACATGTATTATGTATATAAATCCCTGCATATTAAATAACTAACATGTTACCCTTGTTGTCATGTGTAGCGGAAACTGCATTTGCTTGCGACATGGCTTTGAAAATGTCTTGCAAGCGCTTTAAGGCTGAGCTTTCAATCATTATTTGTTCTCTGGCTGTGAAAAATTGAATAAAAATCCAAGAACTGTTAATGCATCCTATGACCAAATTGTAACACCTTAAACACTGGTGGTGCCTGTATGTTAATTTTGGTTTAATAGGATTTAATTATTACGTGTGATACATGTTTTCTTGTCGCCAATTTTATATGTTTATAAACAAGACATTTTCGTTTTCCACTTCTACCGAAAACCCAAAAATTTTTTCTAACTGCATGATTTGGAATTAAAAATAATTTTCCCCATAATATAAAATTGATTCATTTTACAATTCTTTCATTTTGAAAACATTAGTTAATTTCATGCAACCTCTCTAGCAGTCTTGTAAAAAATATTAATGCATAATATTAAAGAGATATTATTTTTATTCGATTTCACTTGACCATTGCCAAAATATTTAAAAAAATTTCCTCTGTTACATAAAAGTCTTGTTGGATAATTATTGATATTATTTGAGGGTGTTATTTAAAGATAAAATGTTTGGCAATTTCAGCTACAGCTCAGTGGTTCGGAGGAGACAGTGGGAGCTGGCGGGGCCGCCTCGCCCCTCACGCAGAGATCCCTGAGGCTTGAGAGAGTGGCACAAGCTCTGCAGTATGAACAAGAACAGTTACGAAGGTAAACGAAAACTTGATTATCAACCACTTTAATCATTTTCAACTAGAATCATCATAAGAGCAAAGCTTGTGAATTTTTGTTATCAGAATATTGTGAATTTTAGAATACCTCCTCAAAGTTTATGTTTTTTTAATATTGTTTACTAACTGAAATAATTTCACGCTACCCCAAAATTATTTACGAAAATAGGTAAAACCGACCATATGCTAATTTATTTATTTTAAACAATTCTTCTGAATAAAGAATCTGATAATCAAATTAAGATTGCTTTGCAATTTTTTACATAAAGTAGAACATAAAATATATACTATATGTGCATTGTTCAGATTATAATACTAAGAAATGGGAACCCACATAGGCGCTATACGATTACATACTTCTCTTTTTGTGGGTGCCCAAACATATCCACGAGATAAATATGTTATTTCAAATATATTTTTCATACAGAAATGTTGAAGTCTAATAAACTGACTATTTTAACAAAGCCAAATTAATTTTCATGCTATCAGGAGGACAGGAGCTTCAGGAACAATATCCGGCTTCCCGATTCACAGGTGCATTTCTTCGCCATATCCTTCCATTAGGAGGCAGCAATACTTTTCTTCGTACTACAGCAGCTTTAGCTCAATCAGTAGCCAATCTTCCGAGCTCAGTTACAATCGTCTGTACAGAAGCAATACCCAATATGTTTACTTGCCGAGAAGAATGAGTGACTCTGAACTGAATTACTATATTGACCACTTATTTCACGAACCTTCGCCATGCACTTCAATAAGTTATATCAACTACAATAATGACATGTGAAATTTTACAGTAACATTGTTAGCTTTTCCTAAGCATAAATAAATATTTTTTTTATTAAACATTAATTTTCAATAATTCTATCCTTTAGCCGTTTTTGATTTCTGTAAGATTGGCAATGTAGTGGTTTTATAATGGGCTTTGTCCTCAACTTTTTCTAGATTGAATAAGCTTTTATGTTAGTACATATCATTATACCTCAAAAATCTGATTAGGTTTATTTGAAATTGGTGTATATAATTGATTCACAATAATTTAGATGGCTAAATAACCTATACACATCCTTGTGGCAACCCTGTCCGTGGTTGATTTCATGGGACCCAAATAAATTTATTCTTAGTTTCTCCCTTATCAGAAATAATGTACAGTGAAACTTTCTTAAGAAGTTTTCCAAGGGACCGGAAAAAAACTTCTTATGTGGTACCTGATAAAAAAAAAACTCCAACAATTGCAACTATAATATAATATTTAAAAAAATAGAAAATTATGTCGCTTCACAATTGTTTTCACGCGCATTGCCCATGTAGTCCCTTCTTACAGCGGGCGCATATGGGGAAAATTCACTTTCTACTCGCACTATTTTATTGCGATGGCCAATAATGGCGCTTCTGTCATTTGATACATCGTCTACAATAGAACTAAGATCTGACATGGTGAAATATTACGATTCTATTTATTATAACAGGATAAATAATAAGTATCATTATCAAGGCACACGCCAACCGAAATACACCACTCTCAAATGGAGCGTGTGCTCTTCCGAGGACCGACAAATGCATACTGAAGACCACAGTGCCACGCTGCTTTGCAATATACGTGACCAACACTTGCAGCGCGAGAGCGGTATACCGCACTCTTAACGGTTAAGCATGAAAACTTCTTAAGTGGGAACTTCTTAAACGAATTTCACTGTATAACAATTTTCTGGCATTTTCTCCTTGACCAGAAATAATTTTCTTTTTTTTTCTAATGGTACCTGTCTCCTTAGCCAAAATATTTATGATTGGGTAAAGTTCTATAAATTAGTCACATTTAGACAGGACACACATAGCACCCCAATAATTATTGATACCGTTGTTAGTCAGTTGGCTAGGTGTTGTTTGACCCAGTATTTTGTCACAGCTCGAGCCAGGAGTCGCTGGGCCTGATGGGATCCCCCGGGCTGAGCATGGGGGCCGCTCAGGCGGCTGCAGCACATCACCACAAGAAGAGGGGAATCAAAAGCTCCCTGGGACGATTCTTCAGCAAGAAAGAGAAGGTAAATTCATTATTTTGATATTTTTTGTACTCTTGGACGTTTGTTACGACTTTTTTTCCTATTTTTCAGGACAAACAATTTTCACTTTGTATTGCTTGTGGGTTTAATTCCATAACCTTTTTCCACAACGTAGAGGAGTCAATTTACCTATTTTTCTAACGTTAATGGGTGCATAGAGTATAAGTGTCGCAGCTAGTGATATAATAGTATATTTCTGACATGGAGGGGTGGGGGTGCCAGCAAATGCAATCTGGATTTTCCCAAGGCAATTTGCTTCGGGTGCAAGTCGGAACCATCGATTTATCTATACGTTTAGTGAGATAAAAAAATATGCACTACCAACACTACTTGGGAATTCATTTAAGACATGGAGTGGATTAACAATATATGTAATCTGTGGCTAACCAGAGTGGTATAGGCTAACGTCGATACAACATGGCAGGTTCAATGTTTTTCATACTAATTTTAAAACGTTATAGCAACAGTTTTACATATTGAATTTTATACAAACTACTTTCTAAACCTCCCCGGCACTAATAAGAATAAACTGCTATTTTCAGCGAAACTGGTCTAGTAATTTTCGAGAAAATCGAGGATACACAGACATTAATTTTTATATACGAGGTGTGTTGAAAAGAAAAGGTGAATTTTGAATTTTCGCGGGCTGTGTACATTCGATTATCGATTTTTTTTTTGTTATGTTGGTACACATATGTTTATCATATGTTAGCATTATCAGTCATTTTGGATCAGTGGTTTGTTTTTGACAACTGGAAAGGTTAGTCACGTTTTGTTTTTTCTTCAATTTTTTACTAAAAAAAAATTTTGTAAAAAATCGAAAAACATCGATTTTTTAAATTTTTTTAAGAAATGCTGTTAAGGACATAGAAAACAAAGCAAATCTAAAATTTCACTTTAATCGGACTGATGATGCCCCAGAAAACGGCTATCAAGTTCCGACCAAAACTAGGAAATTCCTCCATAGGATTAATAATTATTAACAATTTTTTTCAAAAAAGAATCAATTTTTTTTGAAGAAATGCTGATGAGGACATAGAAAATAAAGCAAATCTAAAATTTCACTTCAATCGGACTGATGATGCCTCAGAAAACAAACCTAAATAAAAAAAATCGAAGAACACCCAAAAACGTGACTAACCTTTCCAGTTGTCAAAAACAAACCACTGATCCAAAATGGCTGATAATGCTTACATATGATAAACATGTGTGTACCAACATAACAAAAAAAAAATCGATAATCGAATGTACACAGCCCGCGAAAATTCAAAATTCACCTTTTCTTTTGAACACACCTCTTATAGAGATTTAAACATTCTTGGAATGACCTTCCATTTGGTTTGAGGTCAAAAAGCAAATTTGAAACCTTTTCAGAAAAGTTTTTTTTAATTTTTTTTTATTGTATTTCAATACCCCCACAAGAGTACCAACTGCTCCCAACCGTCTGAAGCCAGTGAGACTATGGCATCCCCAATTGGGGAATGTTGTGAGACTGAAGGTATTGGGTAGGGGAAGGAGAAGGGGAAGAGGAAGGTGGGGAAATACCTGGCTATTCAGATCTAGTCACCAAACACAGCTAAAAGCCGTTTCAAGCAACGTTTCAATTCTGAATGGTGGTCTTTCACCAGGGCGATACTGAGAGTATCTTCCACTCTGGAACTTGCGCAAATATACTACATATTATTTTTAAATTAATTAATTGTGAAATAGCACAAATTAATGAAATAAAATTTACTTGCACACGCCGGGATTTGAACCCGCGACCTTCGCATTCATAGTCGAGAGCCTTACCCCTCGACCACGGAGGCCGTCTAAAAACTTATTTATTTAAAAGGGGGCTACAAACTTTAACAAAATCTAAAGCGCCCTTGAGGTGATTTTAGTTACTAAACGGCGCTCAGAAAAATTGACCATTTATTATTATTATTAAGGTTTAATTGGATCATTTTGTTAATTTCAATTTTCAAGGATTGTTTTGGTGGGCATTTTACATATTGTTTCTTTAAACCATTTTGTCCGATATCCTTAATTGCATTTAAACCCCCAGGCGAAAGGAGTGAAAGATTCCCTGGGCGGTGAGCTGGGCTCCGTATCGGCAATGAGCGGACTGTCCCAGCTGGGCGGCTATGGGTTAGCGGATGATGAGATGGGGCCCCAGTCCTCCACGCTGTCTCGACAGACCAACTCGCAAACCAAACCAGCCGACTACAGCAGCAGGCAGAAGAAGGGGTAACTTTTTTAGTTTTCATTTACATATCACAGTTGATTTATAAACTCTTGTCATTCAAATCAATTTGCAATTTCTAAATATCCAAAGTTTATCTTTCAGGAGAAATTCCTAACTTTCAAATGTCTCATGTCGCACTCTACACTCCTATTATAAGTTAAAATATTTCAAACTGGGATAATGTACTTTTAGTATTTTTTAGGTGCACTATAATATATAATGTGATAACATTACATTACTTAAAATTTAAATATTATATATAAACAAAAACTGTTTTTGTTTCCATTCAGCTAAACAGTCATAGCGCACAGTTCTTTAGAGCCCCTAACAATAGCCCCCTTGCTTATAATCACGGTATAAATACTATGCGGTGCCTACGGTCGTAATACTGAAAAACTTGACTTATTATCATGGCCAAAGAATGGGTTAAAACAGCCTTAAACCGGGCCCAATAAGAATCTAATAAGTACGATAGTAGTTAACATTATTATTCATTCTAAACTTCCCTATTTTTTTTTTAGTGCACATTTTATAATATGTTACATTATTTTTTGAGCTCTATCAACCGCCATACTAGTCTCATCCTCGTATCATTTTGACCGATGACTGGGTGAGTTGGCATCATGTCTGGGTCCCACCCAGGTGTCGTGAGTTCAATTCCTCGACTGGCTAAGTCCTCCATCACGACACAAGCAACATCTTCCGCTTACTGTGATGGTAGTAAGAGATTTTAAAATGTTATTAGATTATTCATAACCTGGGAATGTTAGTCTTTCTTTTAAAAAAAATAAATTATAGTAATTTGTTTTACACATATCAAAACCTTAGATTTAATAAAAGAATTTTACCTATAACTTTTTTATTTACTAATCTGGAAATATTTATATCATGCTTAAATTACATCTTTCTTTATTCTTATTCGTATTTATTTGTCCAGGCGAGAGCGAGACTACCGCCACGAACTCCTGGGAGAAGCCATGAAGGCCGGCACGCCGTTCGCTCTATGGAACGGGCCTACCATCGTGGCGTGGCTGGAATTGTGGGTCGGCATGCCAGCCTGGTACGTAGCCGCGTGCCGCGCCAACGTCAAGTCTGGCGCCATCATGAGTGCCCTCAGCGACCAGGAGATTCAGAGGGAGATTGGTAAGCCTTAAAGCAATCCGCACATACAACATTATTATTTTTTATGTAATACTACACGAGAGTTCATCTGCTCGGAGTCAGAGGAACCCTTGTGTAGTATTTTTTATTATCTTTATGTGAGTACCGCGCAAGAGTCCTAACTGCTCTCAAACATCTGGAGCCAGTGAGACTATGGCATCCCCAAATGGGGTATGTTGTGAGGCTGGAGGTAGGGGAAGGATACGAGGAAGAGGAAGGTGGGGAAGTACTTGTCTATTCAGATCTGGTCACCAAACACAGCTAAAGCCATTTCAAGCAACATTTCTATTCTGAATGGTGGTCTTTCACCAGGGCATACTGAGAGTATCTTCCACCCTGGAACGTACTGCAAATATGCTATATTTTATTTTTAATTAATTAATAATGAAATATCACAAATTATGTTCATCTTGTTCATAAATGGATAATAGAATCATCAGTCAAGAGTTCATCGGTCCATAACCAGAGGAATCATCTACCCATCTCTTCAGAAAGTCTTATAATAGAATTGCAAACCTAATACCAACATAACAACCCGCAGTCCGCCTCGGAAAAGAAAACCCTAGTGAGGACTGTGAATATAATAAACTATTGTAATATCCTTATTCTTAACAATGTAACAGGAGAAATAATAATGTATCTTATATAGTATTAAATAAAAAATTAATAAGAATTTAATGGGTAGACTAGGCCTGTTTGTACCTAAATTCGCTTATATTATATTATTTTTTGGGATAATGCCCAAGTACTTGTTGTACCAGGGGAGTTAGTTGAAGTTTGCCGGTTTTACTCATAGATGTCACTAGAGATATGTATACATTTCTATGATTTGGCATCTATGTCATATTTTTCTATGGACATTAACTTTCAAAAATACACTAGTTACATTCTGCCAAAATAATAGTGTCATAGTTGGTTACCTCAGTGAATATGTCGAGTTTCGTTCCAAGTAAATCGCATTTGCGGCATTCGTTGCTTTTCTTATTTCATCAAAAGAAAAAAGCAGTTGAAGCTCATCGGTTGCTGGTAGAAACTTATGGTGAACATGCTCCAGTGATTAGAACATGTGAGACATGGTTTCGTCAATTTAAAAGTGGAGATTTCGATTTAACAGACAATGAACACCCTGGTGCAACGAAAAAGTTCTAAGGCGAGGAATTGCAGGCGTTATTGGATGAAGACCCAACCCAATCGCAACAACAATTGGCCCAAACACTTAATGTGACCCGAGGAGCAATTTGCCAATGTTTAAAAGCCATAGGAAAGATCCAAAAGTATGGAAAATGGGTACCACACCAAATGAACGAGAGACAAATCGAAAAAACCGCCAAACTGCCTCATACAGCTAAAGTAGTGAAGAACACTCTCAAAGCATTGAATTGGGAAATATTATCGCACCCGCCGTACTCTCCAGACCTTGCCCCGTCCGACTATCACCTTTTCGCATTGATGGGACACTCACTCGCAGAGCAGCGCTTCGCCAATTTTGAAAAAGTCGAAAAATGGCTTGTCGAATGGTTTGCCTCGATAGAGAAATTTTTTTTTGGAATGGTGTCCATGATTTGCCTCAAAGATGGGCAAAATGTATAGAATTCGATGGTCAATACTTTGAATAAAAAAAATTTGAGATTCCCTTGAGAATTAAGCGTTTTCTTTATTGAAAAAACCGGCAAACTTCAACTAACACCCCTGGTACTTCTATATAAAAAGTCTGTAACTTTTCACAGCCCTCATAATATGCATGTAAAAATTAATCATTATTATCAATCATTTGGTATTTAAAGTCAAGTAGAGTATTGCATTTTTATGGTACAGTTTTTAGTTACATATTTTCTTGCGCACTCTTGAGGTGATATTTAACAAAATTGCACTATAAAAATTCGAGTATTATTACTTTTACTAATGATGTATAATATACCGATTTGGGGAGTGTTGGGAGGTTAAATGAAGTATGCACCAGTGTAGAAAGTGTGTGAGTACCTGGTTATTCAGATCTAGTCACTAAAGCCATTTCAAGTAAATTTTGGATTCCTAATGGTGGTCTATTACCGGGGTGGTACTGAGAGCATCATAAGACCCTTCGTACACAAGTCAATGTAAGTGTCCAATACTCAGCGACTCAAGTATCTTGGCGACTACCGCAATACATCTGTACGGAGGTTCGTACACATACACAGGTCACCGACATTTTGTTAACTCATCGGCGATGCTAGTCTCCGCCGACCAGTTTGCTGAGGTGTTCGCCACTCAAGTCGCCCACACTTTATATATGTTTGTTCCAAAATTCGACATTACTTTGGTTGATGGACATTTTAGTAATTAAATAATGAAAAATTATTTTGTTCAAACTACTATTTTAATAAATAAATGTATACATGTTTCAAAACCAATAGTTTCTTTTATTTATTTATTAAAATTGTGGTTTAAACAAAATATTTTTTATTAATTAATTCAAAGTGATGCCACAAAGTGAATCTGCATTATTTGAAGAAGCTTTAATAATTACCTAAAATCTAAAAGGTCGTAAACTGACGCGGGTTTCGTTATTTCAGTAGCGATGTGTACGGACTGTGCGCGACAAGTTGCTTACGACATGAGTACACAACTTAGGTATTGGATACTTGCGTAGCCTTTTGTACGAAGGGCCTAACAAGGTCTTTAAGGGACCAAAAATCAAAACTTCTTAAACGGGAAACTTTATATGTGGGTTAGTACAGTATTTATGAATCAATGGTATTGACAATAGCTTTGAATGTGTTATTTTTAGGTATCAGCAACCCTCTGCACCGGCTGAAGCTGCGCCTGGCTATCCAGGAGATGGTCTCCCTGACGTCCCCCTCAGCGCCCCCCACGGCTCGCACCACGCTTGCCTTTGGGGATATGAACCACGAGTGGGTTGGCAACACCTGGCTGCGCTCACTAGGTTAATACGACCACACTATTTCACAACTAGACCTGGTCTCATGAAGTCTCACAATAAGCCTCTTGCATGAATTTTCAACTCGGTTAAAAAAATCATGTGAATAGGTTTTTCTATTGAGAATAGAAAAATTTACTCTAGAAAAAGAAATTAAACAAATTTAATGCTTGTTTCTAGCTCGTGGTGTAACTATAAGAAAAACCCCTTTTGTTAAACATTATTTGTTCTATTATGAACCTCGTGATATTTGGTTAAATTTATATTTTTAAATTCTCTCATTTATCTAATATTTTTTTGTAGGAATGCCCCAATACCGAACTACCTTCATGGAATGCCTCGTCGACGCCCGGATGTTGGATCATCTCACAAAAAGGGATTTAAGAACACAACTAAAAATGGTCGATAGTTTTCATAGGTGAGTTGATGGAATTTTAATACTTTTATGTTATGAATATTACTCTACGGAACCGAATGAGCAGCTAACTATTTGAGAAGCGCTTGGTGTTAAACTCCTCCAACTCTTTATTTAAAAATAACTTGGTAAGGGGGGTTTAAAAATTTTGCTCAGAATATTAGGAGATTGTCAAATGAACTAAATTCCATCAGCAATGTCGAAGGAATAACGTTGGTTGCCATGGACGAGGCTAAGATAGAAAAGACTGGTTCTGCAATGTTTCGAGACTGTCAAAGATGCTGTGCAAGATAGGCCGGCATCCCTACTCTATGAGAAAAAGGGGACGATAATGATAACTTCTGTTTCTTTTTATTCTTGATTTGTTATGTTTATTTTTTCAGAACGAGTCTACAGTTTGGTATATCGTGTCTAAAGAGATTAAACTATTCCCGTTCAACATTAGAGGAGAAACGAAGAGCTAGTGAAAACATTGTACAGGATGTTATGGTTTGGACGAATGAACGTCTCATCAGATGGATAGCACAAATTGGACTCAAGGTGAGTAATATCAACACCTTTTATATCTGTTCAAAATATTATACTGGTCTCCCGCAAGTATAATTAAACAGGTCACTGGGACTTGAGATGCAAATATTGAAGGGTGTAATAAAGAATCATTTATAACAAAATTACTGTGTAGTTATTGAAGTATCAGTATCAGAAAATATGTGTGGAAAATAAGGCAGGGTACCGGAGAATGGCTCATCTGACTAATATCCGTATCCATATAAATGGAATATTTCTTTATCTAGCGTAGTTTCAGACTTTTTAATATTAAGTTTTTACCGTTCACCATGTTTGAAAAGGTTTTATACTTTTACGTTAAACTCGCTATGTATGTTTGTCTCCATTTGTGATACAGGTGTGTTTCTTGATATGCTATGCATCTCCACAAACCTTACTTATGACTAGGATATTTTGAACGATCTTCAGTCCCTACTGTGATACGAGGTGTGTTCGAAAGAAAAGGTGAATTTTGAACACACCTTGTACATAAAAAAATAAATTATTATAAGTGCAATGTTGGGTGATATCAAATTAATATGACCCAATATTGCACTCATCAGTTCCAAATAGACTTTTTAAGTACAATGAATGCCATGTGTATTTAATGTGTTTTGAATGGTTTGTAATATCTTTTTGCAGGAATATTCTAACAATCTTCTGGAATCTGGAGTCCACGGGGCGCTCATAGCACTTGACGATGGATTTGATGCCAACAGCATGGCCCTGGCTTTACAAATCCCCACACAAAACACTCAGGTATGTTGTGTTCCATGTGCATATACGCTGAACTTGCTCCTAGTTATAATGCACCTACTACATGAATATGGTTATGTTTACAGGCGCGCCAGCTCTTGGAACTGGAGTTTGGCAATCTGCTGAAGCTGGCTACCAACCGACCGCACCTGCGCACGGGCGAGCAGGCCCACAACCTCACCAATGACAACAGTATGGCAGCCAAGGCCTCTTGATATACGGCAACGCTGAACTAAGCTGCAATTCAGGACTGACCATGTCTTCACTTGGGAATGTTTAGTTGCCGTTGCCATTGTCGTGGCCGTTGCATTTGGAAGGAATTAGTCGAGTCAGTGGCGACTCAGACCAAAATCTACATTCCTGGCTAGAAAGTCTCGTCTCTTCTATACGTTTGGAAGCTTAGGGCTTTCTTGTTTCGTGGACTATAAACTGTTTCCGTGTTTATCGAGTAGTGGGGGCCGGACATGTTGAGATAGCAAATGTATTTATTTCCTCGTGTCTTCAAATAAAGACTAGCGTACAATATTCATATAAAAATTGCTTAATCAACAAAATTCCATTTTTATATAACCAATATTTGAGACTTTTTACTATAGAAACCTACTGTGCGCGCATTGTTACAAAATAATAAACCTTTTTACGACCGCTTGTTGATATTTTAGTCTTAGTAGAAGTGTAACCAAACAGTTGACAACGCAACTCCCAGTTTTGTCTAGTCTTTTATAAAATAATATATTTCATTGTCTAAACTTTATGTTCTTTTACATGTTTATTGGTAAGAACTGGTTGAGGACTACTTATTATTATCGGTGTAAAAAGTACCTCTACTTTGTATAGAGATTTGACATTCAAAAACTTGGATGTTATAATATAATGTTATTATTTATTACAACCAGCAACAACAACCTTGTACATGTGTAATGTTCTGTATATTGTAATGGAGGTGCAACAGAGAATGAATGTTCCAACAACTAATAGTCAAATAATATATACGCTATAACATAATATATGTAGATGTTTTCTTATACACACACAACTCTCAATGAAACACAATGCAGTATTATGTACTGTCCATTGAAGGAAGCGTTCATTTCAATCAATATTGGGTATATACTTTAAGGCAATTCTGATCAAATATCATCCAGCAAGTGGAATTTAATACATATTTCCACAAATAGATATTATTCATGGAGTACAAATAACTCACATGGAATAACTTTACTAACGGTATGTGAAATATGGGCGAGACACGAGTACACCTATTCAACATAATAACACAATCCTGCCGCAGTACAGTGCAATACCCAGTTAGTGCCAATTCATTAAACAAAATCTCCCGTGGCCACTTCCAGTTTTAGTGGAATGCCACGAGGGAGCGCAGTACTGGTACTGGGTAGTATTAGGTTGTACTGGGCTTGTCATCTGACATCCTCGCATTAACGTGGGGACCATTTTGTGACTCAATACTTGTTGTGATCATGTAGGGATATTCTAAATCCAACACTTCAATAAGTAATACATAAGATTTCTCCAAATATGCATCTTCATCCACATTTATTGTAAATAGACTATCCCCCTGTCTGACAGATATCATGAAACATTTCCAATCAAAATCATAATCATTAAATAGTATAATTTTTTATAACAAATGTGTGAGAAATGGAAGCAAAGCTTTTTATGCTTAAATACACTCCAATGACCTTAACCCTTTCAGAAAGTTCCAAATTGAATTTTGCTAAATTCTGAATTAATAGGACGTTCCCAACACGGCTGATAGCCTAAATAAACTTAACTGGTGAGCTAAAACCATTCGTGTGCAATGAAATAGCCTCATCAACAATGCAGAATTTGTTTAGGTCAACCAAACGGGAATAAAATCAAACAACTTTATTTAATGACAGTGTAATTTTCGGCTACAATCTAACATTGAAACTGATTTACTCCCTTACTTAAGTTTCAACAGCATAAAAATTAGGAAGAATTTTACTGTTATGTATACACTTATCATAGTTTTTAGTTGTAGGCAAAATTTGCTTTGTGTGGGGTGTACATAATGAAGTGAATTTATTGGTATAGTAAGTGTGTAGTGCTGTGTTGATGGTAAAGAACTCTGGCGGACCTATTGAATGTTAATAATGCTGATCATTAGCTGTTTGATAATGAATTGTATAAAATTCATGGCTGGCTTTTGTATTACATATTTTAATTTCGTGCATTTTAACCTATCGACGCATTAATTTAAGTTCATGATGAAAATGTTTTCTTTAATCTACCCAAGTAGAGGCTGCGGATCTACAACCGCTGCAGTTTGGCGTACCGTCCTATCGCAGCGGCACGGCGGGTATACCAGTGGGTTAATCTTTTTAGACATAAATAAAATAACCTCAGTTCTATAAAAAATGATCTATGCATTGGATTCATATTATTACATCTCATTCACATAATTCATATTTTGTTGAATGTCAATTCTTCGTTTCATATATACAGAATGAATGTGACGTTATTTCATTGGCAGCATTATTCTGAATGAATATCACACGTACATATTTTATTATGCATGATTTTTGGAGAGGTAATGTTATGTATAGCTAATTAAAATAATAGATTAAATGTACGCAGAATGTTATTAGTGTAAATATTTTTTTAACTACCTACCCTATTAGAGTCCGTAGTATCAGTTGTATGTCATATTAAATAAAACGTGACCATTATGATAAAGTCTTCTATAATTTTTGTATATTGGTAATTATAAATACAAGGCCGATTAGAAAAGTTTCAAGTGTGCAAAAACAGGAATTATTTTACTAAGTATTTTAGTAATTATTTTACCAAGTAATTACCATTTAAATATTTATTGGTGTTATTTTGTAGAACAAGTCATACTTATCAGTTACCATTTTGATGAATAAAAAGATAATGTTTTATGTGTAAATATAATATTTATGTGGCGCAGAATAGTCAGGGCCCAATTCTGGAATGATTGAATCACATTTGATTATTGCTAAGAGACTTGAATTTATTTATAAAAGAAACATTTCATGAATTTGCTTTGTTTTTGTTTTGTCACCAGTTGACTGCTAGCTGTCATGAATTTAGACCAAAGTGTATATTTTTCCTCGTATCCAATTTGAGAACCTTTAAGTTAGCAGGGTGGCTAGTATAGAATAGATTGCTCAATCTTTTTTACTTTCAAAAACTCATAGAAATGTAAAGTGATTCTTAAAGTGCCAAACATCGATTTATCGTTGTGACGCTACAAATTCATGATTTCCTTTGGTCTTATTCTCTACCCCAGTTGTTCAGGTTCAGTGTAAGATTGGTTGAGTGAAGTGAAGTGATTGATCATAGAAACATATAACCCTGTACATATTGATTGGCGTGGTGAAGTGAGCATGGTGTATGTGCATTGCATTGATTGCAAAGAGCTTTAATATGTATATTGTTATCGCATCACTTAGGATATTTCATTGTTTTAGTCTTTATACTTGCAATTGCGGACTACATACATTCTTCACAAGAAGGCTTGCTTCAGGAGTGGGCGAAGATAACCTCAGTATTAATAACAAGTGAGACAAACACTAATGCTATATAATCAATTAGTACAAATAAAACAATAAAGAGAATGATGGCACAACACATTGTGATCCAGTATAGGTACATGTATATACTGTTACTCGATGGTGTTTTTCATTTGTTGTGTGGACAGTGACAGTTTCTTCACAAACAACTTCTTGGTCGTAACAAGTGCTGTTTAATATATTATATTATTACATAAATACTTGTGCATTCTTTATAGAAATTTAGTACCAAATAAATAAAAACAAGTTAGGTTTGAGAACATTCTGATCAGTTCTCTTTCGGAAGTGTATATCTCAAAGATAATGTAAATGAATGTGTAATGAGTGTCCATACTGTAGCTATTACAAGTAAGTTTTGCTTATACATATATCTAATGTACCTATCATTATGTTTTATTGTTATTTATTTTTAATTATATGTATAGTAAATATTACACGGACATGTCTCGCCAATAATGATTTATATAAATAATAATTAAAAAAAACAGATTGTCAATGTTTATTATGGAATGCTGTGTGGTTAGAGCAGAAGTCACCTCAGAGGAAAGTGGTTTGCAAAAAAGAATCATAACCACTGCAATAAGAAAAGTGTAAATAAATTTGCCATAAATACATTTGACTGACTATTGTTACATAATCGTTTTATTTTCTGCCTTTAACCTTTTCAAGTCAAATACACTAAAATACTTTTTTTTTTTTAAATATGCAGGCTTTTATTATTCAAACATATTGCGTTAAAATGAAGTAATACAGTAAATATTTAATGTTAACCTCTGTATTCTTTCACGGGTCGAGCACTTTTCATTTTTTTCCCATTTTACTGAGTGCCCGACACACTTTCTTCTTCAATTCCTTTTGTCTCTTCAACTTCTTCCATGCAACAACTTGAACATCCTTTTTATGTTTTTCAATTCTCTCGGAGACGGCTATTTTAGCTTGGTCTGCCTTCTTGTCAAAGCTGGCTTTGACCATCTTCAATACTCCGGCAACTTGCTGTTCATGAGGACTCTTGATCAGAGCTATTCTGTTCTTTGTAATGTTGCCAGACTTACTTGAAATTATCTTATTCTTGGGCTTATCCTTATAAGGTAAAGCCTTCTGGAGGGCTTTGGGAATAACCAACGGTTTAAACACTTTATTATCTCGCTTAATATCTTCATACAAAGAGTCTTTGTTGGGCTCGTTTTGTACATTTCTTTCTCGCTTCAATTGGCCGAGAGTCTTCATTCCTGCCCAAACATTCTTTTTATCCACATCCAGAAGTAAATTGGTCACAGTTGTGTAGAACTGTGTTACATTTACCTTAAACCACGTTCTGCAAAACACAATATCGCTTAGCAAAATTTTATCTTCAAAAGTAGCTCTGAAACATCCTTCAGGTTTATTAATAGCCTTCTTTATTTGACCTCTAATTCCAGATACTGTTTTTATTTTTGCACCTTCAAATTTGGCTACCTCCAGAGAACTATTGAACATGTCTTTTATGAACGCTGTTTTCTTAAGTATCTTTAGTGGCGATCCCACCAACTTCAACTTCTTCACTATTTGAGTTGATTTGTTAATCTCATTCACACTACCCGTGGCTGCTATCCTGAAGCCCAGTTGTTTTAACTGGTTAGAATCATTAGTCAGAGTTTGAAGTGCGAGTATTCCCGTGTTCTGAGGAGTAATTGGTCCATAGAAATGCATATTGCAGGTAACGTGTTCTGGCGTATATTTCAGATATCTGCACTTCATATCATCCTCAATTTTGGAAAATATTGGAACAGTTTGGAATCTTCTCCAACCCATAGATATAATCAACGGGTCATTTGTTTTTAAAATCTTTTTGTACCACCTGTGCTTCTTTACTTTACAGCTAACAAAGCCGATATTTTCTTCAGACATATTGAGAGCTCCCACCAAAATGGGATAAGTAGCATCAAAATTGTCTACAAATTCATGCGGCATACTTCTGAAATTCATTCTGACATACATCCCGGGTCTAAATCCTTCCACTTCAACCCTAAGCCCATCGTCTAGCTCGTCAAAAACTGATTTGTTCAAATCAGATTGCTTGAGAGCCTCTGCTTTCAAGTTTTCATAATAAGCATGATCTCCTGTGATTCTATTTTCATCAGGATTATCATAGTTGTTGTCAAATCTAGCCTTCAATTTTAATTTCTTTGCTAGAATGTCGGCTTTGGACATATCAACTAAAGACCTCTTGGCACCCTTCCCTTTCTTGAATGAAGGCTTTTCTTCTTCTTCTTCATTCTTATGTCTTTCTCCTGTTTCCATATCTTCAAAATCTCCAAACAAGTCTTCATCGGAGTCCCCAACACTGGCATCATCCAACTTTAATAATTCAGAAGCATCTTCTCCAGAAGAACGTTTACCCGTAACAAAGCAATTCAAGAGGGATTGTTTAATTTCTGCATCCAACCAATCTTTGGAAATGGTTTGAGCTGTAGAATAAAACAGCGAACATTCATCACTGTTCATATTTTGTTTATCCTTTTGAAGTCTCTTTTGTTTCTGGGTTATTCTCTTGAACAGACCTCCAATTTCCTCGGAATCGCTTTCATCAGTTGAGTTTTCATCATTTTCATTAGATTTATTTTTTGCATGAAAGACTCCATAAACTAACTTCATAATGTTGTGCGTGGTACTTTGGCGCTCCAAATAGGCAGTGCTGGCCTTCTCAGTCATATTTTCTCTCCACTTATTACCAAAATCTTCATTGTCTGATTTATCATCATTTTCATCAAAATTATTATTCCATGGCAGTTTTTCTGCATCTTGAACATCTCCTTCAGAATCAGAAGTTTCATTTTTGCTTTTCTTGGATTTCTTATGTTTCTTGACTTTCACAGTGGAGTCTAATTCATCATCGGAATTTGAAGACATGTCATCTTCAATACCCGAGGAATCACGGTTATTCTCATCTTCATCTTCGTCATCGCCATCGTCATCATCTGAATCAAGGGCTGTGATGGATGCTTTCTTACCAATATCAGGTACCATATCGGAATAAATTAAACTACCATCAGAGAAGAGTTTGAATCCTGTATTTTTCATCTGATCGTCTACAGTTTCTTTCTGTTCGATAACACTTTTCAAAATAGCTTTCTGTTCAGACACGCTCTCATCTTCATTTTCCTTATGGGAGTGAGAGCCCTTAAGCTCGATATAAACAGCATCCTTATCGTAAACTATTCCCCCGACACCAGAGAACGGAGCATAAATCAGGCGCTCCTTCTCCAATAGGGTCCTCTTCTTCTGTACTTCAGGTAAGGGACACGGGTCTGGCAGAAAACTAACTTCGTGCACTTTCATATCTCCCACACCTGGAAACATAATAAAATATTATTTATTCTTCATTCTATAGAGGTTTACCGGTAGAATCTGTACAAAATTTTTATTTTTTGAGTTGCATAAAATAGCTTGAAGCTTTTGTATAGGTGAAAAAATTATACTCAGTTTGATGTTATAAAATCTGATGCACAAGAAGATTTCATTGTGAAATTTCAGCAATATAATTTAAAAAAATTTAATACCAGCAATGTGGAGCATAGCATCCTTCATCATAGGGACTCCTCTCACATATCCATACAGAACCACATCCCGGTTGACTTTAGTGTCTCTTCTTATCAAATCCTGGTTGGTAATGTCCTCCATCCTGTCTGCCAGGACATAGGCGTGACTAGTTCTCCAGCTCAATTGCCTGAACTTCATCACGGATATAAACCTGGCCAGATTCTTTATCTCGTTCCTTAAATATTCTCCATGCAGAATACCAGACAGATAAAACAACTTGGCCCCAGCGTACACTTCAGTCCAGAACCTGTGCTTTAAAAGTTTTTTCTGCCTTTTAAGGGTTTTAGTGTTACTGATCACATCCAAGTGGGTGAGCACTCCCATTACTTTGGGCATTCCGTGAACTTGGCAGATATTTAAAAATTCAAAGATTTCCATTTCAAAACCGAAACTAGCATCGCAGAGCAGGAGAACCAAGTCTGCACACTTAGCAATGTCAATCATGGAGTTCACATCGTTATTGCATTCAATCAATGTAATTCTTCTTTTCTTCGACGTTACAAGGGTGATTGGACCTTTAACACTCGTAACATTGGTCTTGACAAAACTTTTGACGAGATTATTGATGAGGGTAGTCTTCCCAACTTTCGGAGGACCGACAACGGCGACGACTATTGGCGGTGGTTCTAGGGGAGTTTTATCGATAGTAGGTAAATGCTGCTTTTTTGAAATAAGATCTTCTTTGCGGCGGAAACTTCTTTCAGCTCTCACAGCAGATTTAATAGCGAAAGCCTTTGGGTTTCTTTGCCGATCTGTTAAATTTGGATCTTGCGGCTTATTTTTGGCCGCTTTTTTATCTGCCTTTCTCCCGGAATGTCTATCCCTGTGCGCCTTTTTCTTATCCAGCGGATTGTCACCTTCCATTTTTATAAAATATATTAATAGTCTACTTGAACAGAACAAAACGCGAATTTACGAAACCAAATTCAGTCACATTATATTCACAGGCAAAGATCATAAACATAACCCCAAAACAACATGCGCTTATGACAATTTGACAGCTATGGTGGTGATGTCAATGTTGTCATACAAAAATATTCGTCGAAAAACGCAACAAAAAATATGATATGTACCAGCTCTCCTACACAAACAGGGTAGGTATGCATCAAAGTTAGTAAATTTGATTTTTACTGTTGATAAGACTTGATATAGCCTTTTGTAATCACCTAAAATAATTGACCGAATTCACCGAAATATTTAGCTTTAAAAGGTGCATTTTAAATAATAGGAATTCCCAGATTAGACCAGCCATAAAATAAATTTAGTACAAAGGCTAGCCGAGCCTATTGTTAGAAAAATCGTAACTAAAATAATATAATCTTAACTGCTATTTTGGGAAATTCCGCAATTCCTTTGTGATTTTATGGGACGTCAATAAAAGATAATACCTACAGGTAGACAGGAGACAGAAGGACAGTGGGCTCTAGGACAGTCGATTGCCAGAGTCCGCCCAGGACGGACAGTCGAGTGAAAGCTTCCACCGAGGGAGCACGAGTCGATTGCAGTAGTCCGCCCAGGACGGAGAGTCGGTTGCAGTAGTCCGCCCAGGACACACAGCCAAGTGAAACCTTCCGCCCAGGAAGGTTCCTATTCTCGCTCCTTGGAGAGGCCGCCCAGGTCCTCTGACGACGAGGGAATTCTACGCTTCCATCCCAGAAGGAAGTAACTGATCTTCGCCCTTCGGAGATCAACATCGGAGACCGCCCATGCCTCTGATTATCGCCGCGTTGCACCTACTCCCGATCCGGAGGTACACGAATACGTAGTGCGAACGCGAGGACTCTACATACAACGCAGCCACTGGACCCTGGACATCCATCACCAAAAAGGGAAGTGCCTGACTCTAATCATAATTCCTCCCACAATGACAGCCAGTGAACCTCTAATTTTAACTACAAAGACTTTAACAGTAGAATTAAGTAATTACCTAAGTCAGTGAACCTCTAATTTTAAGTACAAAGACTTTAACAGTAGAATTAAGTAATTGCGTATCTAGTTTTATTAATTTTATTATGTCTAATTAAGTTTTACTCTAGTTTTAAGACTAACCCCACGACTATCAAAATAAATTACTTGTAACTACCTAAGATCGCATTTCTATTCCTCCCTTTTTGCGTTATTCCTAGAATAATACCAACTGCCCGACGCACCGTCATATCAGACTGATAAGACGGTGGTTAGTGCAGTGGGTATAATTCTAGGAATAACGCAAAAAGGTTAGGAACTGAAAAGCAATCTTAGGTAGTTACAAGTAATTTATTTTGATAGTCGTGGGGTTAGTCTTAAAACTAGAGTTAATCTTAATTAAACACAATAATTCAATAAAACTAGATAGGCCAGTACTTAAATCTACTTGTAAAGTCTTTGTACTTAAAATTAACTAATTACTTCGTTAAATCTACATAAAAGGTTGTATTCTTAAAATTAGAGGTTCACTGGCTTATTTGTACGAAAAAGTTGTTTCTTAAAGTTAGAGATTCACTTGGCTGACAGGGTGGAAGAATTATCATGAGAGTCAGAGGCACTTCCCTTCAGTGATGGCTGTCCAGGGTCCAGTGGCTGCTTTGTATGCAGAGTCCTCGCGTTCGCACTAGGTATTCAAGTACCTCCTGATCGGGAGTAGGTACCGATAATCAGAGGCCTGGGCGGTCTCCGGGGTTGTTGATCTCCGAAGGGCGAAGATCGGGCTTCCTTCTCGGATGGAAGCGTAAAATTCACTCGTCGTCAGAGGACCTGGACGGACTCTCCGAGGAGCGAGAATAGGAACCTTCCTGATCGGAAGTCTGAACCTGACTCTCGTACTTCCTGCTCGGAAGACTGAACCCGACTGTCTGTGCTGGGCGTAATACTGCACCCGACTGTGTGTGTCTAGCCGCCAGGGTCGGTTTTATGACCCTATTGGCAGTCTCTCCGAAGGGAGGCTCATTTCCTTTGAAGTCTTTATTGCAGTCCAATAAAATCTCAAAGGAATTGCCGACTTTCTAAAATAGTAATTAAGGTTGGATTATTTTACGATGTAGTACTTTACAATAGGTTCGGCTAGCCTTTGTGCTAATTCATTTTATGGCCGGTCTCGTCTGGGAATTTTTATTACCTAAAATGCACATTTTAGACTAAGTATGTCGGTGAATTTGGTCATTCTTCTAGGTATTACAAAAGGATATATCAAGACGCTAATTAATGCAGTGGGTTATAATTATAGGAATAACGCAAAAAGGTTAGGAACTGAAAAGCAATTTATGTAATTACTATAAGGCATTTATTTTTCTAATCGTGGGGTTAGTCTTAAGCTAAAGTTAATTTTAATTAAGTATAAAATATCATTAAAATTAAAGTTAAGTACTTAATTCTACGGGTCATAAAATTAACTATTCGCTTTTCTTAAATCTACGTAAAAGTTTGTATTCTTAAGACTAGATATTCACTGGGCTTAATGATACGAGAAAGTTGATTCTTAAAGTTAGAGATTCACTTGGCTTAATTATACGGGAAAGTTGATTCTTAAAGTTAGAGATTCACTTGGCTTAATAATATGGGAAAGTCTTAGTTATCCTACGTAAAAGTTTGTATATTCAGGTGTGATATTTCGTGAAAGTCTTTGCGTAAGTATTCACAGGATGACAGGATGGAATAATTATAATGAGAGTTCAGAGACATTTCCCTTTACTGATGGCTGTCCAGGGTCCAGTGGCTGGTCTTCGAAGGTTTGATCTACAAAGGGCGAAGGTAAGTATCTTCCTGGGCAGAAGCGGGGGGTTCGAGTCACGGTGCAGAGCCTGGGCGACTCCTACAGTAGATCTCCGAAGGGCGGAGATCGTACTTCCTTCTGGGACGGAAGCGTAACACTAACTGTCGTCATAGGGCCTTTGCAGCCTCTCCGAAGGGCGAGAATGGATGCCTTCCTGGGCGGAAGCCTAAAACCGACTGTCTTCTCGTCAAAGAGGCCCTGCTGCCTGTGGCCATCTTTAAAGATCTTTTTATGACCCGTATTTTCTGGCGGACGGCTCATTTATTACACGCTTATTTCCTTTTAGGTTTTTTTGCTGTCCTTTTGTAAAATAATGCCGACTTTCTATCTGCTTTCGAAATGCTAGCTAAGTGTTCTTTTACGATGACTAAGCTTTATGATGGTTTCCGGCTTGAACAAGGTGTACGCGGCTAGCCTACGTGCAATGTTTTATGGCTTGTCTAGTATGGGACTTATTAAGAATTGAAATGCACATGTTTAAAAGTTAAGTATGTCTGTGAATTCGGTCATTACTTATGGGTCATATCAAAGGATATATCACTGTGTAATTACATTAGCTGAGAAACCTTTTTCTTTCATAAAGTGGAATATAAGAAAAAAGGGATGCTTAGATGGTTTGGACATGTAGAGTGTATGAATGAAGAAAGGAGTTTAATGAGAATATCTGACGCTAAAGCAAATAATAGATGAAGTCGGGGACGCCCGAGAAAGTCATGGCACGATCAAGTGAATCGAATAGCTACTTGAGTTGGGCCGTGTCAAAAGTCAGAATAACAGAAGAGTACTTATATATGTTACAAGATACAATGTGTGAATGTGAATAAAGCAAAGAGTGTGAGAAAATATAAAGTTATGTGGCGGTCAATCCTCTATGCCTATTCCTGGGAGAGTCAATGGAAACAGAGTGATGATTAGTTAATTAGGAATATTTATTCCATTATCATCAAAATTGTGTAATATTTGAGTGCATCTTCACTCATCATCACTCGTCATCACACTCAATCAACACTGTTGATTGAGTGTGATGTACTCGCAAAGCTGTAGAATTATTAATTATGGTATAAGCATTAATTTATAATGAACAATTTTGAGTTGGGAGTTTAAGATGTTTTCGTAGAAAAATCATCTAAAGGCCGCAGATGTAAAAAATATGCTGTTGATACATTGTTCAACAACATATTTTTTTGTACACCTCAGCTATAATAATCGCTTGACTATAATAATATTGTTATTATATTTCCAAAACAACAGGTAGGTACTTGCAGATCCGCACATATATTTAATGAAACAGATTCAAACTAAACTAAACCGTTTTTTTTTTCTTTTGATACACAAACATTACAAGGTTATGAATAACTTGACAATATTTTGAAAACCTCCTACTACCATCATTAAAAGCGAAAGGCTTGCAGAGGAATTGAACACGACACCTGGGTGGGAATCAGATGCATAGTAAATAATAATAACATTTCGATAATTTGTATAACACCATTTTAGAAAAAAATCACTTCTAGGGCGCTTTATATTTATAGGTACATATTAGATTAATAAGAATTTACATTACTTACTACCAGAAATAATGATTCAGTGTGAATTCCAACAATTCACTCAATCCCTACTTAAAGTTCTTATCCATTTTCCAAATCCTCGGCATTTTAGTAAGTAGATTTTGTAAACTTATGTTAGGAATATTTAGAATTATTATAGCATTCCATTATGCTGACTGCTGTGGTTCTTTACTCATTATTTTATATTGAAATACTTAACAAATTCTAACTCATTGTAACACAGTGTTTTAAGGATTCACTTATTACTGAGACAGCTGATTTAAAGAAAAGCACATGCACAATGCAGGCATTTCTTGACTTTCCTCTGAAAATGTGTACGAAAAAAGAGTACAAAGTATTTTTTTTTCTCTTTATGTTTCACCGAATGAAGAATCAACACAGCATTTTTCAATTAAAAAAAACTGATTTAGTACACGTACAACAACCAAATCTAAAAAGTCTATGAATGAATTTCTTTTCATAAAAGTAGCTAAGCAGACCAGCCAGGGCCGTGGTACCTATTTTATAGTAGGCAGTAAAACGTACAACCAGCAAACACACAAACCTTTTTTAATGCTCTGAATCAATAATGTATACATATGTGGTTTTATTATATTTGTAGGAATCTTGACAGATTATTTTGATTAAGCTTCATACTTGCATAAAATAATTTGAATAAATATAATAATGAACTCAAATAATATTTCAAAGTCTTTATTATAAAATAGATTATTACTAAACAAAACAGAATCGTATACTTAGTTAGGATCTCTTCCTTTTCCCTAGCATAACCACCGGAGGTGCAGCGAGTGGCAGACTCAGGACTATTTTAGAGATGCCACCATCACTGACCACACGAGCTCCAACCACCTTGGCCATCTGAGTCAATTTCGTTACTGCCGTAAGAATTGCTTTACCTAATTTATTCGCATCAGAAATCTTATAATTGCCAGCCATAAGAAGCAACACTAAAAGATAGCAAACAGATTTATCTTTCAAAGTCTGTGGTCTCGCTCTTCCTTTGTCGCTAATCATTGAGAAACTATTCAAAGTTAATTTGTCTATCAACTCTGAATATGAACAAACCACATATTTAGCGCTGCAGACTTGTTTATATGGCTCCTTCAGATATCGAATGATACAATCTGCATAAAGAAGAAGAGAACAGATACCAATTTTTTCTTCACTAGTACTAGTTGGTGCAGTCCTTAAAGCAAATATTTCATCGGCAATATAGTCAGACATTTCGATTTCAAATGTCTGATCTTCTAAAACACTTTTAGCGGTGGTCTTTAATGTTTCAAATTGTTCATCATTTAAGAAATCTTCCACCTGGTAGACGTCCTTCACATTTGAGGCTTCCCGGTTCATGCGCGGAGCATACTTCTCCATTACCAGATCAGGTTTGACAGCTTCATGTTGAGACATTTCCAGGACGTCTATTTGTTTCGCTTTGATGGTTTTCTCTAATTGTTCCTTCATGCTGTCAATGTCTATCTTCGTCTTCTTAGCTTGCTCGAGTCTTCTTTTCTGGCGCTTAGAACCAAAAGCTTCTCCTAATTGATACGTTCTGTCTGTGACATCTTCAGAGGTGACTTCTTCTGTTTTGTCGACTTGCTCTGATTCTGGCAAAGCTTTGAGCCGAGCATTGCCGACTTCGACAAGTCTCACATCCCCGGTATTTCTATTTCTAACCACAACGAGATTTCTGCAAACATTGTCTTCTTTTTCTTGTCCGACGTAAACCATATTTTCTATAGCGATGATTGCATTTTTGGTCTTTTTACCTGATGACTTTTCCGAATAAATACCTCCTCGAAAATCAACTTCACCGGTTCGATGCAGAATTCCATTTTGGAAAGAAATAATAAGCGGATAGGCTTCCTGTTTGCTAAACACATGAGTAAATTTATAATTATCACTGCCCTTTATAGCGACAGCCATATTTTACACAATCTCAATAAGTATTCTGGAAATAATAACCAAAAGTAAATGAACAAACGTCGACCTGTTTTTTACTTCTCTATTTTCGTTATAAACGTCAAAGACACATGTCGTAATATTATTGCCAGAAACAAAAACTTTAAAACCGTGTTCTTTGGATGTCGTACAGGAAATAATATGAATGGTATATCTATGAGGACATGTTTATGTCACCTGACAACACCGCAGAGTGGTATATCTATGAACTGTGCTGTCAGTGTCAGAATATTCGAAATCTCTGCTCTGGTTTTGTTGCTTTTCAACATTCAAACTTCAAACTCTTGATAGGTCTGAAAGATAAGTTTAGAATCCTGCAATGAATGTTGTGAATATCTGCAGTCTGTGTGGTGATACCAACAATATTAGCAATACCTTTAATAAAAATAATGACATTAATATAATAATGAACAAATTTCAATGGATTACTAGAAAATATGTAATATTTTTTCAAATCTCTAAGAAATATGTTGATTTCTGCTTTGTTTTAGTAGTGATTTTATGTAATGATGTTTTTATTTATTTTAGAATACTGATGATATCATTGAAATGCAAATGTCTTGCGAAAACTGCTTACAAAAAATGTGTTTTTTAATTGATAGTGTAGCAGAAATTTGGAAACTATTCATTCAGACACAGAATTTGTTACAAAATGGATGCTCACTTCAAAAGGATAAGATTGAGGTTGACATACAAGCATCAGAGCTCTTATTAACATCAGATTTTTGTGAGAGAAGTGAAACAACACCCTCCTCAATGCCAAAAAAGGAATTAAAAACAGAAGGCTATGATATTATACAGAATTACAGTAAGATATTTGCTATTCACCTCACTTCATACAAAATGTTTTTTTAGTGTATATATATATATCTCGTATATACACATTTAAAAAAAATTCCCTACTTCAAAATCTTTTGTATCTGTATTTCATAAAAGAGAGAATTTTTTGCATTTCTACAATAATTTTGTATGAATATTCCATTTTTCATTTCTCCAATAATTTTGTATGAAGATGCCATTTTTCATAAAAAAATTTTTGAACAGATGAAATTTCCGATGCAGTATTAAGAAAGGAGATTGAAGCTAGCATTAGTATTGAGGGCTGCACGGACTTAGAGTGGTTGCTAGAGACAGAGTCATTGGATGGGAGACTCAGTACTTCAAAAGATCTAAAGACTGTAGTCAAAGAAAAAAAAACAATCCACAAAGTCGGCATTACCAGGTTATTTTTTGTTTATCAAATAAGAATTGAAAAAATACATCTAGTGCTTTCCCTGTTTTTACATAATCTGTTAAAACTGCGTTTTTTCTTCTTTTGGCATCTTCTCCTATCAGAGTTTGGCTACCATCAGGGCAATCTTCACCCTGCAGGCTGCAGCCTGGAACAACTATGTGGAACTGCATTCGTATCGGCACAGAGTATAAAGTCATGAAAACCTCCTATATCACTAAATTGATTTTTTATATTATAAAAGGGATAAAACTGATGAAGTTTACTTAGAAGTTTCATCGAGCCCGGGGTTCTTTTATTCTTAATTATTTTGATTGGATTATATGCAACAGCACATTGAGGAATTTATAAAGCTTATGATGGAATGGGATGCAAAAAAAATATATTCATAGACCTTTTTACCAAACATGTCTTTTCTGAAAGGTTTTGAGAGTCAGTACCCACTATTAGTCTTGACTTCAATCTCTCCGACTACAAGCAAAATATGCTTGCGACAAACTCACAGATATAGATGATAATGTAAAATAAATTGTAAAAGGACCACAGCAGCATTTTTACCCCCAAAAAAATATGTTTCATGAAAAGAAAGAATCTCTTCAATTTGAATGGATAATATTTTTTTTATATTTTCAACGAGTTACTGATGCATAGGATAAGAGGAGTGCGAGACTCTGAGACATTTGTACATTTTATTTGAAAATTGAAATATACATGTGTGCAGTTTTTTTTTTCTATTTTCAGAACTAATAACCGCGGCCTGACCTACACTACTGACTCTCCCAACTTCATTCTGAAGAAGCCCACTGGTGCCTATGAGTGCACCGTTTGCCACAAGTCTTTCCGCCACAGCTACCGGGCGGAGCACCACGTCCGCTCCATCCACACCAAGGAGAAGCCCTTCTCATGCCAAGTATGCTGCAAAGATTTTGTGGGTGCCTCAAACCTTAATAGACATATCTCGTGCGTCCATGAAAAGGGGAAGTTTATATGCGAGGTAAGTGTTCTTTACAAGAACTGTACTATGTAGCTGTAAAAAGAAGTAAACTCCAATATTTATTTATAAAATTAACAAGAAGTTGAGCCACTGTTTCATATATAAATATCAACATGTTTCGGAAGCGAAGCTTACCTCATCAGGTTACACAGTCACAGTATACTGTGCATCCTGATAGGGGAAGCTTCGCTTTCGAAACATGTTGATATTTATATATTAAACAGCGGTGTACACAAACTATTATTAATAATGACACCACTAAATAATTATACATTTATTGAAGAAATTTATTTATTTATTTTCTTCGAGACAAAAACAGATCATTGACAGAACAAGTATGTATCGCATAGGTGTTAATAATTTATATAAATTCTCCTAGACTAAATTGTCCACAGAATTCATATTATATCACAGACATATAATGTAAACATATAAATATACAAAAATATAATATCTTGGTCATCTTAAGAGGAATGAAAAATACAAGATTACCCTATTGGTAGTAGAATAGAAGACGAAGGCTGACACTGCACTTTATGACTTTGTAGTCTATGTGACTGGCACCAGTGCATTTCCATAGAGTTAGTGTAGATTTCCTGGCTGCAGCCAGCGGAGTGCAGGGGGAAGTTGCCCTGGTGATGACCAACCTCTGACAGGAAAAATGAAGCGGAAGAAGAAGAATTTTATGTTATACTTTCAGAAGGGAATGTTGAAAACCCTTGAAACTTTTGTAATGTATTGGGGAGTGCAATGCTCTCTCATTACTCTTATAGCCCTCTCCTATCTGAGGTTGACTATCAATCCAGAGAATCTTCACCCCGCAAATTCCGGACCATTATGCAAGTACAGTTCTTCTGAGTGGTAATGGTCCACAGAATCATATAATACAGAAACATAATCATACCACAGAAATAAAGTTCGGGTTCAGCTCAGACTTGGGTAAAGAAAATGCAATTGATTTCAGCTATGCCTAGCTTTGATTATATAAGTATTTTCATTATTTCCCCATCGTGTATCATTAATTTTTATGCCCAAATTATAGAACTTTCTTAATCTGATATTTTACCTACTATAATAATGTGGAATGTGTGTTACCGAAATAATGAGTAAGTACGTTCAAATAATAGATTAATCAAACATTCACACCATTTTTTATGTGAATACCACACAAGAGTCCCGACTCATGGGTAGAGGAAGGTAAGGAAGTACCTGGATATTAAGATCTGGTCACCAAACCTGCTAAGATCATGCCAAGCAATGTTTCGATTCGAAGTGGTCGTTTTTCAGGCCTGGACCAGGTCCAGGTCTATACAGAGAGTATATTCTACTCTTTTTGTGGAAATATTGAAATTAAATTAGAAAGGTGACCAATAAAATGTATTCACAAGCGAGGCTGGAAACCTAACTAGCTTTTGTATCCAAATCTAAATAAAAATTCGTGAGTTAGAGTATTAGGTGAATTATGTCGTCACTAAATTTGCACAGTTTTTTGGTCTAGAATTTATATACCATTGCAAATATTTTGAGGACCTAAACTCATTGTTATCATGAACTATGGAGCTTCACAATATCTATGTAACCATGAAAATTAAATAGGTCACTGTGAAATGGAGTAAAGTATGCGTAAAAATGCGTATTTTAAACGCTGGAAATACAAAATGATTAAAAACTCTGAAGAGTGTGTTTTTATATCTATAAATTACATATTTTAATAAAGCATCTCATTGCTGCTTCTATAATTTGTTTGATTTTTGCCTGGAACAAAGAAGTAACTCAACATACTACCTATTGATATTATATAAATTCCGAGGAAAACAGCAGTATGTCCCATAACGAATTTAAGGAATATACTAAACCAGGTAGAAAAAGTGTTAAAAAACAATATTTATACACCAGGGATGCAAAATTTTTAGAGTATACAAATTGCTCTCCTGCGAAATGACAAAATAGGAGTTAGTGCCGTCTTCCTTGGAGCAGTCGATATGTAATACATCCAACATCATCATTTTTTGTCTACATTTATAATATAGCACTAACAAGTGTATTATATCGAAAAAAAAAAGAATTCCTATCACAGTCCAAATATTAACACATTTTTTTAATCCATTGTTTCTCTTGAATTCCTACCATAATCCTAAATATTAACACTTTTTTTTTAATCTATTGTGTCTCATGTAAAATATGTAGTTGTTTTTCAGAAATGTGGACGGAGATTCCAGAAGCGATATCTCCTAAGTGCCCATGAACAGAGCCACAATGGACCACCTACGATAGCGTGTCCGTTTGGGAAATGCACCAAGAAATTTTATGCTGATTTTGTTTTAAAAATGCACATAAACAACACTCATACTAGTAAGTATGCACCGTTTCAAATAATAATCTACAGTAATTTCCACAAAAGTCTTTCAAATTATTGATAATCTTTAAATATTAATTTAATTTGTAATATTTAATCATTGAAGAAGATAATAACAAATCTCAAAGGAAAGATGAAACACAAATGACACAGAAAAAAAAAAGATATGTCTTTAGTTTTTTAGAAAAATCTTAGGACCAGGATCTAACTCAGAACCTCTGTTCTCTGGTAAGTCTTAAATTTGAAGCATGATATCGATAAAAATTACGTAAAATAAACAGGTCTCATTAGTTCAGTGGTTAGAACTTTGTCCCGATAAGACAGAGGTCCTGGTTTTGATTCCCAGATGCGACTGATACCTTTTTATTTTCTGTGTTTTTTTCTGTTTCATGTTTCATTTGAGATTTGTTAATATTATCTTCTTCAATGATTAAATATTACGATGAGTTTTGTATTTCTTGCCCATTAACTATGTAACAATTTCTAGACATTTTGTAATGAAGAATTTTATCTACTATGTACATTTGTTACTTAATTTTATTACCGTGCTACCGGTTTCAACACATTCGTGTCATTCACTAGCGTTCTTAAAACTAACTTAAATTAAACAACTACAGAAATAATTAGACATTATTAGGTGAGGGTAGTGGGAGTGCGAGTGTTGACTTGGAGGGGTGGGGGGGGGGGAATCAAAATAACAAATAAAGGTGATTTACAGGGTGCTATTATTTTGTTTACTAAATTAATTTTTGTTTATTTCTAAAGTTTCTAAGGTGCACAATTTAAAATATGTATTAATATTTGAGTCTTTAAACTTAGTTTTTTCTTTATTGAAGGTATGGCCTGTCTCTAATAAATGATTAGCAAACTCGGAATAGTTATTATTTCATAAACAGAGTTCATGTTCCCTAATTCTTAGTTTTAAAATTAAATCCGGTAACACAGTAATAAAATTACATAAGTAACAAATGTACATAGTGGATAAAACTGTTCATTACAAAATATTACAATGAGGTTTATAAGCTTCTTCAAAACTGTTTGCGATAGAAATTGAGTTTTTCAGGTCTAAAATTTGTATGTGAGCAATGTGGGAAGGCATTTCGTACAAAAATTCGTCTAACGAATCATATACAGAGACACGGCAATAAAAGCATCCAGTGTCCTCACTGCCCCAAGATGTTCTATATAAAGACTGACCGGCTGCTTCACATGAAGTACCACAAAGACGACCTTCCATGGAGATGCGAGAACTGCGCCATGTACTTTAAGACAACCCGAGGTCTCCAGAACCATCTCTCGGTAGCCCACGGGGAGAAAGTTAGCAAGGTTGACCTGTACAAGCGAAATACTGCTAAATCAATTAAATAAATACCAATATGCACCAATAATTGTACTTCATTATTTTTGTGGCAATTTTTCATTTAATTTGGATTAAACTGGATATTTTTGCCATTCCAGTTTTATTCTAAATGTTTACACAATAACCCTTCCACGCCGATCATTATGTATATGGGACAACGACAGTGTGCACCATTTTTTTAAAACCCTCATAATTTTTTTTAAAACATGGGTTAATATGTATAAATACTTTGAGCTCTTTTTCCTTCCCCTTCTTTTATTCCATTCACCTCACAATCCTTCCCAATATTATGGATGTCATAGACCAATTGATTCCTCGCAATCAGGAATATTGCTATGAAAAAGTGTTTTCTTTCAAAATATAAAATGCTTTTCTGAAATAAAATGTATCAAATGCCGCCTCACCTAGTGGCGTAAAGTGAAGTTCTCATGGAATCTTATTTTGGTGATAATATTAGGTACTTATTTTACAATTTACAAGGTCCTTCAAGCAGCCAACTTTTACCTAATCATTATCTATAAACAAACCTTCGGTGAGCTGAATGTATCGGCCCCATATCTTTTTGTTATCAGCAAGTTGGATCAACGATGATTATGAAAGTAAAGTATACACATTAAGATTATTAGATAAAACTGAAGTTTTTGCAGGTATAATTATTAAAAGACTGATATTTTAAAGAGAAAGGTGTTGTTTAAACATGGATCCAGATGTACAAGGTTAGTTAAGAGTTAAAAATTAGACTTACAGATATGTTTATCAAATCATAAATCAAACTATACATAGATAACAATAGCACAATCTACTACTTCTAAAAAGCAAGATCTCTCAAAGGAATGTGATGAATCATGCGTATTGTTATGACTTTACTTTTGACATAAAACAAATAATTTATTTCAGAAAACACAAGAAGACTTTATAAATGGGGCATATTTTTATCAATAGTTATCATAATAATTACGGTGTGTGTTTGTCTGCCATTTATAATATGGAATGAATCAAAAAAGTTTTTGCTTATTGGTTTAATCACTGCCATAGTACTTATAATAATTCTAACTCTCGGAGTGATGGAGTGGTTCAGAAGAAAGTCACAAACAAAAAGAAGATATACTGACGAAGATCCGTGGGTATCGCAAACGCTGCATACAAGGGTAAAAATATTGTGTTATTGACTCAGATCATAGAATATACATTCTATGATGTGAGGTTATTTTTTAGTTTAAAAATCAGTTTTTTCCCTCTATATATTTATGAATGTGGTGAAAAAACGAGATATTCATTTCGGTGTGAAACGACTTGCTTTAAAAAAAAAACTTGTTTGTAAAATCTGATGTTTCAATTACTATCAAATTGCATATTTGTAAAAAGCATTAACTTTGTGGCTCGCCATAATTTACAATAAAAAACACATAAATTTGTTGTAGACCACTTTTATTTTATTAACACTCTACCGGTTTCGGAAGCACCCTTCCTTCATCAGGAGAATATTATAACCAGTATCCAGTATAATATCCAGTTATAATATTCTCCCGATGAAGGAAGGGTGCTTCCGAAACCGGTAGAGTGTTAATAAAATAAAAGTTGTCTACAACAAATTTATGTATTTTTTATTGTATACTATCAAATTGTTTTGATTGTGTACTAACAATGCAGATATCTCAAACTATTATTAGTACAGATGGACATACTTAAATTTGTAGTTGGCGGCGTCTGAATTTTAAAAACAGTTTGTTCTTTCATTGGTTCCTTCTTTGGTCTCCTGCAAAGATAAGTGTGTAAAGCTGTATGTATGTACAGTAGAATCATTTTAAAGAGATTCTTGCTTGTGCAGTGGTGTTCTGTATCGTGAGACTTCTACAGCGTAAGGATGGACTGCGGGCGGGTGATCCAAACTATTTCGAAGCACTATTGGTGTGCACCACTACATAAGCAAGAATCTCTTCAAAATGATTTGCCTGTAGATATTTATTTTCTCGAGTTTGCTATGGAGATAATGAAATGCCTCTCATAAACATTATTATTTTGTACAAATTATTAAGCTCTTCAAAAGGGAACCGAGGAAAAATGAAAAACAGCAGAGTAAATCATTTTTAATAGGGTTCGATTAAAGATGCAGTGAGAATAAAATTAATTTCCTGAACATTATTTTATAGATAAGTTATAGTGCCCCGACCGAATCTTCCGAGGTTCCCATGTCAGGGAGATCATCTTGGATACACTGGATTCCTAAAACGAAAAATAAGCCATCAGCACCTGAAATAGTGGACTAGGATAATTTTTTTTTTCATGATTGTTATAAAAATTAATTGTGTAATTTTTTTTAATATTTAAAAAAAAATTAAGTTTTTAGTAATATTGTGTTTATACTTTTATGACAGTGGCTTTGTTTTCTATCATAGAATCCCGTTCGAAAATCTGGATGTTTGCATGCACGCTTTTTTTTTTCAATACACTCTTCTTTATTGTGAACTAGATGACATGTGGCCGGCCTTGCTCGGGTTATGAATGGTTTGGAGTAAAGCTTTTAGGTTGTAAATTCTAGTAAACTGTCAAAACTGAGCGTAATTTTAAGGTGGAAATATATAATTGTTAAGAATTTATATTGTTATAACTACCCTCACCCCTACCCCATCTCATACCCCACCTCTACATCAGTAGCAGTGACTTTCAGTCCATAAAGGCAGAAAACCAGTGCCTACCCGAAGAAAAACAACTGACCATGACCATAAAGAGAAATATAAAGGTAAGTAATAAGAGAAAATTCTAAGAAATGGGTATATCTTTGGTTGGCCAAAACAACCAGCAGAAGATGATAATAAAATTGAGATTTTCAAATTCAATGCACAATTCATACCTGAACTTAAAAATCTACGCACAGCCTACCTTTGGTCATAGAGCAATGCACGCCACTGCCCTACAGCTACCCCTACCCTTTCAACACATCATTCATTCAGTATCCTTATCAGCCTTTATATCTCTCATAATCCCAAATATATAAAGCCATCCACTTGCTTCAAGTATTCATAAGTTGCCCACAAATGTTTTTTATGAAAATAAACTACTAAGATTCTATTTGGAACTTGGATCGTAGAACAAAACAAAATAGTATCCATGTGTTCGAATTCGGAGCACCGAGCTTGTAAAATTTGAATGTTTTGTAACTGAAGCCGAATGTTCCACGTTTGTTCCCAGTACGTATCGTTTTTTGAACATACGTTTAACATTTTGCATCCTCCGGTGACCTCGGAGGTCAAGTTGAGGTATACCACATTGTTACTGTTAAAAAACTACATTTTACTGTCTTTATTTCGACACTGTAACCCATTCCAGCGCTGAGATAATGCGTATTAATGGAATAAACAAACATACACAGATGTTCTAAATCTATATGTTAGAAGGAAGAAAAACATCCCACAAATATGTTTATTGTTAAATTCCTATCACTTTTTTCATCCCCTATCATTTATAATTTTTTTACATTTATTATATTTATTTCTGACATTTATACGATTACTTCAGCTGTAAAAAGTAAAAACCGTCTAACTCAAAATTATAAAGAGGTACATTTTAGTTACACGTTAGTTTATGATAAGACAAGTGAATTATTGCATAAACCTTATGAAGGCGAGTATAATTCATAATAATGTTTTATACAGTATTCGTGGACTTCCTAGACTATAAGCTGTCAGTGGGTAACCAATAATAGTAATAATACAGTACCTACTCTACTACGTCATTGTATCGAATTGATTATTCATGTACATTGTACATCATCTGGCAGCATTTTATTACTAAACGTCATGGAAGACGTTTTGTGTTATCGAAAAGCTATTGTTCGCTTAGATTTTAGAAATTACTCAGTTTAAATTATGATGTTTTGTGTTTTTGAAATGAGGCACAAACCTCGGTCCTTCTAATGGTGCTTTTGTGTTAGTATGCTTAATTCTGAAAAAGAAAATACAAGTCCTGTTCCTCCAATGTAAGTACACAAAAAATTGCAGTCTATTATGCGTGATTGATTTTAGATGTTAATATCATTTTTACTAGATTTTTTGCACATTATCGTTAGCTGGAATGAAATCAGTTCTTTTTCGTTAAAGGCGACTAAGATGTTGTTTTTTTTTTATAGGTATTAGAAATTTGAGCATGATTTATTATTTTATTTTTCGATTTCTTTTCTTTTTATTTTCTTAATTTTGATAGAAGGCAGGAACAGGACTATTTGGCGGATGCCAAGAGAAGGTTGACATTAGAGGTCCCAAACAAAATAAGCAGGTAATTAATTACATTTCCCAATGTAGATTAGAAAATACTTGATTATTAATGGAACCCTGGTAATTCTTGAGAGGATACTAATATTGTCTCTATAATTACAAGGATAGTTGAATCCACTAGTATTTATGGGGATGGTCTGGTTAAATGTTAACATAATCATCTCTTTCGAGTGTAATGGGTAATTATTCACACAATTGGGATTAATTAAACTCCACTCAAGGTTAGTACACCGAGGCTCCGAGGCACAATGCAAACACTGGGTGATGTAGCAGTTTATTTAAATATTTCAATGCTTGTATTCCCAAACAATACTTACATGCTACTTAGTAAATGGTTGCTTTGACACGTATTGCCATTTCTCATGTTGCCCAACTATTTTATCCTTACTGTTTAGGCAACAGCCACCAACCCTGAAAAAGACAGTTTTGAGTTGAGCATGTCACCCGAAGGGTAAAATTATTATGTTCTTTAAGATGCAAAAGTCACCACAGCACATTAGTTAGTAAAATGTTGTTTTTAGGGTTGGCGACTTTTGCCTGAATGGCGACGATATGATTTGTTCTCCGCTTTTCCTTAATATTAACTATAACTTTTAAGTGTAATATTTTTTAACACTTTCTTACAGTAGCAAATGTCGTAAAATGTAGCAATGCTATTGTATTGTGTTATTATTTACATAATATACTTGCCTTATTTATAACATATTATAAATAAATTGCTGTCCGTCTAAAATATCCTCGAATTCACCAATTTACTTTTAAAAACATTCATTGACAATGATATGCAAAAAAAAATTTACTCTTTTTTTCAGAGAAAAAAATAACACGGATGTACGCATTTTGTGATTCTTAATAGTTTTCAGAATTTTAAGTGTCATTTAAAATCCCATAGGCATTTTCCTTATTTGACCGGTTAACAAACTCTTGACAATTAGAAATGTGAGTGATTTCAACTGGATATTGCATGACATAGATGCATTATATTGCATTGCTTGTTCATGACTATAATACTTAGATCACATAAACCCCCCTCCACGCCTAACCTTGATTTGAAGGTAATAAAAAGTGCATGTTTTCTTGAATTCAGGTAACACTACATAAATGTATACGGCTGGAATAGCTTAGCTATAATTGTCTGTGACCTTAAATCTTATTCGCACATTTACTGTTTAAATAGATTTGTTTATATTGTTTCAATTAATCTATAACTTAACCAGTTGTCTGTCATCTATTACTGCTATGTTTTAGAACTCTTTTAAAACTATATTTGACTTAGTTCAAAGGGATTTTCATAACAGAGCAAATAGAACCTGCCAAATATAATACGTACACCACATACCATACATTGTGGTTATTAAATTATATATTTATGTATTTATTCATCTTAAAATATTTTTACTTCATAGTAGTCTAATATAATCTTATATATTTTTACAATTTAATTTACATATTGCTTATTTCGAATACTTATTACATACATAATTTTTACATTTTACTCTAAATTTACTTAATCTAGCTACATTTTTTATTTCATTGGGAATTAAGCTATATGTATATCATATTCACACTGTATTCGCAGCAGAAGTCAATCCTATTTTAATAGAACAAATTAATTAGGATTGTACAAAGAAGAAATATACAGATTTTTAAAGTATAATTTAATATACAAGTGGTGGGCTTAGGTGGCTACCATAAATGACGTCACAGGGTTTTCGTTAAATTTTAACCCCTCCCCTATATCACAAGGTTCTGTAAAATATGCTCATGTACACACAGACTTTGTCACAATTCTGCCGACCCCCTCCCCCTAAACCTGTGACATCATTTATGGAAGCCGCCTTAATTAAAACATTTGACTCTGAAACACTGAAAAAATTTTACGATGTTTCAATAGCAAATGCAACAGCTCCATTTTTCCTACATAACAAAATGACGACAGCCAGTATTTGTTTTAAAAAAAACTTTGCTAGAAATTCAACCTGGTTGGCCATTTTATTTGTTTTGACATCAAGGTATCTCAATGTCAATTAATTCTATTAGAAATACTTCAATCAATTTGAATTAATTGTTTTTACAATAGAAATGTTTCAATTACCCATTGAAATAATTGATCATTTAGAAAGGGATATCTCATATTTTAATTATGCCATCAGTAACATGGGGTGCTGTTATTTTTTAATTTGTAAATAACAATATATGTATGTAAATGATAAATTTTGTGTTTTTTTTTTAAATAATTTATAGACGTAAGTACTTAAGCACTAGCATTGCTAGCGCACAAGTACTTACGCATGTATATATATAGTGCATTAGCACATCCACACTATGAAATAAGATACAATTTTATTATTGCCAGTGAACTTTTGATATTTAAAATATTTTTTTTTTTAAATAATATCTTCTACTTACTGGGGTAAATAAAACATAATTGCTTTTTTAATTTCCCCCTTTTTTCATTTTAAAAATCCCTGTGTTTCTCCTTTACTTTGATTATAATTTTTAAAATACCTCAGAAATTATCACTGCTATTATAATAACACATCTTCATAATGCACGCTTTTGAGAAACTTTAGAATGCACTGATGATTAATTATTAATCCTTACATTCCAAGCTCTAAGACAGTACACACACGCTCAATAATACTGTTGACATGTTTCAAAATATTCTTAAATCAATACTTCTACCACTCCATCAATGTTAGTGTATGCACACGCCCAATATTATTGTCAATGCATTATAAATTGGGCATTGAAAATATTATTGATGATTTAAAAAATATTTGTTAACCCTTACCACTCCTTTGTCGGATGCCAGCCTACATCACTATTTGTGCACTACAACTCAGTTGTCGGCTGGCGGCCGACAAGATAAGACGTGCCCGCGCGGCATATTTTCGCGTGCAAAACTTGACGTGTGACGTTTCTTGTGATTATTCGATAAAAACATTTAAGTTCACGTTTTAATAAGATTTTGACTGTTTTCCGTTTTTGTTTTACTATAAAATAACCTTTTTGTAACTGCCTATCAATAAATTAATATTTTCACATTTAAATTAGAGTTGGCTGACAACAAATATTAAAAAATAATGGCGTGGTAAGGGTTAATACATCATCCATATCGACAGAACCAATGAACAATGTTGGATGTGTAAATTCGTAACTTTGCATCATAGCTTTAGTAGTTGTGATAATATGGTTTTCCAATTAAATAAATAGGGGTTTTAACAAAATATCAAAACAACACCATATTCCTGTATCTCAATAATAATAAAAATGTAGACGTGGAACTCCAAACATGTAGAAATGAAACTTTAAACAGCTCTAACAAGAAATTTCTATTCGTACATCTGACATGGTTCTTTGGGACTGTCGATATAATGAATTTATGCCACCAGCGTTACAATAGTTGGTGATATAATGACAGTGGCGTGCACTCCATAAAGGCTGAAAAGCTCTAAGAAAAATGAACCATAATAACAAATTATAGAAACATTTGAAAATGTGACAAATTTCTGACCAAAATGTTTTTTTTTCATGAATTTGGTAAGGAACTTTGTACGCTCATTTATTCAGTTGGCCATAACAATCGTCGGAAATTATAATTAAATGGTGATTTTTAAATATTCAATTCACAATTCATAACCCTACTTGAAAAACTACACACAGCCTACTTTTGGTCATAGAGCAATGCACACCACTGTGTAATGGTCAGAATAGTTGTCTTCCAAGCAGTTGATCGGGGTTTGATTCCCAGTCGTGGCAATATTTAAAAAATATATATAGTTACTTTTTTTTTTCTTAAATTAAACTTTTATTTTTAATAATCCGTGATTTATCATTGGTCTGCACTAGTTTAAAGATAAAACTCAAACCCAAGGTCAAACTTTAAACTTATGGTGGATTTAACTTTTTGTAAAAGGTTGTCAAATTTTTGTTTAATTATTAAGTTGCAGTAAGCCACTTCATAATTAAAATATAAAAGATGACTTCTTATTCAACACCCATTTATCTTCGGTATACTGGGAAAAAACTCTGAAATCGCTGTTTTGAGAAACCAAGCATTTAATTAGATATTTACCACGATATTGGGTGTTCTGCCAGTTTATAGAGCGTAAAGAGCTTCATAATACTGCATTATTAAGTCAAATTTCCGACTTAACGTTGTTTGCCACTATACCCACGATATGTACATATACAAATTCTGTATTAGTACCCTGCATCACGGCATTGGTAAGTTGTTACCCCCAGAGATTTCTGGTTTAACTTTTACCTTAAAATGGCATTAAATAAAAATAAGGCTTATCTGAAGTAGACGACTCAAATTAAATTAATTAGTAATTTATTGCACTTTTAATGTCAAGTCATTGTAATATTGTAGCTTTAAAATGCAAAACACTCTTATTCCTTTGATCAAAATAAATGTAGCTGTTAAGTATTATTTACAAGTTATAAACTGTTCTAGGCGAAAATCTGTGGAAAATCTTGTTATATCATCTCATGATGCCATTGGTCAGAGCATCAGCCATGCCTTGTCTTTTTCGGGAGCCATCACTCAACAAGCATCACAGCACAATTCATCAGAACACAGGTTAGTTGACTTTAAATTAATTATTTTTAATCGTTGAAGATATTATAAACAACTCTCAAAATGAAACGTGAAAACGAAAAGAAATAGATATCGGTAGTAACTGGGACCCTAACCTTTTTCTTTTCTGTATCTTTTCGGTTTCATGTTTCATTTTGAGAGTTGTTAATAATATCTTCAATGGTTAAAAATATATTACAATGAGGTTTCTAAGCTTCTTCAACAAGTTATTCCGAAATTGAATATTGTTTAAATAAGTTAACAATTGTCTTGACACAGTCTGACAAAAAAATGAAGGGCACTAGGATCGTTTTAATGGATCACCAAGATGGTTCAAAGGAAAAATAATATAACCAAGTGCATACTTTTCGCATTATGTATACCCGACACCCGTGTTGGAGTATTTTCCAAAAGGAGATGACTCTTATATCACATTATAAGGTAATTTAATATTTGAATTTGTTATTTTTTTACACTTTGTAAGCGGAATATTTGCATGGAAAGTTTTATTTTTTTTATTTTTGTAATGTACATTTGTATCAAAGAAGCCATTTATTAGATTTTAAATCAAAATAAAAACTGGAATAATTGCACACTATTACCAAATTTAAATATAAATGTTTTTTTTCCTGCCAACTGTCAAATTCCTGAGTCAAAGATAATCTGACATTTGAATCTACCATAATTTGTTCTAAAATCAGGTTTACTCGGTGTTGCCATAAAAATGAAAAATATTGATACGAGATGGCAATGAGCTAAAACGCCGTTGAAAGAACTCGCCCGCCCGGAAGGCTCCGCTGCAGCCCCCAAAGGGATAAACCCCGTGCGCCACGCCGAGCCAATCACAAGCCGCCGGACGCCAGGGACGGGCGACCGAAGAAACCGCCGTCGAGTTCGACAGGCGGTCAAAAGGGGGGATTTTGGCTACAGAAGGCAGTTCTCCCGGAGCTGCAGACTCCCGCTGTTACCAGCAAATAGCTGCCAAACCCCCACCACGGACTTTCCACCCGTGGAGTGCTTACCTCGACTTACCTCCGGAAAGGAAAGTCACCGCGGAGTGAAGTTACCGAGTGCCTTTGTAACTAAAGTCACCTCAGCGAAGTTACCCAGTGCCTTTGTAAACTAAAGTCAACTCCGTGAAGTTACCCAGTGCCTTTGTAAACTAAAGCCAACTCAGTGAAGTTACCCAGTGCCTTTGTAACTAAAGTCAACTCAGCGAAGTTACCCAGTGTCTTTATAAACTAAAGTAAACTCAGTGAATTAGACACTCCATAGAATTAAGTCCAAGTGAATTCAGTGAAATAGACACTCTTTAATATTAAGACTTAAGATTTAATTTAATATTTAATATTAAGGAACCGCCGAACCCCAACGCCCACCGTTCGAGTGCAGTCGAGTGCCCTTCGCCTCCTGCCTTCCAGCGCCGTGATCCCATCAAGGCACCTATCCACCACCGCAGGAATCATCACCGGACAGCAGTCGAGCGCCTCTGGCATTCTGCTGATCATCCTCTTGAACCGTCTGAAACCGGTCGTCAAGTGAAAGCCGAAACGCGTGTCCGCCCAGCACCAAAACCTCCCCCTACCGGAAGTACCACCTGCTTCAACACCAACATCGAGACGACTGATAATCTACCCACTGGACCGTGTGCAGATTACCCGTAAAAACAGTTCGTGTAATTAAGTGACACCCACAATACCTACCAGTTAAGAATGTATTTTACATTGTGAATAAATAAAATACTTGACACTCAACGAAGTTACCTGTTTCTACTGAACCCCAATGACCCCATCATGTCAATATTATTTCCACTTTATTCAATTTCAAAATTTTCTGGTGAAGCTGTAATTATTTTAGTTTATTTCAGTAGGTTCTACTTATAGTTTCTACCTGGAGCCACGATGTAATGAATTTCAATGATAAAATATCTTCAATTTATGAATGATTTGTAAAAACAATTATTAGGAAAGGCCATATAAAAAATGGGGGGAATTGTTAGATTTGATACATATTTATTGTTCACGATGAATGATTTTACGGTACATAATTAAATCATTAAGTTGTTACGCTCAATAAGAGCATGAAGTCATCAGATAAAATAGCAGCCTGTATCTAAGTCAAAGCATCTCGATTTATTATTGAATTTCTTTGTTTGTGAAAGCATACTTTAATTGATTATGTATTATAATTTACTTTGTCTGTTTAGTGAAATTTAAATTCCGATTGTTTCACTCTCTTTCCAAAGCAGTGTTTCAATATAATACACCTAAATATTATAAATTAATCTTTAATAATATGGTCGATTGTCATTGTAAATAGTTTACGCTTTGATAATTGATTATATTTATAATATAGGTACTGATGAAATACAATATTATTGTTTCAAGTGTTGTATATTTTATTTAACATATTAGTTATATACAAATTTGGTTTAATATTTTATAACCTTACGATACAATTCAATAGAACAACCAGAATTTCCAATACATTGCATGCCTTCTACGCTCAATCAGCCGTTGAAATACAATTGTTAAAGAGAAAAACTTTGTATAAGAAGATTATACCCATAATTGACATTCTAAGTGGCTATTTATAACATTAGACATGACACTTGAATACCTAATTGAATATAAAATTCTGGAAACACATACTTTTGTACAATGAACCATAAAATACCGTTTTATGTTTATGGAGGAAGGTAACAAATAAATCTAACTGAGTCACTGAGGCTTAGGTTGGGACGATACAACCACTGTCATATTTGTTTATGGAGGAAGGTAACAAATAAATCTAACTGAGTCACTGAGGCTTAGGTTGGGACGATACAACCACTGTCATATTTGTTTATGGAGGAAGGTAACAAATAAATCTAACTGAGTCACTGAGGCTTAGATTGGGATGATATTTGATTAAAAATATTTGATTAAAAATATTTGATTAAAAATCAAATTGATTATTAATAAATGGGTAAATTTAAATTAGACGTGGTAAATGGGTATTTCAAATATGTAATTGATCAAGATAAACCAACGAGAAACTAGAAGAAAGAACAAGCAGAAAAATCAAGAAGAAGCTAAACCAAGTTATGAAGATAGCTGAATTGACTCCTGGGTGAATGAAATGTTACCTGGAATGGGGTGATAAATACATTTTAAAGGGCGTTTTCAGCCTGATCTCGGTACATTTATAGGATGTGATCAAATATGTATTGTAATTACAAATTATAATTTACAAAACACTCCTGTAAATTTTCTAAATTAACAAATAGCGACTTTTGAAAAAACCATCCTCAGTTTTAAAATGAAATATGTCTAAAATCAATACATAATATTTACATAAGTTCTGTTAAACAATCAGATAACAGAATACACACTTGACAATTACGCTTTGTTCACGGACGTGCATTCGAAGTTATATCCACTATTCCCATTATCTACATTTCAGGGACGTGCAGTGTCTTAATTTTCACGATTTTTCAAAGCAACATTTGAAATGTTGTATTTTTGAGTTTTTTTCATCAAAACTTAGAAAAAAAATTCTTGTTAAAATCGCCACCCTTTTTTCTGGTATATCTGGAAAATTTGGAAAAATGTCTCTGTAAGCCACTGCTACATTAATAATTGTCATAAAGATTTCCATTGAAAACATTTTTGACATAAGCACAAAGTGTGCACTTATGATAAGTGACCAGTTAATCTTCCATTTCTCCAATCTTCTCAGTAAGGTTTATGGAGATAATTTCTCCCATTTAAAAAATACTGCCGCAAGATGGCTAATATGTCTATAGAGTTACTGGTCTTCTAAAATGTTTAACTTTTATTTACAGAAGCGTTTCTCGCTCCCCATCTCCGTGTCGCCGCCCAGCTACTAGTCCCATACTAGAACATGGTGATTACTTGGGACAGAATCTTGAAGTTGTAAGTGCATTTTGGTTTATGAGATAAATGAAGAAGAAAAAAAATAGTTAATTCTGCTTTCCAAATTCCAACATTATTATTTGTCATCTGCATTGAACGATTTCTACGCTGTGAAAATTTAAAAAAAAATCAAGTAACATATACCCTTTTTTCTAAATTAAGTATTTTTTACAAGAAAGGAACACACGAAAACACTGGCAATGTTTGCAAACAAATGATAAAAAATGTGTCAAATTTATCTAATCTTGTATCAACCATTTTCCTCTGAGCAAATTACTTAGTCAGTGCTCTGAATCCTGTAGATTCTCCTGTAATAAACGTAAATTTTAGTTTTTAATGTTAATTTTATTGCAATAAATCATTATGTAGTTTTACAGAGTAAATATGAAACGATTCAAACCGGCCATGTTTTTACCAGAAAATAAATACAATCACATATTCATTTATGTAAGTGTATTTCTGGATGCGATCATTATCCACGGCTGAGCATCGTGTTTATTATGTCGCTGGAATTCTCTACTTGAATTGAATGATTGAATACATAAAAGACCTTACATAAAAAAGACACATGAATTATTTACGCAAAACGCAAAGGCCATTAAATAATCATTCATTGCAAAGAAAAAGTTTTCTGTGAAATAAATGTGAGATCAAGAAAGAATAATGCTCATGAAGAACATGGTTAGTTTATACATTTCTTTTTATTTCTTAAATAGCTATATGTATATATTTTGTATTTTTTTCTTTTTCTATTTTTATAGCATACTCACTGGAAAAGTATGTGTTTTATCTTAAAATTAGTTATTATGTATAGATATATTATTTTCATATAGGTATACCACACTCGGACCATGTGTCCATGTTGTACAAAGGTTGCTAGATATCAATCTCAATTAGCATTCACCCAACATAATAATTTATGAACCTAAACCATAATCATTCAAAACCTACTTTGGCGGTTCCTAATTAGAAGTATTTCTACGCTCTAGTATCACTAACGACCTCGTCCGTGTTCCTTTTCCCCGCTTGCACGGCTACTTCACATTCATTTCTCTCCTCGTCACGACCCGTACAATACCTTCGTGTCACAGCCCTCTAGCCCGCGATAAATTAGCAATAAATTTAATAAGGTGTACATACATATAGTGAATATTTTTATAAATAAGTTAAATAATATCTAAATTCTTTAATTAACCCCACATCTCTCCTCAATTTCTAATTATCACATCTTCACTGGTAAGTATCATGCCACATTTAAATCATCTTAAGTTGTGTTATTCCCACGTAAAACCATATTTGCCAGTGGAGACTTTGATCTTTTGGCCGCGTTAACCTGCTCAGGTTTTTAAATACCCCCATGTGGAACAGTTTTTAAATGCATAGAAATGTAATTTATCATCATAATAAATGATTTATTGTGTTGGATAAAAAATAAAAGATTATGAAGCACCCTATACAACCAAATCCACAGGTAACACAGCTCTAGAGATGTTTATAAAAAAAAACATAAAAATAAAAATCCAAACAAAAAGTTCCTTATGTTATAGCTGCTGTCGCAGTGCCATTCTCTCCCCGTGTGCGTATTCGTATGCCGTATTCTTATGCACGCCATCCGTTGCGTATATTGTGAACTCCAGAAATAGTTCATTCTTGACATTATATTACAATAAATATTATAAACGTTGTTTATCAATATTTCTTATGAAATATGATTTTTTTTTTGACAAATTTGACAAATTTCAATAGATTCCTAAAAATAGTATTGTGATATTTTTAGGAATACCGAATGGTAAAATTTTGTATGACATTATCGGCAACCAAAGTTGCCATATCAAGGGTTAATACAGATGTATATTCATCCTGATTTCTTGCCTTATCAACTCTTGTTACGATCGTGTGCAAAAGGTTAAAGAACTGATTTTTATTATAAACATTTATGTTATATCATTTTCAAAAAAAATTAAATAGAGAAAAGATCTCATCATGTCTTCCTACATCAATATAGAATTTGTGTTTAGCACTTACCTTGGATAACAAAAAATTCGCTGCAGACTGATTAGGTGATAAGAGTTATTGATTTTAGATTTTACAAAACATCAATGCAGGAACAAGGTTTTTTGAAATTCCCGGATGAGAATGGTTTTTTTTATATTTTACCAACTAACTCTTGGATATACTTTGCAAGCTCAAACAGAATTTCAGTTTGCTCCATTTGAATTTGACATTGCTTATAATTCTTTATCAACCGCTCTACTTATCTTCTTGAGTTGTTTCCCCAATTCTGAGGATTGTGAACCCCTCTCCAATTTCCATGGTGGACAAGGCTCGCTGCACTGAATGGAGAGCTGTGGACACTGACGTTCTCAACGCCTGTGATGTTTAATCACTCCAACGCATTGGTGATCTTCCTCTGCTTCTCCTCCCTTCCACTTTGCCAGTGACCATGAGATTCTCCAGGTTTGAGTTCTCAGTTTAGCGAGCAACGTGTCCAAAGTATCTTAGGATACGCTGTAGGCAGCCAGTTGATAGCCTATTGTAGATGCCAAGCTCGACCAGAATAGACATATTAGTGCTCCTGGCTGTCCATGGAATTCTGAGCATTTTTCTCCATTTATATTATTTCACTTATTCTTAAATTCTCATCATTCATCTTCATTTAACATTTACATATGTATACATATTTACACATTCCCTTTGTCCCTGAACGGGATTTTTTTATTTTCGTGTGGTGCAAACCGATTCTTAAAATTTTGTTCCACTTAGGACATGCTGTATGAATTACCAAAAACTCTATAAAAAAATATGCTCATCCAGGGTTTTCAAGAATTATGATAGATGTTCTTTTTTATATAAAGTTGCGTGGGCCGTATGAATTTTGCCCTGGGGCTGCAGGAATTGGGTCGCGGATTGTGCATCACTGTTTTATGACAATAACAAATGCACAAACTAATGATTTATGACAAGAGAGATTTTTGCAACCCAACCAACATGCGGAGCTAGCTAGTGATACCAGGGACAATTTAGTGATTTTTTCTTGGAAGCCCCAAACCGGATGATGAGAGTTATAGCGCGTAGAGTGTTTTGAAGAAGACATTGAATAACATGAAAGTGAAATCTTTAAATCAATTAAAGATTATAAACTTTATCAATAAGTAAGTGTTAAAATGAGTTAAGAATAATATGTATGTATTTAGGTTAAAAAGTGAAATAATTATATATGTACTTAGGTTAAAAAGTGAAATAATTTTATATATATTTAGGTTAAAAAGTGAAATAATTTATGTATTTCTTTAACTTAATAAATTAATAAAAAATAAAATAAAATGTATATTTTTGTAATATGCATATAACATAGGTTTGTTCAAAAGAAAAGGTGAATTTCGAATTTTTTCGAAAAGTATTTATTCATCAATATTCATTTTCTCCCTTTCAAAGTAATCCCCCTCAGATATAATGCACTTATGCCAGCGCTTCTTCCAATCCTCGAAGCACTTCTGGAATGCGCTTTTCGGTATGGCCATCAGCTCGTTCTTCGATTCTAACTTTATCTCATCAATTGTGGCAAAACGCTTTCCTTTCATTGGTCTCTTCAGTTTCGGAATAGGAAAAAGTCGCAGGGAGCCAAATCTGGTGAATACAGTGGTTGAGGCATGATTACGGTGTTGTTTTTGGCCAAATAATCACGAACAAGCATTGATGTGTGAGCTGGTGCATTATCGTGATGCAAAATCAATGATTTGTTTTTCCACAATTCCGATCGTTTGAGCAGTATTGCTTCACGCAAACGTTGCATAACTTCCTTGTAGTATTCCTTATTAAACGTACGACCTGTTGGCAAGAACTCATGATGCACTACGCCATTGTAATCGAAGAAAACAGTGAGCAAAACCTTCACATTTGATCGAACTTGGCGTGCTTTTTTCGGTCTTGGCTCTTCTGGCCGCTTCCATTGGGATGATTGGGCCTTGGTTTCGACGTCATAACCATATACCCACGTTTCATCACCGGTTATGACCCTTTTGAGCAAATCTGGATCATCGTTGACGTCATTCAACAACTCCTGAGCGATACTAATGCGACGTTGCTTTTGCTCAAAATTTAGCAATTTCGGAACAAACTTCGCTGCCACACGTTTCATGCCCAAAACATCCGAGAAAATTGCATGGCATGAGTCGATTGATATGCCAACATCCTCTGCAACTTCCCTAATAGTGATTTGACGATTTTCCAAAACCATTTTCTTCACTGTTTCCATGTTTTCTTCGTTTGTTGACGTGGTTGCAACTCCAGGACGCTCATCGTCATTAACATCTTCACATTAACATTAAAACGCTTGTACCACTTATAAACACTTTTTTCAGACAAAGTAGACTCGCCGAATGCCAGTCAACATTTTAAGTGCGTTGAAGCACTTTATTCCATTTTTAACGCAAAATTTAATACATATTCTTTGATCCATTTTTTCAAAAGTAAAAAATCGAAGAACACACAAAAACGTGACTAACCTTTCCAGTTGTCAAAAACAAACCACTAATCCAAAATGGCTGATAATGCTGACATATGATAAAATATGTGTACCAATGTAACAAAAAAAAAATTTGATAATAGAATGTACACGGCCCGCGAAAATTCAAAATTCACCTATATATATTTTTTTTAAAGCAATATTTTGAAATGATATTATACATTGGCGAATATATTGATAGTAGAGGTAGGTAAGGAGGAACATAGTTTTTTTTTAAACCTCTTCGGATACAACGAGTAATGACTATAAGGACCTAATTTAGTCAGTCCCCTCATGCTCTTTATAACAAAGTTTGTCTCTATGTAAATTTATGGAACGTTCTATGATTATTTTAATAGTGCTTTCATTAATAAATTTATGGTACATATTTTTACGTGTATAATTTTGGAGTTCTTTGATAAATCTCCCAACAGTAATACGCATTACGTCATTTGCAAATCACTGAGCCCAATTTTTACAATTGTAGGAAATTGTCAATGAATGCAGATACATAAAACATTGAAGACCTTTTAATATTTATTTTTTTGTTTGGTTGGCTTACAACTTTCATTTCTAAATAAAATTACAATAAAATCTGAATATTTTCCTTCGTTGTCCAGCAATATAAGTTTGTCACGGCTCAAACCGCACATTCTTAATAAATCTTTTTCCGTAGAAGGTTGTCATTCACGGACACATTATTTTCCTATTGTTTTTAAATTTCACCTTATCTGATAGTTTTTTTTAATAAAATAATAATAATTATTGACACTGTTAAATACATCAGACGTGGTAGTTTTGGGTACAGTAATCATTCAATTAAATAATACATTGTTATATGACACATGTTGGTATAAGATATTATTTATATTTAACTTCTCTGTTGGTTAATCATTTCATTAATTGTATCGGGGATAATGGTATTGTATTAAGTGAATTTTTGTGATTTGAATTTGTACTCGATAATGGTGACCTTTATCTAGAAAATTTAAAATATGCGTTAATTTACTCCTCGCTTTGAGAGGCCGCATGTAACATTCTAAATTAGAAGGCATTCAATTTAGTTATTATAATTATATTAAACTCTTTTATACATTTTTATTTGCCAAGATAGTTCTTATTTTCTCTCCACCCATATAAATATTTTATTAAAATTGCCAGCCTGGTTATATTTTAAAGTTTTTTTCTAAAAACAACTCAAGTGTGTAATTCTTAAATCATGTAAGAAGTCCCTATGGTTATTGTTTTCTTTGTGTCAGAATATGGAAAATAAATTGGTGTATTTCTTTATTTCCTGGTGCTTTCTCCTATCGGTGTTTGGCCATCATTGGGGCGATTTTCACCGTGCATAATAGAAACATTCAATTGTTTTCTTACAATAATTTTTCAAACTTAATATTTTTGTGAATAGAACTAACAGAAGACTTTTTTCGTGTGAAAAGGCGAATTACCAACATGACATTGGAATGTCGTGTTGGAAAAATTCCTAAACTTGAGAAATTAAGTTATATTTAATGTTGGTGATCAAATATTATCCCGCTGCAGCAAAAATTGAGTTATACGCCAAAATGGATCCCTTTCAATATTGTCTATTCAGGATAAAATCACCAGTTCTCTACTAACTGGTCGTTGTTGTCCCTATTATGTATTTGATTTTCTTAAAATCACAAAATCAATTACCGCACATTTTAAACCAATGAAAATTCACTAAGTATATTTGGTGAGTTTGTTTTTAATAATAAAAACTATATGACCTTCGTCTAAAAGATTATTATGATCATTTTAAATATTCAAAAATCTTTGATTGCGAATATCTTTGAATATGGTTTTTGTCATTTGATTACTTTTTGCTGCAGAGTGATGATATAACAAATGAAGTTAACCTTCCAAAAAAATTCCTGTTTTGTTTCCATCGATGTCTGGAATCTATTATGAGAGAGAGTCTGCTCTTTTGCTTTCCATGTTTATGTTTCACACTCGTTTATTCTCAAATTTTCCTTTTTTTTCCAACTGACTGATCAATTATAATAATATGTTTCATGTTTGCAGGGTGGTAATTCTAACTCGACCCGCTACGCCAGCGACACATCATCTCAAGTCTCTTCCCCTCCCCAGTCCCTGTCAGTGAGCACCCCCCTGCCGTCGGACCAGTCTCTGCCCTGCGTGCCCTTGCAGCGCTCCGCCAGCCAGGAGGTCCAGCCTCGCCACCCCTCCACCCCTCTCCCCCCCACTCCCACCCCCACCCCCCAGCCTGGAAAGTCCCAGGAGTCAAGGAGTAAGAAGAAGTCATGGTATAGCGCTCTCTACCCAACCTACAAGAGCAGATCTGAAGACTTTAAGAAGATATTCAAGGATGTTCCTGATGATGAACGACTTATCGTCGGTGAGTAATTTTTTTATTGCTTGTGTACAGTAGAAGTGAATCGTTCGTGAACGACCCGGCTAAGTGTTCCGGATCTCCATACGAATTGAAAGATCCGGCTCGCGACGAATGACTTTCACGGCTCGCGGCTCTTCACGATTCACAGATCTTTGCAAGACCCGGTGAGCCGGTGAGTCGAGTGAGCCGGTGAGCTGAGTGACCCGGTGAGCCGCGAGATCTATGTGATCTTGGTAAATCAACGGCTCTTACGGCTCGCAGATCACTACCGATCCGGGATGGTCGTTCAATCACATATACAGTACATATATTATAATTTTAACGCTCCAGTCATAGCATCAGCGCTCCCGCCACATTATTTTGTTAATTGTAAAAAGAACAAGGTTGAGGTATTAACAATAACGTGAATTATTAAAGGCATTATCTTCATTGTTTATTTTGAGGAAATCATTGCTATCTAAAAAAATCGTTGAAAAATTGAGTACTTAAACGCGTATAATAATGTTTGTATTTGTGTAGGTATAAAGCCGGGCCTCCTGCACTTTATTTTCAAAACATTTCACTAAAACAACATGCAGTGTATTTTATTAATACGACGCACCTACAATTCAATAACATATTATTAAGACATTTTTTTTAGAGATTATACTTTAAAACCAAAATATCGGATAATTTGGATGATGATGATTTCACAGAATAAAACCCAAGTGAACTGTGCGTCAGTCTGGTGCATTAAGGAATGACACAATACTTTACAGTTGTTATTTTATTTTATATTTCAGACGAGCGGCGTTTCATAAAATGAAAAGCAAGAATTGCTATCTGGTTTATTACTTTGTTGGCAAACGAATGTAATTTATTTTTATAAACAATAATTATTAGCCTGAAACACTCATCCAAATTGAAAAAAACCTTCCGAGAAAAGATAAATGTCGCCGACAGGACTCGAACCTGCACCCTTCTGATTGCCGGTCAGATGCTCTACCGTTGAGCTACGTCGGCTTATCGTAAACCCGCCAAGTTAATCAATATATACTAGTGTTTCATTCATAAATAATAAATAATTGTTACCCTTTGCGCTATGCACAAAAATCTTGTCTTAAAAACTTTAGTTTATCAATTAATGAATGTAATTTAATTTATTTTTAACAAAAAGAAAGTATGTTTTTTACGTTTCCCATCGGACACGCTGGCATTCGACGGATATAAATTTTGCTTTACCTATCGGTCGTGCTGGCGTACCAGAGGTTAATGCGCTGTGATTGAATCAGTACCAGTGGAAGTAAATAAAAACCAATACAAGCATTATACTTGCACATCAAACGCGACACTCCTTCTTCTTGGATAAACTTCTGTAGTTTTTTTTCCAACTCCCTGGTCCCCTGCTGGGCCCCCACCGCTTGTGTTTATAAAATTATCAGATCTTTATATGTTTACCTTACATTTTCCCACTTTCTTCGCCTTTTACATACAGTTAATTTAAATTTAAAAAAAAATATTTTTAAGTTTTAATAAAATCTTTTTTTTATCAACATTTTATAAATAAGTAGTAGTTACCACCAGGCTTCACCCGGAGTTTAATACTCTGCGTCTTATCTTATTTATTATCAGGTAATCAAATACACGGAGCTGGAGGTATTGTCATATTTCTTATTTGGTATTTGGTTAAATGGATATTCCAAGTTCCATGGCTCTTGTTAGAAATGATCTAAGCAGAAAATAATTGGATTGACCTAGAATTTTCAAACAAAAAGGTGGCAGACTTCATGACACCTGTTCACTGATAGTTTTTTTGCTGCTTTTGAACATAGATTTTCTGCTTTATGGTAAAGTTAAGATAGGATAGGATAACATATTTTCTGGCAGAATCGAATAAAATTATTTATTGACGAAAAGAACAAAGTAATTCCCGGAATTATTGAAATAATGGGAAGTCTTTAGTTGCATTATTTTATCGCACTGGCAACCTATTATAGGTACTTGCAAGCACTCCCCTAACTTAAGGAACTCAGGATATTATTTTGTTTATTGAACATCTATGTACTAGGTTTTATTTGTCTATATTTTTTTGTTGTTCTTTGTTTTAGTTTCAGTCGTTATTGTGTCAGTCGATAGGTACTGACATTAAAAGTACACTGGGTCTCGCAAAGACCTGCGAATCGCAAAGAGCCGCGAGCCGGGAAGATCGTTCGTCGCGAGCCAGATCTTTCAATCCGTGTGAAGATCCGGAACGCTGAGCCGTCTCGCTCGCGAACGACTTACTTCTAATACAGAGGAGCATTGTTTTAGGAAAATTGGTGGAATGGTGTCCGGGCCTTCAGATTTGTTTATATCTAAGGAACATAATTTCTTTTTAACAGATTCTTCGGTGATGAAGCAGTTTGTTAAATGTGTGGTTTTTCTAAAATGTCTATGAGGGTAGTTTTTCTTCTGGTGGTTTCATCATCATATACATTTGTAAAGAAATCTTAAAATTATAAAACTCTAATTATTTGCTGAACTCTGGACATTAGAAGATAAAGGTCAATGTTAATTATTGGGTGAGATAAGGGATATGAATAAACCTTGTAATGGTCAGTTATATGAGATTATCACATTAAAAACAATTAAATGTTTGTTTTAGATAGTTCAGTGGTAAAAGACAAGCACTGAATCAAAAAGTATATTTATTTGCGTTAGAAGATGTTTGCCATGTATGAGAAAAATTTGTTGCTTGCTACTTGCACATTCAATACTGAGAAACTTGACTGGCAATCCTATGTTGGTTACAACATTTAGGCGGTTAGGTTTGTGTTTGTATTTGTAGTTTAACTAAGTGATGGTTGTGCAAGAGTTTGGAGGTGTGTGGGAACAGAAGTTCACAAAGTCAGTTATGTAGATGGTGATTAGCATTCTTGTGATAGGGCAGGGCGTATGGTGATTATCATTGACAAGCTCTGTTATTAGTTGCTACAGTTTTAACATCCAGTTCACATTGTACAACAGTTTGGTGAGCATGTTTTGAAAAAAAAGACGGGAGAAATTTGTAAAAACAAACTACCGTTTGTCTTCACTTCATTATTATCATCTGGCCCTTTCAAAAGTAATTTACTGTATCTACAAATCTGTTACTTTTACGGAGCAAAGTCTTTTTAGTTTTAAGTTTTTCTAAAACATTGCCATGACAAATTTAAGAATGCGCAATAATAATAATATTTGGATGATTCGTATAGCGCCATTTTCGTGAAAAATCACCTCAAGGGTACAAATGTTTTTTTTTTCCAATCCTCTATCTTATCATTAACTATAGTTTAAAATATCGGTAAAATTTACTAATCCCACCTCACACATAATTTTTTTAAAGAAACATTAGTTTTAAATTGTTGAAATAAGAAAAAAATATTTGCTCACTCACCTTTGCAAAATAATAAATTTCGTTTTTGTTAAATTAATACACTCGAAATTTGACATTTTCAGTTGAATATTTATCCAAATTACCATAGATATTGCACATGATGTTAAAAGAAATTAGAAAAAAATATGGTAATTATTTCATACTGGGACTCATATTTTTTATTTATTTTTATGAACCTGACAGTATATATATATTTTTAAATTATGTGTTTTTCTACTGAGTCCCAGTATGAAATAAATACCAAAAATATTTGCACACTAGCTTTTTCTAAATAATACATATTAATTGTAACAAAAATTAAATTTAAATGTATTATTGCACAAAAGCAAGTATGCAAATATTTTTTTTCTGATTTATGTTTTATATATATAGCTTTTGCTAAATAATACATATTAATTGTAACAAAAATTAAATTTAAATGTATTATTGCACAAAAGCAAGTATGCAAATATTTTTTTTCGGATTTATGTTTTATATATTTTCTTATTTTTATCAATTTAAACAAGTTTGTTTAAAAAATGTATGCGTATTAATTAACATTGAGGCGGAATTGGTAAATTTTACCTAAATATCAATTTTTGAGGATACTTCATGACGAAGCTTCATTGTGTGTTCCAGTAAATCAGTGCACAACCCGCGGCCCGCCCATTTCGTATTACACGTTGCTTTATAAAAAAATAAAATTGTTAGCGGTAATTGTTGAAGACCCTGGCCAAGATAATTTTTTTTACAGTTTTTTGTTGTTGTAGATAGACTACTTCAAGTAGGGCCGATTGATATAAGGGATAGAGAAATATATAATAGAATATTTTCCCTCAACTTTGAATGGCTTGCATACAACAAAATTGAAAACATTGTTAAAAAAAAATGATTAATATTTCTATTTATTTTAACATTCCTAATACATTGTTTCAGTTTCCTAAGGAGTAATTTAAAAAATTGATAATACATACTTAAAAAATAAACAATTCTGTTTTGTGTCCCAATCACCAGTCTCTCTCTTTCAAACTCATATTTTAGCAGTTGGATTACACATAATACTGATTTTACCACTAATGTCCTTTGATAATGGCAGTGCATTCCTTTGAATCAACTGTTATCTACTGACACCTAAACCATTAATTCTTATTCTTTCTTATTCTTTATAATATGAGCTATACTCTATAACCATTCTCCTCAGATCACCTTTAACACTCAGTCAACACAAAATTCTTTAGCGTTTCCTATCACCAACAACGGTTATTCGTATTTATAACATTGTAGTTCCCAGGCAAGGACCATTATCCTCAAAGGTTCACTTTTTGAAGCTCAGCCTTAACATAGCGATATATACCTGCATCAGACAGCTCAATGTTTTTTACTTCTGTTTCTAAAGTAATAATCCTAATCTTTAGCAGTGTTTGATGACCAGATCTGAATAGTCAGTTACTTCACAACCTTCCTCAACATATCCCAATTAGGGTTGCCATAGTCCTACTGGCACCGGACAGTTGGGAGTAGTTGGGACTCTTGTGCGGCAATCGTATACTGTGAAAAGTGTTTATTATATTTTATAAATAAAGTGGTTCATAAGAAAACTTACCAATAACATCATCTATAGTGATTATTAAAATCATTTTTTTTTAAATCCAAGTATGTACATATTGACATTGATTGAATTGTTCAGGTGTTAGTTGTGGAAATTATTAGTGAAAGTATTTATTTACACAAAAAACCATCACAGCAATGTTTTTTAAAGGTAAGAAGGTGTGAACTGTAATACCTTTCTTTAAATAATGGTTCTTGTAAGTTAAACAGGGTGATTTTGTAGCAAACATCAGAAGGGTATATAATAAAGGAAACATTTTAGTTTAGTATCAACAGTAGTTGAGAAATCAACATCTGAAAATTGAGATTCTTTGTAACCTATTTGAAGGTATGAATCGGTATTATATTATAAGGAGTGCTTATTTATTTTCCAGATTATTCTTGCGCCATCCAAAAGGACATCTTAGTGCATGGTCGTCTGTACGTCAGTCAAAATTACCTCTGCTTCTACGCCAACATCTTCCGTTGGGAGACATTTCTCTCGCTGTGGAAGGACGTGACGGCCATCACGAAGGAGAAAACGGCTCTGGTCATCCCGAATGCCATCCTAATATGCACGGACAACGAGAAGCACTTCCTGACTTCCTTCGCTGGACGGGACAAGACCTACTTGATGCTGTTTCGCATCTGGCAGAATGCATTAATGGATCAACCTATGTCGAGTCAGGAAATGTGGCAATGGGTATGTATTCAATATACATTCTAATATGCACGGACAACGAGAAGCACTTCCTGACTTCCTTCGCTGGATGGGACAAGACCTACTTGATGCTGTTTCGCATCTGGCAGAATGCATTAATGGATCAACCTATGTCGAGTCAGGAAATGTGGCAATGGGTATGTATTCAATATACATTCTAATATGCACGGACAACGAGAAGCACTTCCTGACTTCCTTCGCTGGATGGGACAAGACCTACTTGATGCTGTTTCGCATCTGGCAGAATGCATTAATGGATCAACCTATGTCGAGTCAGGAAATGTGGCAATGGGTATGTATTATGTACTCAACGAGTTCCGCTGCCCAAATCAAGTGAAACTATGACATACTAATTATTGAGGATTGTTATGCGGAGGAAGGAAACGTTGAGAGGAATAATTTATTGGTATTGTGTATTTATGCGGATGGTTCATTGTTTTTATCGATTTTTGTACATAAAATCACTTCTACCAAAAAATAAAATTGCTCGAGTGGTATCAGATTTTAATTTTGAATTAAAAGTTAAGAAATTGCAAGAAAGCTTCGGCAAGTGGTGAAAATAAGTGACACTATGGAAATATTATTCACCACATATTATAACCATCGTTATACGGGAATGGATTTTGCTTTGACAGTCAATACAAGCGTTGGTTGGCAGAAATTACTAACCTCTTAGAAAACCGAGTGGACAGTCACTCAGTAAGTAAATTAAATATATCGGTAATAAATCCATTCACGAGTATTTGTTACATTTGTCATATAACTGGCCTTATCCTTCAATGTCTTATCTTTTATCGCACATGTACCGATGTCATTTATCATAATCTCCTAACTTCACACGTATATATAATTATTACTGCACATTGGGTGGGACCAATCACAATCATTCTTAATAAGGCTGTTGTCTGTAAGGTTCACATCTGCTACGGAGAAGAGTTGGGTTTCAATTCTGATGATGAAGACTATCCCCAAAACTTTCTCGAAGAGGACAAACTGTGTGGCATGAGATTGTCTGCTGAATCTATAGCCGAGGTAATCATATAACTATTTTACTATTTATTCTCTTGATAATCTGGTTATGTCTTTTTACAATTAATTTTGTTGGTATATATATATATTTTTCTAAAAAATACAATGTCAATCATTATAGCAGGTGTGATATATTCTTGTCTTATCAATGACTACTTTGATTCTAATCTGTACAATGATACAATGATCACATATGAGTTTGTTTTAAAATGTCTTTTTTTTTTTTTATAATAATTCATTTCGATATAATGATATTTTCTGTTCTACTTTCTATTAACCTTTTCCTACCATACGTATATTTGAATATACATAGATTTTCAGAATTTTTCCTCCCTACCTAGAGGGAATAAAAATTGACAGTTTTCGTTTTTCAATTGCTGTGGCAATACTTTGCACACATTTTTTTTTTTTGTTCAATTCTAGTGACTTGTTCATACAGGAACCATGTTTATAATTCGAAAGGTGACATTAGTGTAATCTCGATTTCCGCACCCTTTAAATTGTTTTTTGAATCTACATTTTGAAGGTATGTTTTTATTGCTTTTTTTTATCACTGCTGGTTTGAATTCTGGTCTGAAATGGTTAAAAGTATGCTCTCTTTTTAAACTTTCTGATGCACACCTTTTATCGGAATGTTTTCACACTTCTAGGGATTTGACTTTATTTGATACATTGACTGACCCGTAGCAACTGTTTACAGGACTTCCTAGAGCACGGCATGGACCGACACAGCGCTGGGCTCGGGGGCGGCGCCTCTGACGACAACATGCCCGGTGCGCCAGGTGACTTGCCTCCCGGTACTCCCCCCACGTGGCGGCGGTGCATCAAACATACGCGTATACATGCCTTGCTTACTATCGCGGGCCCTGGCTAGCGGATTGTGGAAACACTTAACACAAGTCGGTTATATCGAGTTTTCATCTTTTGGGAGAAGTTGACTTCTCTTTTTTAGTCTTAGATTTCGTTACCCGTGTCATCCTGTTCGAAGGAGCTAGCAGCATTGATCTCCTGTGCGTCAGTGCACATGCGTGAAACTTAACTGACACAAGCGGAACACCCATTCACAGTTGATGTTGGCTTTATGAGAACGAGTCGTTTCACCGACTCGTTTTTATGTAAGTTGGCTCGTATGTGGAATAAGCTACCGGCATCTGTCTTTCCTCCTTTATTTAATCTGGGCTTCTTCAAGGCCTGCATTAACAAATCCCTTCCCACTGTCCCCTCTTTGACCCGCCTCACAATGTTGCTTATTTATTTATTTTTAAATCAATTTGCATCTAAATTGCACTTGTATCAGTCATTACTTCGCCTGTAACCTCTTTGATATCAGGTAGCCAATGAGATTTCAATTCCATGAAACCTGGCTTTCGGATTATGAAGCTGCAAAATGAAGTTGTGATTTCACAAAAATTTATAATGGTATGAACAGTAAGTCGTACATTTTTTTCGACAGCTGATTTCTAAGCTAAATATGAACTTTACTCTAAATACCTCAATTAAAGAAACCTTAGTAAGCATACTATTGCGTTAATTCTAATTCAATATCGTGATAAGAGTGTTTTTTTTAATTTATCCGGAAAATACCGTTTTGATTCTAAACTCTTTATTGCATATCCGCTAGCTAGAGGCCCGTCCCCTGCAATATGGTCGCTGTAATTCTGTGTGTTATTGTCCTGGTATTTTGTGTATTGCATTATTGATTATTTTTTAAATGTTGCCATACTTAAAAATTATTACATATTATTGCTATAATCTAAAAAGTACATTAAGTTGTAATATGTAAATGTTTCCGACCTTTGGAATTCTGTGGTACTTTTCAATTATTTACAACTCAATTGCATGCCACATCTGGAAACTTTTTCATAAACAGCATTCTAAAATAAATTAATTTTACCTACACATAAATTATGAAAATGACAATATTCTTTTACCTTTAATGAAAATGCTATTTCCTGAATCAATATTATAAATAAATAACCAGTTTGAAACATTAATGCTAGTTTTTAAGCTCCGCTGTTGTGTGTGTTTTTTGGAAAAGTATTTTTGTCTGTTTGTTGTGTTTACATTATCACAATGTGTACATAATTTAAATGTTTTTGCCCTAGTTCTTTTTAATGTTTGAACATTGGCTTGTTTAATTTGTGAATTCGGTGTGTTTTCATCATTAACACTTGTTTAATTTATCTGTCAGATGTTAAACGTACATAAGTAAATGCGTACTTTGATCAAAAAGATATCCATTTCTACACGTGTATTACTTCATAATTACCCGGAATTCTACACATTCATTGCAAGTTTATAGATTAGGGTACTACCTATACTTAAAATATTATATTTGGTTGGTGTGTGTGTGTCTAAACTGTTGATATTTGATAACTGTATTTTTGAATATTTTGTGATAAGAGTGTTTATTCAGTCTCTGTTTGTACTTTCATTTGGTGATATGTACATCTATTTTATTTAGTGATGTATGAAGCAAAATAATTCAATTACATATATCCAATTTACAGCGGCAACCCAGAGTTTTAAATTATTTTTATTTCAATTCAAAATTTTAAAGATGTCAGGTTATCCCCAATCATCACCGTTTTGATTACGCCGACATAATGTAATTTTTAATCCAATGATTTTTTTCTTCACATGACACGAGGTGAAGATATATATTTTGTAGGTGGGGAAATCTACGGTATGGAGTTTCATATTTGATTATTCATCATAATGATATATCAGCACTTTTTTTAATATTAAATGCATTTTATTCAAACACATTCATTTACCCTTCTCCGTGAGGCATAATGGCCACTTTCACCGCTCTAATTGAGCTAGCGCTAAGTAAAAATAATATTTTGGTTAGTAGTTGAATGCCTAGTGAAGGATTACTCATTTTCTCTTTAAAAAATGTAACATCTTTAAAGACACTTTTCATAACAATTTGCTTTGCTTATTAGAATTTTTTTATATTGAAGAATTAATTGATCAATTTATAGCTCTAATGATTGGGTTGATTAACATTGCATTGCTTTCTGGTGAAATAATAACATGCCGTGTTTGTCTCTAGCAATGAAGGACGAGTTTGACTCATTCATTTGTCCATCATCTGACTCTTCGCAAAGTGAGGGGGATAAACCCATTAGGTCAGTAAACGCTAACATTACATTACATCACTTACTTTAATTCCATACACCCTCTTTTCAACAGTCATTTTCAAATTTACAGTACGTATGTGAAAATTTTTACCAGACCATTTTAATTAATAGTATAAAAAAATTATTATTACTAATATAACTCTATTTTACTAAAAATTAATTTTAACATTACATACCATACATACATTATATTTGTTTTAAAATGGTCCCAGCCAGATGTAGTAATTGCGTCATCGGCGATCGTCCTGCATAAACATCTTCCTTCTCACGCATCTTGTTTGAAAATGAAAAACAAGACGATGATGCACGTACAATCTCTGGGACCACTATATATGACTCCTGTAAAATATTACAGAAGTGGGTTTTCATAGTAAACATGTGTATGTGTTAGCACTTTAGGAGAAGAAATTATCTCTTTGAAATATAAACCTATTAAGGTTAAACGAAACGTGATACGCGCTCACAGACGGCGCTAATTCAAATATTTTTAGAAAAAAAAACACTTTAATGCTTTAAATATTTAGATGAATTATTTGTTGGCAGGTGTACGTACAGAATATGAAATATGTTATTGTTAGTTTTACAATAATATATTGTATTTTCATAAGTTTCTTGAAGGACTTGTGAAGGCTTTAAATCTACAGTAACAATTTATTCCATATGTGCACCCGCCAACAAACAATTCATTTCGATAATTAAAAGCATTATGTGTTAAAAGTGCTTTTTTCTAAAACATTTAAATTAACGCCTTCTGTGAAGGCATATTACGTTTCATTTAGCCATTAACATTTAAAAAAAATGTTATCCAAACCATTAACCGAAAAATCACCCACATTCTTTGTAATTCTTTTTTTTTAACCATTACTTTCCAGCCAGTCTCTCTGTTGGGTCTGGTTAGTGTTTTGTTAGTCATTTAAAATTTTGTAAATACTTGTGATATAAATATGAAATATCTACCACAGATTGGATGTGCATTTAGCCACTTTGTTTCTGCTACCCGCAATTTGTATACAATCATTTCAATATGTTCAATTCAAACGATGGCTTAGCCAACGAAAATATAGGGCCAAACTACATATTTCTTTAGCTTATAGTTTATTTAGTATGTGTTTTAATTAAATGTTGCGTATTTTGTAGTTTTGGAGCGGATCTGCACAAACCCCTCTGCACCAACCCTCACGATGGCAAGAAGTTCTTATCCGTGGACTTCCATGTCCACATCGATCAATTGTTCACCATGCTGTTCACCAATTCCAAATTTTACATTGAATTACTTGCCATGCGGAAGACCACAGATTTAGTGCAGGTTTGTCTAACTTCATTCTCAATTATTTTACGTAATGAATAAATAAAGCTGTTATTAACATTGTAAAGTTAGCACTGTTTTATTATTTACGTTTGTTTGTCTTTAGAATCCTTGGAAACAGGATGCTGAGACTGGACTCAAAAGTCGTAAACTTGGTTTCACACTTGTCCTGAACCAATCTGTTGGACCCAAGACTTCACAAGTTACAGAAACTCAGGTAAACTAATTTTACTAAACTAAATGCATGTATACATAGGCGTCAGTTAGTGTGATCACATTTGTCCTAAGAGGCAACACTATTTTTGGAAAATACAGTATGTATTTCACAACGTTGTAAAGAAAATAAGAAAATTTGAGGGACGTTGCAAAAAATTATGTTTTATTAAACCTTATGTCCTCAACTATTTTTCAGCAAACAAAACCAACATTTAAAAAAAATAATGTCTCATAGGGGGAAACTCTTGTGGATTTTTTGCCTCAAAATGTTTCTTATATCATTAGCGATGAGTTGTTTATGAACGAGGCGTTCATTTGTGCTGGCTCATTTTACAACTCCTGGTAAAGCGTACCATGGCTCATTTGAACTGTGACTCTTTTTAACAAACCTTGAAACCACTTAAAAAGGATTGTTTATTTATCTAAAAAGATATCTCAGATGTTTGATAGTATTATGGATGCATCTTTAAATAAGGTCCTTTGTTTTAATTTGTTTATATAAAATCATTGTATAGGTGTCTAATTTCTACAAGGTTAAATTAAGCCCATGACCGTGGGACTTGCAATTAATATTTGACACCATGACTCAACTTATAGCAGTTGTTTTTGAAAGGTTCACACATTCGTGTGGAAATAAGAATAATTACCGCATTTACACGTGTGTAGGCACTGCAAAGTGTGTGAACGGCACCTGACAGTTTGGCATCTGGACGTTTTGTACCTACACCTATACGTTGGGAGCCGTAGGAGCTGAGAGTCGTATGAATTGAGGTGTAAACTCATGAACTGGGAGTCGGCTCATAATATGTATGTGCCGACTCTTAAATGAGCCATCGTTCAATTGAGTCGTACAAAAATATTGAGCTGGTACCGTCACTCCTGCTCTTAACAAAATGAGTCATGACCCATTGCTATGTGTCATTGTCTTTTATATAATACACCAAAATATGCACCAATAGATTGGTGCTTTAAGGATATTAGCATAATCTAGGTGGAGGTTAGAGGGTTAATAAATATATTTTGTTTGTAGATAGTACATAATACTGACTGTTGTGTACTCTATTTGCAGGTCATGCTAGCCTGCACTCGGCCTGGATATCTATACTCCATAGACACTTCTAGTTGCAATGCGGGAATTCCATATGCTGACTCCTTTACGGTGGAAGTACACTACTGCCTGAAGAAGGTGGCGGAGAATATCACCAATATTCAGGTGTTTGGACAAGTCAAATATAAGAAGAGTGTCTGGACTGTTGTCAAAAGTATGATCATTATTTTATTTTCCAATATCAATAATTTCAATGAAACGGGCAGGATTAGTTATAATATGTACTATGTGTTATAACATGGACACTGAAGTGATTAACTGATTGAAGTGTATTGTGTGTGTGAAGTGGGCGAGTTAGTAATGTATACAATTTATTAACAAAATCTTAACTTTTCAGCATTTATTGAAAAGAACTGCTGGGCGGGACTGGACGAATACTTGGAATGTTTATCTAAAGCCATCGTAGTGGAGGTAGAAGAAGATCATGTTACGTCAAAAAGAAAAAGTAGAAGAAAACGACGTGGAATTGGTAAGAATCAACATCCATTCGATTCATCTGACAACTATAGTTGTAGAGCCAGCCATTCTTGCACAGTATATTGCAACTAATTACCATTTGACAACTATAGTTGTAGAGCCAGCCATTCTTGCACAGTATATTGCAACAAATTACCATCTGACAACTATAGTTGTGGAGCCAGCCATTCTTGCACAGTATATTGCAACAAATTACCATCTGACAACTATAGTTGTAGAGCCAGCCATTCTTGCACAGTATATTGCAACAAATTACCATCTGACAACTATAGTTGTGGAGCCAGTCATTCTTGCACAGTATATTGCAACAAATTACCATCTGACAACTATAGTTGTAGAGCCAGCCATTCTTGCACAGTATATTGCAACAAATTACCATCTGACAACTATAGTTGTGGAGCCAGCCATTCTTGCACAGTATATTGCAACAAATTACCATCTGACAACTATAGTTGTAGAGCCAGCCATTCTTGCACGGTGTATTGCAACAAATTACCATTCAAAACACAAAGTCAAATATGTAAAAAAAAAAAAAATTTCTGGTAGAAAAACACAAATATTTTTACATTCAACAGAAATCGAACCTGTCGGCTCCATGGCTGAACACCCCCGCTCTAACCTCTAGATTGCATAGCTTTTCTCATCCTGCAATATCCCATTAAAAATAGACGCTCCTTTTTCAGAGATTCGTATAATACAATAGGGACCAATCATCTATATTTAAGATAGTTTTAGTGTTAATCTACCCCATTTTGAAGACTAATTTAACAATAAATTCATAAAGGCACTATAAAGTTACGGCTGTTGCTTCATCTCTTCTCGCCAATTGCACAAAATATGTGCGCAGTTAATTTACCCAGCACTTATTAGCTATTCAAGCTTTAAGTGATGTCCCTTTCACCACCGCCCTGAACGCGTTTAGCATACTACCAACTGTACGCAGGGGCCGCACGGGAGGGTGGAGCGGAGCTGGAGACAGTGCTGGGCGCAGCTCAACTGCGGCCAGTGATAGGATCCAGGCACAGGTCCCCCGGGAGCCCCCTGGTCTCGCAGGTGCTGGCCAGGACGGGCCCCTCCAACAGCCTGCTCTGGGCGGTGCTGGCTGCTCTCAGCCTGCTGGTGGTGGTCAACGCAGCCCTCTACTGGAAACTGTGGGGAATCGAAGGAGCGCGCTGGCTCTTTGAAACGGAGGATAGATACGCCTCCAATGTTCTCGGGTATTCATTCATACTTATTATCAAGATCATCTATTCTATTAAGTCTACCTGTAAGGATTTATATTGATGGCTGGTGAATACTAAATGTATCTTTTGGGTAATGTTTATTCATCTTTTTTATTTGCCATAGAAACCCATACACTATTCTATCATCAATTTTTAAGTATCAGCAAAGACTGTTTAATATATTTTGAATACTTTTACGTGTCTTCAACAATTTAAATCTTATTAACGTGATGATTACAGATCTGAGGCTAACCCGACTCCAGAAATTATAGCCGAATGGTCGAAGCATCTTAAAGAACAATCTACTTTCCACATGGGAGAGTTGGACCGGTGGAGAAAAGCACTGAATGATGCAATTTCGCTTTTAAAACAGGTAAAAACCTTCAATAATTAAAACCCCCGCAAAAATGTTGAATATTGTTTTTTGATTTTAATGAATATCTTGAATAATAAATTATATACATACACCATAGAAAATTGTTTTCAATTGTATTTTATATGGTCGTTCAACATCCATTTGACAATGTGGCATTTGTAACTCAGATCTGGTCAGAACAAACATTCACCATTAGTTGGAGAGGTATTAATATAAAATATTTTGTTTAATGTGATTACTGTTTTCAGACTGAGACGGCCCTTGCTAATCTGCAGTCCATAATACAGCCATCTTTAGAGAAAATTCATCCGCCGGATTCGCATCCAAATTCAGAACTGTGATTTTTTTACACTTTATTTGCCAATTTTGCAGCCAATATACCAAATGTTTATTGCGAAAATGTGTATGTATTATATCTAGCATCCTAAGATTACTATTTAGATTTAAACTAAAAGTTTTGTGCAATATTTTATTCAATAATTCGTGAAGCTTTTGTGGTGTGGTTTGTTTTAAATGTAAATAATTCTCGCTGTCTCCCGGTTTTACTGTTTTTCAAAATGTATAATTATGTATTTACATTCATATGCATTGCATTTCTTTAGATAGCATTTTATTTTAAAGAATTATAAAATCCTGTAATTCACTATGCCTCCTCATGAGAATATTGTTGAATAAGATAGTTGTTAGTATTGTTGTAATTTTAGTACTTAGTGCCTCGGCGAAGTCATTGAGGCCCTGAATAGTTTCAGCCCCAAGCACAAAATGCACAATTTATAAAATAATGCTCTATAGGTAACTTCTATTAAAAAATCAACGAGTGTATTTATGTTTTTTTTCTATAGAAATCTATTGCTTTATTTAGATAATATTATAAATCATAGTAAGCATCGTGAAGGCCTTTATATATTTATTCGACAGATTGAGAAGTTCTTTATCTTTAATATCTTAATTATTTTATCAGGCTAGGTTAATTTAGAAAAATCTTTTATTTAAATTTAATTTAACATCAAATGTTCCTATATCATTATATTCTTATTATACCCCGTCTACTGTAAGTTTCCCGGTATACTCGAGTGCCGCTGGCGATAAATTGTTTAACATTTAAAAATATATAATTGACATCTGTAGTTCCTGATTTCACCATCCGCGACCTTACGATGGTTGGAGTATACTGATTTTTTTTCTCCATTATTCTTAATTTGCATTCCATTTATTCTATATAAAACGAATACCTCATTGTCATTTACTCAATTCCAGCTAGAATAAACTATGATCATCAAAACAACTGGTTGAGGCAAGGGATTTTGTTAATTTCATGCCATGAAAATCTATCTTGTGTGTTTGGATTAAAGCCTAGTTCTTTTGTGAATTTTATAGATGTTATAAATATATTATATGCCAAATATCAGAGTTCTTTTCTGGAATTAACGACCCTCCTTACTGACCGTGAAATTCACATAAAAGTATTGCGCAATATATAATTGAATCAACATTTAAGCAATAAATTTTCAGAAAAACTTCTGCCACCTGAACATAAATATATGTATACATGTATATAGCAGTGGTGTGCAGTCCATAAAGGGTAAAAAGCTGTGCCTACCCTAAGTAAAACAACAAACCATAAAAATAATAGAAAAAATGCAATAAATTTCTAAGAACTTGTAGCTCATTTATTTAGTTGGTCACAACAATCGGTGAAAGATGATAATTAAAGGACCATTTTCAAATATTCAATGCACAGCTCATACCTGAACTTGAAAAACTATACACAGCCTATCTTTGAGCATAGAGCAATGCACGCCACTGATATGGGTATGTATATATATAATGTATATTTCTATCAGTTTTTTTTGTTTATTTAAATTGATAATACCTGCATAATATATATTACAAAAAAGTTAAATTTTTTATTATATATTATTCTCAATGGGTTAGAAAATAGTCCTGGGAAGGATAACATTATAAAATAAGTAGAAAACATAATTTAGATTCATACAAAATTGAAATAAAAGATACAGAAACAGCATACATTATAGAAAAGTCTACATTTTTGTAATCTAATATAATATTTACCTTATTTAGTCGGCTAAGAAGTAAAATAAAGGTATTTAACAAATGTAAATTTTAGTATAGAAATCACAGTTACATTATGGTGGCAGAGCTGTATTTCAGATTTATTGGCGATTTGTATAATATTTTTTTAATATTGAATCATATAATTTTGCAATACTTTTCAATAAATTTTGCCACTGGTAAGCAGGAACACGTGCTTGTTTCTTTAATAAAGTTTTTATGCAAATGTCAATTATTGGTTGTGCTTTTTATCACTATTATGTATTTATCAGGAAAAAGTTATCTAGATATAACGAAAAAATGGCGAGTCGAAGACAATGAATGAAATTTTAAATTTTGGTAGAAAGTTGAAATTGAAGAAGCAGAATAAATTTGTAAGCTTCAATTAAACTAGAATAGACTTCTTATGATTTAGAATTTCAATTAAAAGAAAAGTAATGTGATTCTGTTTATAGATGATTGAGATTGTAGTGGTTGAACATGGTCTTCCTCACCTTAACTTCTATATTTATGGGTAATTTAGGTTGAATTTTATATTTTTCTCTTACGCATGTATTCTGGATTATTTCTTTCTATATTACAATACCTACATATGTATACATACAAAATTAAGGGAATTACTATAATTTCTTTGTTCTACCAGCATAGACCAAAGTGTGGAGTAGATTGTAATATGTTTATTTGAGTGTAATGTGTTTACTTCCTTATATGTAACTTATTAACTTAAGAGATCTCAACTAATTTTAAAACTTTCGAAATCTTACTTTACAAATTATTTGATGCATAGTGACAACCAAATTGCTTCTTTGTAAAAAAATGTAGATAGGTATATATAAAAAATCTTGGTACGCTTGTTATATATAATTTGGGGAATTAGTGTATCTTCGCTGTTCCTTTGACAATTAAATTTTGTATTGTATATTATGCAGCGGCTTGTTCTCTAAAAATATATATTCATCGCTAATAGTTTAAGTGCTGAATTAAATCATCACTTGCTGGCTATGATTTAATATTTTCACAGACATGTTGGGTGTTAAGCCGTGTGCCGTGTTGATGAAACTTTGGCTCGGGGGGGGAAGCCCGACCCGGCCGAATTAATTAATTTAACTCATTCGTTGGGTTTCCAAAGAAGAATGCTACATGCTGAAAAACAGCAGTATCTACAGTGTATATTTTTTGACAAAAAATCGCTATTTAGAATTATCTAAGGTAAGATTCAAGGTTCCACTGGAATAATGTAGTTTTATACAAACATTTCGTAAAGTTGTTACTGTGAATAATCTAGATGTGTAGTAATTATTAAGGTGTTTGTAATCAGTTAATTAAAAGTTCCAACGTGTACCTTGTTTGTTGATCAAAATGTAAATGTTCCCTCCAAATTAAATAAATTGTCAATTTTATCACCCTTCATTTTACAATACATATTTAATTTGCTTCAATTTGAATGTGTGTTCATGCTTTTTTACAAATACTAGCTTAAATATAGCTTTATATGGAGAACACGCTTGCAACCTTTTCATGAAAATTAAATTCACAATTACTGGTCATTTCAAGTATAAGAGACGACTATTTTGCATCCTGCACATATTATAGTATCCAAGATTATGCAAATAAAATTGAAATAACTCATCATCATGTCACAAAGATAATTTCCGTACTAAAATCTATTTAGTTGAACGCCGGGCCTCAAAATTCTAACAAATAGTGTAACGTGATGCCAAAATTAATATATTATTTTAATAAAACTTGTAAATTGATATATTTTATATTTTGTTATAAAAACTGCAGAACCAAAAAAGAGGAAAAGTGTATTGAGCAGTAATTTAATAATCTTGCCATTTAGACAAATTCGGTCTTTTCAAGTGAAGTTTAACTTCTTGCTTTATGTTTTGTCTCAGTAACCACAAGTAGATATTATTTGGATATGTATGATTAGCTACTAAATTTGTATATTATACCATTGTTAGTGATAATAAAAACAAAATCACGAGTAGTAAACAATTTAATTTCCCTACATTCACTATTTCTTGCAGCCTGGATTTATGTGCATTAGACATGGGCAGAATCATTCTGATTCACATAGTCTTGTGATTCTTCATTTAATTCATTAAAAAACTATCTAATAATAAAACAAATATAATTAATAAATGAAAATGGGGGATTTTTTCACATTGCAAATGACGCTTTTATTGGAAATATCATATTTATAAATAAAATAAACATGAAAATATCAATCTTTCTCAACTCGATAATAAATAATACGAAAATTGTGTATACACCCCAATGTAGTAAATAATGGTTACATTTTTAAAGACAATATGATGAGCCAAACAAAGATGCACCCTACCTACTACGAATTACTTTGGAAATTCCTACCCGACTAATGAAAGAGACAGCTTGGCCGCGCTGGGACTAACACGAACGGAATCTCCGCAGGCATTGAAGAATGAATTAGAAACTTCTGACTTGTGTCTCGCAGTGACCTGACTTACTTGCACCCTGCGGACCTAGTATGGACAGACTCAATATCGGCAGACCAGAGATGTAGAGAATATTACGTCACAACTGAATACGGAATACGTTTCTTAATTCCTTGAATTGTGAAAGCAAATATGCGCTACTCGGAATTACTGACTGGCTGACTAGAGAGGTTTGCCGCTGCAAATGATGACGTACAGGTTTTTATAAATTGCGACGTGGGATTCGATATGTTAGATGGAGTTCTGCCCACTGCACAGTATCTCCAGCGACTTTACAATGTCGCCAATAGTATCTGCACTGTAATTATGGTGCTACTCATTAAGTAATTGTAGGGTTGCAAGGCCCAAACTACGGAATGATGAATTAATTAGAAATGAAGATCGGGCGTGTCACAAGATTGAATTTATTCATTTAATTTCGCCCATGTCTAAAGTGCATTGATATATTTATGCCGTGTAAAACAGTTGTCATTGTATAATAAGGGTGGAGTATCTATTCACTACCAAAGGCCATTTGGATAATATATATTTATAACAGGTTATTCGTAACCCGGGAATGTTTCTCTTTCTTCTAAAAAAAAATAAATTATATATATATGTACATCATTTGAGGTCCAGGCATAAATAAAACACTACAAATAATATTAGCCTTCTGTGTTAGTGATAGTTGGAACTGCTACAGACGAGAAACACATGCACACATACACATGCCCACACATTACCATGAAAAAAGGACTTGAATTTCGAGTGCTGCCTGGTGTCTGTGCTTGGTACCATCAGGTGCGGAATTGCTGTGACTCAGCAATTATGGCGCCTTTACTATACGTTATGGGCCTTCTACATGATGGCCCATCATCCGCCATCATACGCCACTATGCCCACTATGGATGCCCCATCATGTAGTGGGCATAGTGGCGTATGATGACAGGTGATGGCGCTTGTGATGGCGCGGGATGGCCTTGTTATCGGTTTTTCATACACGCATCAAAGGATGGTGATAGTGACGCCCACTACACGTGGCGAACTGTTCAGTGTCCGCTAGAACGTGCTCTGGAGGTGACTACCTAGTTAGTAATATTTACGTAGCTTCGAAACATTTTTCAACGTAATTGCAGTAGTTTGGACATGTGATGAAACTATAAAATTCATCGAATTATTCCTTTGATGAATGTATATGAAATCCCAAATACAAAAATAGATGTTAAATAGGTATTTTTGTAAATTGTGGCTCTCCGAATATTGTACTTAAAATAAGTATTTTTAAATAAATATGTCTGCATTTATACTCTATTTTTATTGGGGTAGAGTTATTGGAAGAGAGGAAAAACAAAACAATAACAACAAATTATAAAAAAATATTACATTTCCGGAATATTTGAAATACATATCATTTGTTTTTAATGTCATTGCCTAATTATATTAATAAAAACTAATCATCTCGTTTTTTAACCAAATATATTGCCGCAGCGGCACGTCCACCCGGAATCACGTTGAAAGTAGAACTGAACGTCGCCATCGTGTAGTGGCTCGCCGGCAATCGCCAAGCCATCGCATTGGCCAGCTGATGGCCCATCAACGGCCATCATGTAGAGGGCCCATTAGAGAGGCACTGAACACACAGTGTGCAGGGCGCCCATAGAATCTGATCTGAATTGTGGAGTGGCAGTGATTCCATGTTTGACGTATGAACCGAGCCTGAGGTTACGTTGGCGGGTCAGACCAAATGATGACATGGCCCTAATGCTGCCCGCGGGCTGGACTTTTCACACTCCTGTTCTCCAAATATTTTGAGTTGAAATCTGCTTCGTTCTTCCGAATTAACGCATCAGACATCGGTCACATCTGGCAGTCGGTCGAAGGCCCTTACCACATGTTATAGTGAAGTGCCAAAAGTAAAAGAAACGGCTATTCGGGCTACGGTGGTTGTAAAAAATATTGTATACAACTGGGAAGTGGGATGTTCTGCGACCTGCTGTGGACCGACCTGCTGTGGTCCGACCCCAACAAGGACACCGCCAGCTAGGGCGAGAACGAGCCTTTACCTTCGTCATTGAGATAGTGGGATCTGCCGGGTGCATCGGGTGGTAGAGGACGGGTATGAGTTCTTTGCCAAGAAGCAACTGGTCACCCATTTCTCGGCGCCCAACTACTGCGGGGAATACGATAACGCAGGAGCAATGATGTCAGTGGACGACACGCTGAAGTGCTCCTTCTGGATCCTGAAGCCAGCCAAGAGATTTTCTAGGAAGAGGTTTGTGGAGTGTCGATACTCCCACCATTCAGGAGATGCGGAACGGGAGGACACTCCGTTACGAACCTCGCGCCGGTTAGCATTGTATTTTGATTATTTGTAATAAATGCGAGTGAGTACCAGTGCATCTTTCATTTCAAACAGAACCCTACCTTTCAGGCGAATTGTGTTTGGATTGTGATATTTGATTTTGTCAACCGACAACAGTGTTAACTGCTATAGATTTAGTGACCCTGTTGAAAACACGTAAAAGTAACCGTTCCTCTTAAGATTGGCGTTGGTGATAAGATTTACAGAAACCGATCGAAAAAAAACTGCCAAGCTCATATATGGTTTTCAAATACACCGTCTCAGCTATTATGTCAAATGAAAGAGCTGGCATAACACTCTGTCATTCACACGAAACTATTTAAGATGCTTTGGTTACAACAGTTGCCTAATAGCATGCAAGCTATACTTACTGTATCGGCTGATCAGGACTTGGGCAAGCTGGCGGAAATCGCTGATAAACTGGCAGCTGTGTACAGCAACAATGAGATGCCATGTGGAAGAAGGTTTTCCTAGTTCATCTCGCTCAGTCAAAATAAACAAAGAAGAGCAAATGGAAATTAATAACTATCGGAGAACTAGGTCACCGCTGTGCAACAAATATAAAGCAAAAAAGTTTACGAATGATTCTGGTATCTTATCAAGTTTGGAAAACTTGCAAAAAAGTGCATCGCACCCTGTAACTGGCCGTCAACGGCAACGAGGTCGGAAAACTAAATAAGTTCTGTGTTGATGTAACTAACATAGAAAAAATTGGAAGAAGGTTGCACATCTGGGACTGGTAAAGCAACATAATTTTTTTGGATAGATTCGGGAGTGGAGGTTTCTGTAATACCCAACAAGTTCAAAACAACACAAACAATTGAGAAACATGAGCCAAATGTGGCGCTCTACATGGCAAATAGTACTCCTGAACAGAACGCATGGACTACGCCGAATGACTATAACGTTAACTTCCGATTGCGTGGATCATTTACATGAACATTTGTCATAGCCGAGGTCGAGCGGGCAATTCTGGGGGAAGATTTTATGGAAAATTTTAATCTTCTAGTAGACCTTCGGAAATAGAGGTTTATTGACGCTACAATGGGGGTAACTTCTACAGGACAGCGCACTAAATATGCAAGTATGGGTGTATCCACGGTCAACAACACAAACAAATATCACCAATGTCTACCACGATTCCCTGTAATTTTACACGACCTTTCAACTGAGCAGTAGAGGTGAAATACTCTGTAGTGCACTGTATTGAAAGAACTGGACCAACCGTTTCAGCTAAAGCCAGAAGAATGACACCGCAAATGTTAGAGACAGCAAAGAAGGAATTTGCGTTTATGGTGCAGCAAGGAACATGTAGGCCATTAAATAGTTGTTGGGCAAGCCCTTTACACATGGTATGACAATCAGACGGTAGTTGAAGGCCCTGTGGAGACTATCGTCGACTCAATGCTCAGACGATACGAGACTGCTTTCCGATCCTATTTAGTATTTACGTACCACCCCAAATTCCTATTGGATTGAGTGAAATTCCAAAGACTGCAATTATAATACCATTTTGTCTATTTGAGTTTACACATTTACAGTTCGGTTTATGTAATGCTCCCTGAACATTTCAACGCATTATAAATCAGGTACTGAATGGTTTGAACTTTGGTTTCGCATATATCGATATTTTGATTGCATCCAAGGATGAAAACCAACACATGGAGCACCTCGAAACAGTTATCGAACCCCTTGAGGAACACGGTTTGATCATTGAACGCCGAGAACAGCATGTTTGGTCAAACCAGTATTAAATTCTTTGACTATCAAATCTCAAGTGAGGGAACGACTCCACTTTCTGACAAAGTGGAGACCGTCCAAGATTTCCTAAAACATACGCAGATACTTAGGCATACTAAACTACTATCGTAAATTCATTCCGAAGGCTGAAGAGGCACAACGATTATTGTACGCTATAATCACCAACATGAGGAAATCGGACAAGCAACCAATCCAATGGATAGAGGAGCTTATTCAAGGATTCGATCAAACAAAAGTTGACTTGGCTGATGCTACGCTCACACATCCAAAAATATCATCAGAATTTGAAATTATGGTGGATGCATCCAATTTCACAGTAGGTGCAGCTCTTCAATGACGAACATTGACGTAGAGAAAGTGGAGACCTCTCGGATTTTTGTCGCGTAAATTCAACAACTCCCAAAAAAATTATAGCACTTATGACTGAGAGCTTAAGTCGTTTTTACACGATACTTTTTTCATCCAGATTCCATATGGGTTGTCTTTTTCTAGGGAATTTTCTATAGAATTTTCCATAGAAAAAGATAACTCACATGGTAACTGAATGAAAAAAAAAGTGTCATATAAGAACTGCGATTCACAAAGCCATGTAAAGCCAAAGTACTTCCGAGGACAGGTTGAAGGTAGAGAAATTATGATATATACAGACCACAGACTGTTATGTTTTGCATTCACAAAAAAGCAGTTAATGACTCGCCTAGATAACGACGACAGCTAGATTTTATCACTCAATTTACAACAAATATCGTCTTCACGCCCGGTCTGGTTGTCTTTTGATATCCAGGTTACCGATGCATGAAGGGATAGAAATTCCATCGCCAATCAATTATAAAGAGGTGGTGTTAGATCAAAATTACGACCCAGAACTCATTGCAATCAGTAACACTGAGACTTCGCTGCGTTTGGAATTTGTCCAGAATCCCACTTGCAACTGTTTTCTTGCGACATGTCCACTGGGGTTGCAAGACCATTTATACTGAAGGCTTGGCGATACCGTATAGTAGTCAACATAAACAGAATTTGTCACCTGGGCATTGGAGCAACCTACAAAATACTGAGACAAAGGTTTGTGTGGTCACAATGCGCATATTATACCAGAAGGCCAAGGTAAACAAGTATACCCACAGTTCTATTGAAACACTATCATTGCCTAGGGAAGGGTTTAGAAACATCTACATTGATATTGTGGGTCCATCACATGGCAACGACTACCTTTTGAAGATTGTTTCACTAAATGGCCAGAAGCGATTCCCCTTAGGGAAATCATGGGCGGAGACAGTTGCTCTTGCTCTCATGGAAAATTGGATAGCTAGGTTCGGAGTGCCCGATACAATAATTTCAGGTCAAGGATGCCAATTTGAAAGTAAATTCTTCGAAGACCTCATTGAAATTGTGTGGTACAAAACACTTAAGAATAATAGCGTATCACCCCCAAGCAAACGGCTTAATAGAGCGTTGGCATAGAACACTTAAAGGCGCTCTAAAGATATCTTCCACAAGCAGTTGGTCTGAGAGACTTTCATTAATTCTCTTGGGCCTCAGATCTTGCGTGCGGCAAGATGCGAAAACATTACCCACGGAAATGACGTATGGAACTCCACTTAAGCTCCCGGGAGATTTTTTTACAGAGTCCGTATCAACAGATCCAGAGACCTTCGCCAGAAAGGTTACCAATATGTCGAAAGATATTAAACCCATTCCAACTACAAACCATAACCGCGACAAACTTTTTCTACACAGGTTGATGGGAACTTGCACTCATATTTTCATTTGGATGGATTCAGTAAAAAGCCCCATTGCAAATGCCATATGTAGGACCTTTCAAGGTGTTGATGCGGGACTCTTGATGAAATTTAATTGTAACACGCGGCCATCAGAAGTACATAAGCATTGATAGGCTAAAACCAGCTTTTCTTCCATCTGATATAGGAGATAAAGAAATCCCCATTAGCAATCTGACACCACCCATAGGAGTGACTGAGAAAGCTCCAGATATAACAACTCGATTGGGGAGACGAGTTAAATTCCCGAAAAGATAGGCATATTAAGCATGAGATATTCTCGAGCCCTTATGTCCTGCACTCCATACTCACATTATTTGTTTCACTGTTATGTATTTATCCTTCAATCTAACATTTCATCCACCTACTGTTGAGCAACCAAGGAGATGCGACACAGGAGGACACTCTGTGACGAACGTCACGCCGGTTAGCATTGTATTGTGATTATTTATAATAAATGGAGTGAGTGCCAGTGCATCTTTCATTTCAGACAGAACCCTACCTTTCAGACGAATTGTGTTTCGATTGTAATATTTGATATTGTCAACTGACAGGTGTTAAGTACTAAAGGTTTAATTTATCCAAAACATATTTTTTCATTTACATAATGTAAACCGATTTGTAGTATAGATTAATCGAAATAGTGATTTCACTGATAGCTTCGCCTTAACATTATATTAAACTAGGGCTTTTTGACTTTTATTCGTTATTTTACGTATTCTGGTATTTAATTTTTGTTTTCAAATGTCGCCAAAACTAAGCAGAAAATCAATGAAAACACTTTTTAAAAAGAAAGACAAATATTCCCTGCTTACGAATAACCTGACAGTATTTGAAAATCTCTTACTACCATCACAGTACGCGAAAGATGTTGCTTGTGTCGTAATGGAGGACTTAGCCAGCCGAGGAATCGAACTTACGACGCCTGGGTGAGAAAGCGATGCCAACTCAGCCACTGACTTGCATCTATTATATTAGTATCCTGGCGTCCTATGTAAATCATCGTATAGACGCGAATAGTGGATAGAATACGAATAAGGATCTAAACACACCAATCGTCACATATGCTGTTACCTCCTTAAAGGACCAACATATTGTGAAAATATGGAAAGTATGAAATGATATACACGCCACGAAAAACTTAATTAGGAATGCCACAATAAATATTTAAGTAAAATCGAACATGACATATCCTCCGATCCAATAAAAGTATGGAATTCAATTAAGTCCAACTCAAAATCCTATGGTGTTCCAAATACCATGATATTCAAAGTTGAAAAAGCTGAAATGCGTCTGATATTTCCACCTTATTCTCCAAATACTTTATCTCGGTCTACAACAATAATGCTCGAAGCTCCCAGGTCATCCAGACAAATCAAATGAGCCTTGTGTCGCCAGCATTCATAATATTGAAGTCAACCAACATCATACACAGAAACACCTTGAATATTTGGGTCCCAAAAAAGGCACAGGTACAGATTAACTTTCCCCTTTCTTCATAAGTATCAGTGTGTATCATCATGTGCGCACATCTAAGCCACCATTCATTGTTTCAGTCGCTCCCTTTTAAAGGGGGAATAGTTCACTTGGTTAACAGCATTTGTATCTCATTTTCATTTTCAAAAATGGTCCAAGATCTGACGTCGAAAATTATAGGCCTTTCATTGTTATTTCAAAGCTCTGTATTTTCAGTGAGGTTTTCGAAAAATTTTGTGAGACTGTCACTCAATATCAACCAATATGGATTTGTAAGGGAAAAATCTACAACCTTCAATAAATCGTGATATCTTATTTATCAAACTTTCACAAATCGGCATACATGGAGCCCCTCCTCAGATGGCTCTCGTCCTATATAGCAAACCGCAACCAAGCAGTAGTTGTCAGTGGCTATAAATCAAATTGGGTAACGGTACCGTCGGGAGTACTCTGAGGATCCTTATTGGGACCATTACCCTTTAATATTTATATTAATGACATTGAACAATGTTTTTACTACTCCAGAACTTTATTGTACACAGATGACATGAAAATATTTTCTCCTGTCACATGCACCAGTGAGTGTATCCGTGTGCAAGAACATTTAAATCGTCTCAACATTTATTGTACACAACACAACCTTCAAATAAATGTTTAAAAAAAAGCAATACCCATCAGATTCACTCTAAATAAAAAACCCTATTTCTTTTGCCTATGCCCTTAATGGCACAATACTAATGAAAATGACGGAGGCCGAGGATTTGGGAGTACTGTTACACCAGAAGTTACTTTTTGACCACCATATCGAATCCATGGTTGTAAAAGCTTCCAATATATTGGCTTTGTATTCAGAACCTGAAAAGATTTTAAAAAAAAAAAGAAAATGATGTACATAGTTCTCTGCAGTATATCTCTCCAGTCTGGAATTCCAGGTATATATATCACATACAGAAAGGATTGAGAAAGTACAACATCGTTTTCTACGATACCTCGATTTTCGGGGCTATCGTCCCCACTTGAGTCATGAAGAATCAGACGCGTTTTTCAGGATTTCACACTGGAAAGCTGTTGAAATTCCGCAGATGTACTATTTTTCCAAAAAAATTGCCACCTCTGTGATAAAATTGCCCTAAACTACTTGAATAAATTCAACTAAGAGTGCCCAAAGACAAACCAGAAAAAACCACACACTGAGCCTCCCTCAATGCAATGCTAACTCAAAACAAAACACGTTTATTCAACGCACTTCATACAGTGAGATCGAGTTATTTGACCCAGATTGACTAGATTCATTCCTTTGCCCTCCCTCCCACCATCTAAGGCTAAACTTGTAACTTTTTTGTATTTTGAATAATTTATACAATTGAGTGAAAACTTATTATTAGTTCAGTTTTTAATATATATAGAGATCCCCTCTCGTACTATGTTGATCAGACGCGACGGTACGCCAGGTTTTTGTTGATCCGTTAGAATTTGTTGATCCACCCTAATTTGTTGATCCATTACCGAAGCAGGCATATATACGTTGATCCAAAAGATCAACTTTCGTCATTTAGATTTTGCTGTAAACCACGCCCATTTTTCCATCACATATACATTTTACACTTTTTCCCTTTGTTGATCCGATTTGAATGAACCAATCAGGGCGCTTTGTTTATCAAAGGCGTGCACATGGTTCTTCACTGTGCTCACTTGTTGATACGATTTAAATCAGAGTGCTTTAAAGCTTATCAACTGGTATATCTGGTTCTTAGTGAGTATAGGTACTGCCGCCCTGGAACAATTCATTGGATAAACACTACCTCGACGATTTTTTTTCAAATACCGCCCAAGAGTCCCAACTGCTTCTAACTTGGAAGATTCAATTTCGGAGGCAGGTGTGTGCACCGCCACCCGGGAACCATTTAATGGATAACCAACACCTCTGCCATAAATCACATCAAGTGGTTCGCTATGTTTGGTGACTTAGCAGGGGTGCCCGGGTTCATTCGGGTGTGGTTTTTACATGTCTTAACAGTAGAGTATGTATGAAATGATGTATGATTTTTCTATGTGAATCCCGCACAAAAGTCCCAATCGCACAAGAGTCCCAAGTGCTTTCAACCTGGGACTTGTAATTTGAAAGGCGGGTGTAGGTACCGCCGCCCCGGGATTTAATGGATAAGCAACACTTCTACCATAGGTCACCCCAAGACGATCGCTAAATTTGGTGACTTAGCAGGGGTGTCCGGGTTCATGGGGGGTTAAGTTTGTGCAGGTCTTAACAGTAGAGTTTGAATGAAATGATGTATGATTTTTGTATGTGAATACCGCACAAAGGTCCCAACTGCACAAGAGTCCCAACTGCACAAGAGTCCCAACTGTTTTTAACCTGGTAGATTCGATTAGGGAGGCAGGTGTAGGTACCGCTGCCCCGGGAACCATTTAATGGATAACCAACACCTCTGTCATAGGTCTCACCAAGTGGTTAGATTCGTTTGGTGGATTAGCAGGGGTGTCCGGGTTCATGGGGGGTGAGGTTTGTCCAGGTGTTAACAGTAGAGTTTGTATGAAATGATATATGATTTTTCTATAAGAATTCCGCACAAAAGTCCCAACTGCCTTCAACCTGGGGAGATTCAATTTGGGAGGCGGGTGTAGGTACCGCCGTCCCAAATTTAGTCGTTTTTAATTTAATTTCCACCACATTTAAAGTCCACCATAATGCTTATTTTAAAAATATAATTTTTTTATATTATATTTCAGTGTATTTTACGTAGATGGGCCAAAACTTTTTTTTAAATCACCGCTAGCCCTCAAATAATTGTTAAAGGTTCATCTAAAAACGCAAAAAATCAATTCCTTTAAGGGCCTCTATTTCATAACGTAATAGAAAAATAAATAAATTACTTCTAATACGATATAGATATACATACTAGATATTTACTAGACTTTTTGATTAAAAAAATATCATTAGGCTTAGATGAGTATTTTGGCCTCAAATCCAAAATTTAATTTTGTATGAAACAGGCCGCGCAGCCGTTCCTCTTAACAATCAAGTATGTATGAAATGCTGTATGATTTTTCTGTGCATATACTGCACAAGAGTCCTAACTGTTTACAACTTAGGAAATTGAATTTGGGAGGCGGGTGTAGGTACCGCCGCCCCGGGAATCATTTAATGGATAACCAACACCTCTGCTATAGGTCACACCAAACGCTACGTTTGGTGATTTCGCAAGGGTGCCCAAGTTTATGGGGTGAGGTTTGGTCTCCCCAGCCAGACTCTTTCGACACATCATTGCCTTGTACCAGTGAAAGTGGGATGGATGGATTCATACGTCACTCCTGGACGCATTGACCCCCAGATTCGTACCCACCCCTCATACCTTTTTCTTGCCCTGAACTTCCTTCCTTTCTCTTAAAATACCTTCCACACAGCATCCCCAAAGATGATATTGGCCTTACCTATATGTGGACTTAACGTAAAAAAAATCTGGAGCCAGTGGGACTACGGCATATGTTGTGTTAATTGACTAAATTGTGAAATAACACAAATGAAATTGCTTAAATGGCTTTTGCCGTGTTTGACCAGATATTAATAGCCAGGTACTTCCTCACCTTCCTCTACCCATCTTCTTTCCATTCCCTCTACCATCAGCCTCACAACATACCCCATTTTGGGGTACAAAAGTCTTACTTGCTTGAGCGGTGCTCACATGAATAAAATTTAGTTAGGTACGCTATAATTTGTTTTCATTATTTAATGTTCCAACGATGAAATAGTTTTACTAAAATTTATAATAAAAATAAAACCGTGCAAAATATATTTTTAAAAAGAAGTATTAAAAAAATGATTATTATATAATGTTGGCGATAAACCGTTTTACCAAAATTTATAATAGAAAAAAAAAACCGTGGAAAAATATTTAAAAAGAAAAAATTAATAAAATCGGCACAAGTTGAATTTGAACTGTAACCACCGTAACTAAACAATAATTTTGGTGACCGACTTAACCTTAACCTTCTCATCTCTTCTGCTATCAGCCTCACAACATACCCCAATTTAAATAATAAATAAAAAATTTTAACAAAATTGTTTTAAGTTTATATAACTAACTAATAATCATGCCGTTTCTGCATGATTAGGAAGAGAGAATAGACCACCATCAACTCTGTCTTGGCACACACTCCTTGCTTCGTTCACATTCATACATCTTATACATACTCTTCTGTTATTCAGATTGATATGGCCCGACTCAAGTATTTAGTCGTATCATTTAGTATCAATATGAACAATTACCTTCATCAATGAGGAGACAAATTACTTTGATCTCCTTTGTAGCTTAATTTAATTTATTAGTTGAATGAAAAAAATATTAACAAATCTCAAATAAAACATTAAACAAAAAATCACATTGTAATGACGGCGTGGAGTAATACCTACCTACATATAACTTAGATAATGCAAATTTGAACGGAAATTTTGAAAAATTTTTTGCGGAAACCAAGGAACGGAATAATAATATGAAATATAATATCACAAACATCTCTTTTATTGAGTTAAGCTAGAAATAATATAGTTTTAAATAAAATTCAAACTATGTTATATCGGCGATATCAAAAATATTTTTTTGGCGAAAGAAACAATCTTCTAATGAGCGATTAATTGTACTCAGGAACTCACACTAATAAGTAGGTACCTTATTGGAATATAAATACCAAATAGAAATGAAACTTTTAAAAAACTTTTTAAGTTTCTTATGCTGACAACTTGTAATTCTAATATAATATTAATTCTAATAATTAATATAATAAATTCCAATTATTAAGTGCTTTAGTGAATCAAACATTTAATTTCTAACTTTTATTTTATTTATACCGTCCCCTTTATAGAATATTATAAAATATCTGAATTTTAACAATTTACCACCACCTTATAAAAAACTGTTCTTTCGTTGCTCAAGTTGACAAAAATGTGTATAGTTTGTTGTCTTTCCAACGCATACACACGCTATTTGAAAGAAGAGAGACCTCATAATTATTGTATCACTCCGCACCATCTCGCTCGCTACAAGCGGGTGACCACCGTGGATTTTTAAGTTCCCTAATAAGGGAGAGTTCAATTTCTGAACAACGGTTATTTGCTCAATGCCTAGAAACGCTAGCGGCTTGACTGTGGGACTGAGAGAATTCGTAGATTCGCATTCTCTTTCCATGTGATGACCCCCCCCTCCCCTCTCCCCACCCGGCCCAAACCACGTTCACAATCTTCGTTGTACCTACATACGTATTCATTTCTGGATCAACTTGTATCTAGAAACTGAGAATACATCAAACGGAGCAACGAAAGGAGAATAAATGAATAAAAAATAACCGTTAAACTGGAGCAAATTTCTTATATTTTGATGACAAACATACCGACTGTGGTCAGTTGCAAACTGACAACCTTGGTAATGATTAAGGCACTGTTGCCAACTCGTACAGATGTATTCCACTGGAGCCCAGATAAAGGGTGTTAAAGATAGATCAACAAAGGTCATTAAAATCTTACTAGATCAACCTACTACGGGAAGAGGTGATTATATATATATTTACCATACTTAATAATTATTGTAAATTGTTGGTTTTCTAAATAAAATAAATTAAAATTGAAAATAATATTACAATGATAAATTTCCCTCATACGCAAAAGAGACTTGTGTCCCTTTTACGTGTGTTCAAAACTGTTCTGTTTTACCAGCGCGGAGGTGTGCAATGTCAACACCTAATACAAAATGGACACACGAACAGAGCGTTTATAAAAACATCACAAGTACACGAACACTACACACGACAACATAATAAATTCATAAATTAGATAAGATCCAGTCAAAGTCTCTTCGTCTTATTCTAGAAGCCATGAAATCTTCCCCAATCAACTCGGTGCAAGTAAAATGCTGCGAACTCCCCTTGCATATAAGGTGATGCCTAGCAGAAAAATATATTTTCAAAACATGCTCAATAACATCCCATCCCTTGATTCCTAAACTTCAATTTTTAAAGTATGATGTTATTTCAAATCGATTTTGGAGAAAACATTCCCCTCCCCCTTCTCTATGACTGCTATAACTCTTCCCTGGATATACCCACCAAAATCTATCATAATGAATCTCTTCCCTTATACTCGTGTTCCTATGAAAGCCTTACTTTCTATCCCAAGGTTCACCAGTTTATAGGAATAAGCAAAATAATATAAACAATTCAACTCAATCACATAATGCAGAATTTAACAAAATTATTGAAAACAATTGGCCAAACCATATAAAATTATTCACAGATGGTTCCAAACTCAGTCAGGATTCCCATTGTGGGGCCAGTGTGTATGTTCCACACAGGAAAATGAGTCTCCCCCACAAACTTCCCAAAGAATGCTCCATTTTCTCGGCTGAATGCATAGCTATCATAGAAGCACTGCATCTTGTCAAATCGCATAATATTAGAAACACCCTCATTATTTCAGATTCGCTTAGCTCACTACAAAAAATAAGTTCATCCCCAGTCAATTCTAATAGCGATTCCCTAATCTGCTCTATCAGAGACCTCCTATATTCCATTTCGATATCACATGTGTCAGTGGTCCTGGCGTGGATTCCGGTACAACTAGGTATTACTGGAAACAAAATGGCAGATTCCATTGCTAAAGAAGCCACTGTTCACGGTCCGTTAAATGATATTCCTGTTCCAGTTAGAGACTATTTCCCTATTCTAAAAAGTAAATACAAAAAAATAGGAAAATAGCTTCTCTAACAAAAGGTCATCAGTACTCATTAATACGTACAACCTTTTATTCCTGTCAAGCCCTGGTTTCATAAATACACTTGCATGCCAAAAAAATATATTTCCTCCATAACTCGAATGAGCCTAGGTCACACTTCTTGTCTTAGTCATCTCGCCAGATTCCACATAGTCAACTCGCCTTACTGTGATTGTGGGTCAGAGGCTCTGGACCATAATTACTTTGAGTGTCCTATCAATGAGAATTTCCAAACTTTATGTATGAATTGGTAAAACTTAAAATTGAACTCCCTGCCTTCTAAGTCTCAGCTCCCCCCAAATTAACAATTCATTAGCAAAATATATTTATATAAATGGCATTAAAATTTAAGTCATCAGGGATTAAAAACACATAAATTTACACTGTAACTTATTTGCTTCAATTTTATTTGCCGTAATATTATAATATCCTGTTTAAAAGTAACTAATTTTAAGAAAAATCTGTACTATTAAAACCTAACTGATTAAACATGTCCAAGATCGCTCTTGATGGGTGAAAGCCAGAAAAAACTAACAAAAACAACATATGAGGTTTGTTCAAAAGAAAAGGTGAATTTTGAATTTTCACGGGCTGTGTACATACGATTATCGATTTTTTTTTTTGTTATGTTGGTACACATGTTTATCATATGTTGGCATTATCAGCCATTTTGGATTAGTGGTTTGTTTTTGACAACTGGAAAGGTTAGTCACGTTTTTGTGTTCTTCGATTTTTTTACTTTTGAAAATAATGGATCAAAGAATATGTATTAAATTTTGCGTTAAAAATGGAATAAAGTGCTCCGACGCACTTAAAATGTTGACTGTAGCATTCGGCGAGTCTACTTTGTCTCAAAAAAGTGTTTATAAGTGGTACAAGCGCTTTACAGAAGGCCGAGAAGATGTTAATGACGATGAGCGTCCTGGAGTTGAAACCACGTCAACAAACGAATAAAACATCGAAACAGTGAAGAAAAAAGTTTTGGAAAATCGTCGAATCACTATTAGGGAAGTTGCAGAGGATGTTAGCATATCAATCGGCTCATGCCATGCAATTTTCTCGGATGTTTTGGGCATGAAACGTGTGGCAGCGAAGTTTGTTCCGAAATTGCTAAATTTTGAGCAAAAGCAACGTCGCATTAGTATCGCTCAGGAGTTGTTGAATGACATCAACGACGATCCAGATTTGCTCAAAGGGTCATAACTGGTGATGAAACGTGGGTATATGGTTATGACGTCGAAACCAAGGCCCAATCATCCCAATGGAAGCGGCCAGAAGAGCCAAGACCGAAAAAAGCATGCCAAGTTCGATCAAATGTGAAAGTTTTGCTCACCGTTTTCTTCGATTACAATGGTGTGGTGCATCATGAGTTCTTGCCGACAGGCTGTACGGTTAATAAGGAATACTACAAGGTTGTTCGTGATTATTTGACCAAAAACAACACCATAATCATGCCTCAACCACCGTATTCACCAGATTTGGCTCCCTGCGACTTTTTTCTATTTCCGAAACTGAAGAGACCAATGAAAGGAAAGCGTTTTGCCACAATTGATGAGATAAAGTCAGAATCGAAGAACGAGCTGATGGCCATACCGAAAAACACATTCCAGAAGTGCATTATATCTGAGGGGGATTACTTTGAAGGGGAGAAAATGGATATTGATGAATAAATACTTTTCAAAAAAATTCGAAATTCACCTTTTCTTTTGAACAAACCTCGTAATAAATTGTACACGGATACGTTAGGAAATGCTTCATGTTCCGACCCCAACCGGGCATTTCCCCCATAGAATCAGTATCTTTTTCGGTGTGTTGAATTATTCAGATTTTCTATAAAATGGTGTGAAGGCCATTAAAACAAACAAAAATCTCTATTACATGTCGATCAGTCCCTTAGTACCTCAGGAAATGACCTTCAAGTACCAATTCCAACCCCAACCCTGTCGATTACTCCATAGAAATTGGGACTCTTTCTACAAGCGAATCTAATTTTTTTTTTCACAATCATTAACTTTATGATTTTTTTATGAAATTGTGTAAAAGCTCGCAGAACAGCAATTCAAAATAACAGGTCTATCGGTCCCATAGTGCCTTCGGAAACGAGCTTTGTGTTCCGAGCCTCAACTTGTCAATTAGTTAATGGAAATGATAACTTTTTTTTATAAGGGAAAAGATTTTTTTTCCACAACTGCCTGCCAATTTTAGGAATTTTTTAATGAAATCGTGTGAAGGCCCTGAAAATAAACACCAATCCAAAATAACAGATCGATCAGTCCTATAGTGCCTTTGGAAACAGGCTCTATTATTAATTTTAATCTAAATTTAAGTCTAGCAATAATGCTTATTGTATTGCATTCCTAATTCCACGAATTATTTCATTATATCTTCATGGTAGACCGAGTTAAACTTTTTTTTAAAATATCAATTAGCTCCCAAGCAATTGCTAAAGTTGCCTCTGAAATCGCAATTCGGTTTCTTTAATAGCCTTTATATTGCAAGCTCAAGAAAAAAAAAATTAAATTACTTCTAATCAGTACTAGATATTTGCTATACCTTTCGACGAAAAATAGCTATCTTCAGGTTTAGGTCAGTATTTTGGCCACAATTCCAAAATTAAGTTTTGTGGGAAACAGGCCGAGCAACAGTTCCTCTAAAAACTGCGGCCAATTTGATTTTGTGTGCAATAAATAGGTTAGGGTACAGGTTTTATAAGTAAGAGACTATATAGAATCTATCTTTCATTTATTTTTGTCAATAAAATGTGAAAAATCATAGAGCGAAATCGAAAACCTGAAAGTTTTTTCAGGTGAGGTTGAGGGCTCATCATTACAGGCTGTTTTTTCTGTTTCCATTCTTCTGTACTTACCTATGTCCGCGATGGCTGGAAGAGGGGGTTTGTTCACCCTGTGTGTGTACATCGCTAGATCAGATTCCACCGATTCATACAATTTTTTTTGGAAAATAAAGTATGTCAGAATAATAATGATGCCAATTTGTGGTAAGTCAGATGTAAAAAAAATCAGTGTCGAATCAGCATTCTCGGAAAACATGAAATTTTTTTGTGTCGAGAGGTTCAGGACTCATCCACAAGCCATTTCTTCTGTTCCCACATTCTTCTGTACTTACTCATGTCTGCGATGGAAGAGTGTGTACATCACCAGATCAGATCAGACTACTCACAATTTTTGGATATACTATTGAATAAAAAAAAATAAGTATGCAGTATGATGATGCCAATTTGTGGTAAGTCGGACGACAGTGCCTTCATTTTATAAATGAAAATAATTAACTAGGATCCACTAATTTTCTCAGATGAAGAAAAAGTACAGATCATCATAAGTGCACTTAATGAAATAATAGAAGCAATTCAGCACTTTCCCATGGCACCAAATGTTCGTTGATTAACTGAAAGAAAAACTCTAAAAAGGATTATTAAATTCCTACAGGTCTTCAATTAAATGCTTTTGGAAAATACTTACAATGTTTCCCACTGGGCGAATTATTATTATTTAAAAATCGGACCATGGGTATGACATTTTTAAGGAATGGTATTTATTTCTTAAGTATTTTGAAAATAGTATTCCTATTTAAAGTTCAGAATTGGCAATATTAATACACATACTTCTTAATGGTCAGTCATAAATAATAATAAAATAAAAACGGGAAAATGGGAAGGGATAACTGATGCAAGGATGGAAGCATCATTAGAAAAGGTATTTGATCAAGAAACTTTGAAAAAAAAATAAAAGCCTTTCACACCGTATCAAGATTTATTATCAATATAAATCCTTCATACACGGCATGTTAGGTCTGTTTTGTGGGGAGCGTTCACTTGTCTTCGGGTTTGGAGAACACCAGGGTGTAACCGCACTTGCCGCAGTAGTGGCGATCCTCCATGGCAGCCATGAACACTCCGGCGCCGCAGCGCTCCTCCGGGCACTCGCGGCGTAGCCGGTGGATCTTTCCATTCTCATCAACCTGCAGAAAAGGGGAAAACAGTCATAGGTAAGAAACTGCATTAATGAATTAAATCATACTCTTTTGAAGACTTGAAATTTCAGTGCCAGTATTTCTGTATCAGCATTAATTATTTATACTAATTCCAGAAACATGCAAAAGAATTATTAATTTTTTGCTAAAAAAAAAAAATCCCACTTCTCATAGAAAATTTAAAAAAAATTTAACTGTAGCCTTTTCAATACTCCCACAAACTCGTCATATACCTAATTTTTATGTTTCTATTAGTATAAAATATGTTTATAATTTTTTGATAGCTCGCCAATCGATCGCTGACAAAACCGACTGAAGGAAGGTCTGAACGTCCAGATCTTCTGTCAGTTTGACGTGTTAGTTTTGTAAGCGATTCAGAGCATGTGTATTGGAGGGAATGTAATGTGTCGTCTAAATGTGGTGCAATTTAGTACAAGATTGTGGGTCAGTGGTTCTCTAACTTTTTCGATTTGTGGCACCCTTGCTAAATCCATATTTCCCATTTTAAATTTGTATACATTAATTCTACACAGGAGGTAAATAATTTACCTCAGAGAGCATGTAATCTTTGGCGAAGTTTTGAGTAGGGTATTTTTAAGGAAAGGAAAGATAAGAAGTTCTGGGATGGAAAGAAAGGGTTATGAGGGGTAAGATGTTGGTTACCCAATTAACAGTTCCTGGGGTGGCAATACCCACACCCGCCTCCCAAATTTAATTGAGCGATAATTACGTTTCATCAGAGCAAGTGCCGAAAGCCCAGTTTCGTGGCACCCCTGGGAAAACACACTCTTTGGGAACCACTGGTGTGGGTCATGAGGATTAATATAAATCTTACCTTATAGTATTTCAGTACAGCTAGCTTGACCTTCTTCTTCTTGTGCTTGATCTTTTTGGGTGTGGAGTAATTCTTCTTCTTCCTTTTCTTGGCACCACCGCGGAGCCTCAGCACCAGGTGGAGGGTTGACTCCTTCTGGATGTTGTAGTCCGAAAGGGTCCTGCCATCTTCCAGCTGTTTGCCAGCGAAGATCAGCCTCTGCTGGTCTGGGGGGATTCCCTCCTTATCTTGGATCTTGGCCTTGACATGTTCAATGGTGTCGGAAGGCTCCACCTCGAGGGTGATAGTCTTGCCCGTGAGGGTCTTCACGAAGATCTGCATGATGAACGCTGTATGCTACACCAATCTAGGGGGGAGAAGACTTCAGTTAGGTCATTGTTAACAAGTGCGGGTCAAATACAAATTAATAGTGAAGTAAAACTCAGAGAAGGTAGATAAAATGTTAAATGCAAATGAGTACCATGTACAATTTCGAGTGTATTATAATATTACAAATGAGAAAGAAAAACAACAGATTTGGAATGAAGATACCTTTATTCAACTTAATAATATATAAAGATAGGTATAAGAGGATTTAAGAACTTAAACTAAGAGAACAGCGTTAATACATCCATCATTTTCGGGGTTGTTGGTGACCTGAGCGTATTTTCCCCAAATGACTTTACCGGATTGTGTGACTAAACCAAGTTCTGAGATATTAACTTCAATAACTGTTCCCTTGGTGATGACTCCGAGGCTGGTGAACATGGGGGAGCTGGGGTTCTTCTTCACTCCAATGATAGGCAGACAGAAGGTGGCCTTTAGCTCTGGGTGGGTGACGTGCGCCTTCTTGAATCTGAGGGCCATGGGGCGGATGAAACGCTCAAACTTCGGGGGCTTCCTGGTGAAGCCTTCACCAACAAATGTAACTTTGGTGACCATACGCTTCCACGCCTTTCTTCTCGTCTTTCCGGAACTAAGTACTTTGAAAACTTCCGCATCTGATTGAGCCCGTACTTTGGGAATAGGTACATCCCATTTTCCTGCTTTTTCCTTCCTCTTTTGTTTTATCATGTTGGAAAGTACTTTAGCTCTAGATTGGATATCTCTGTCAAGGAGGTAAACTGGAACGGCTCCATCGGAGACCTTTTCTGTCTTCTGTTTAACTTTCTTCTCTTCGTGAGCCTTAATTTTCTTCTTCATCTGGATCTTTTCATTTCTCCTTTCTTTGTTGAACAGTTTAGCCTTAATTCCTCTCAACTTCCTGGCTTTCTCCGCCCTCTTGTGGGGCTCACGAGCCTCCTTCTTCCTTTTACGTTCTTCATAATCAAGCCTCCGCCCGAAGAGCTTCTGGTGGCGCTCGATATACTCGTTCTGTGGCATGTTGATGGATTATAACCTGCAAAAATAATTCCACCAATTAATATTACTCGGTCGTTGGATGAATAATACGCAGCCCGAGGTCATTTCAGAAGTTGCGAGTCTAAGTTTCACCAGTCTGTTGAATATTAACTTCCAGATTGATGAATACTGTTGACATCTCCGTGAAGATGACTGGGTTTTGAAAGTGACAAATATTCAATCGAATAAAAAATTTACAAATATAACGAACAGCACACTTACCGATTAGTATGTTCGCTAATTAATCCACTGCTCGCAACCTGAAAAGCCTCGAACCGAAAACCTGGTTATGTTTTAAACACAAGCATTTGACGTCCAACCACGAGGTGAAAGCGGGATGTCAAAATATGTCGCAATCGGTAAAAAATTCTTGCACGATTATTCGCGAAATATGTAATAACAACCAAACAAAACACTATCGCTATATTACCTCAGAATATAACCACGAAAAACTAAGTAAAAATCAAATAATTTTGAGAACTATTGAAAGCACTCACCTAGTCAACATCCACGCAGTGAAAAAAGAACGGATGCGGAAATTGCTTTCATGAACTAATCTCTCCCATAGACTAAAACCGGCTCAAAGAAAAACGAACTTGTCGTAAATTTAGGGTACCTACGTACGTGTCTTCAAAAGGGGTGAATGTTTAGATTTATTTGAAAATTATTATGTACTCGAGTGTGATATGACGGTTAGTCGGGCAGTAGGTATTGTTCTAGGAATAACGCAAAAAGGGAGGAATAGAAATGCGATCTTAGGTAGTTACAAGTAATTTATTTTTATATACGTGGGATTAGTCTTAAAACTAGTGTAAAACTTAATTAGACATAATAAATTTAATAAAACTAGATACGCAATTACTTAATTCTACTGTTAAAGTCTTTGTACTTAAAATTAGAGGTTCACTGACTTAGGTAATTTCTTAATTCTACTGTTAAAGTCTTTGTACTTAAAATTAGCGGTTCACTGGCTTATGTTGTGGGAGGAATTATGATTAGAGTCAGGCACTTCCCTGTTTGGTGATGGATGTCCAGAGTATAGTGGCTGCGTTGTATGTAGAGTCCTCGCGTTCGCACTACGTATTCGTGTACCTCCGGATCGGGAGTAGGTGCAACGCGGCGATAATCAGAGGCCTGGGCGGTCTCCGATGTTGATCTCCGAAGGGCGAAGAGCAGTTACTTCCTTCTGGGATGGAAGTGTAGAATTCCCTCGTCGTCAGAGGACCTGGGCGGCCTCTCAAAGCAGCAAGAATTGGAACCTTCCTGGGCGGAAGGTTTCACTTGGCTGGGTGTCCTGGGCGGACTACTGCAACCGACTCGTCTGTCCTGGGCGGACTACTGCAACCGACTTTTTCTTCCCCGGTGGAAGACTGCACGCGACTCTCCGTCCTGGGCGGACTCTGACAATCGACTCTCCGTCCTGGGCGGACTCTTACCACGACTCGTGCTTCCTTGGCGGAAGACTACACGCGACTTTTGCTTCCTGCGCGGAAGACTGCACCCGACTCTCCGTCCTGGGCGGACTCTTACAATCGACTGTCTCCTAGAGCCCACTGTCCTTCTGTCTACCTGTCTACCTGTATTGTTCAGCGGTCGTTCTATCCGCGGCTCAATTCCCTTGAGGGGATTATCTTTTATTGACGTCCCATAAAATCGTCGGGCTTTCCCAAGATAGCAGTTAAGATTATATTATTTTAGTTACGATTTTACCTAACAATAGGCTCGGCTAGCCTTTGTACTAAATTTATTTTATGGCCGGTCTAATCTGGGAATTCCTATTATTTAAAATGCACATTTTAAATCTAAATATTTCGGTGAATTTGGTCAATTATTTTAGGTGATTACAAAAGGCTATATCAATCGCCCCTCGTTTTTTTTGACTGAATTCACAACGTATAATTTATATTAACTACTAGCTATTAAAACTTAATTAAATATAAACACTATCTCTTTGTACGTCTAAAACTTAAGCTAACATGATGACAAAATAACTAAACAATATGACTTAATACTAATCGTCGTGGAAAGTTGCATTGGGTTTTTTTTTTCACGTATATATATGGTCCGTCTATAACTAGGAGGATTTTAAATTAGGCTTCGTCTAGCCTCTGTTCTTCCTGCGCAGGTGCCGGTCGCAGCTGGTCTGCGTGTACCTTACTTGGTTTCCCTTGGCGTTCGATCCAATAGACATTTCCTCGACCCGTTGGCATCAGTACCTTGTGAGGTCCACTCCACTTGGGGGCAAAGCCGGCGTGGAATCCCGCTGCTAAGTTCGATTGAGGGTGTTCCTTCATCAGGACCTCTTGGCCCGTCTCGTAAGTAGATCGGTTTTCAACCAGCCCTCGCTGTACTTGCGCTGGGAGTCCCTGATTGCTTGGTCTTGGACTTCCCGTTCGCGTGCAATAGTGGCCGGCTCAGTAAATTCGTCGGATGTGTGCACCATCCATTCGCCGGGTCGAGGCAGGTCGTAACCTAGCAGGGCTTGGCTCGGTGTTATACCGGTGGCGGCATTCTGCCGGCCGCGTAGAGTCCCGAGGATTGTGGGCAAGTAGGTATCCCAGTTTATGTGCGCCTGACCTTGTAGGTAGATCCGTAGTCCCTTTTTTATTTCTTGATTGCGTCGTTCCGTGACGTTAGCCCGCGCGTGGTATATGGCTGTAGTCCAATGCAGGCATTGCCAACGCTCAATGGCGTGGTTCCATAGCGTATGTCTGAACTGGGATCCGTTATCTGTAAGCACGGCTCGGGGGTAGCCGAATCGATTGAAGACCTCTGTCTCTAACAGCTTTATTAAGTGTGGAGCCTTACTCGAGCGAATCGGGACGGCTTCAACCCATCTACTGAAGAGATCTGTCGCCACTAATATGAATCGGTTCCCTTTGGTGGTCTTGGGGTATGGTCCCATCAAGTCGATGGCTACGAGTTCAAATGGTTTATTCGCTTGGGTACTACCAAAGGGGGCCGCCGGGCGTATTGGCCGGGCTCGTGTAGTCAAGCAGATCATACATTCGTGAACATGTTTTTCTATGTCGCTTCGCATGTTCGGCCAGAAGTAGTGGCTTCGGGCCGCCCTAAGGGTCTCCTTCGCCCCCGGGTGGCCTGCTACGGGGCTATTATGGTAGGCGGTCATAACCTTGCTGGTCATGCTTGTTGGTACCACCAACTGGGGCTCGCCGTGTGCCCTCCTCCTCCAGAGGTATTCTCCTATTCGATCATAACTCCGCATGAAGCGACGATCTTGTGCACAGGGATTGGCTCGGGTGCTAATGTGGCGAAGCCGCCTAAGTTCCTTTGGGTGTCCTGGTCCGTCCTCTGCCGCTCCCTGATTTCTTCGGCTAATGCTACGTATCGCCCACACGGCTGCCAGCGCTTCCTGCTCATTCGAATGAAGGCGTTGCTCGGATTCAGTAAATTTTGCGCTAGCATAAGAAATAACATCCTTCCCTCCGTCTGGACGGGAATGGTACAATACGGCCGCTATGCCGAACTTACTCGCATCCGTTTGAATAATAAATTCTCGATTGAAATCCGGTCGAGACAACGTGAGCGGGCCACTAAGTGCTTCTTGGACCCTCGTCATGGCATCCTGGGCCGCCGGTGTCCATCGGTACGGTCGCCGTGTACTAAGTAGGTCTGTCATCGGGGCCGCTAGCTCCGCGAATCGAGGGACGTACTCCCGCAGCCAGTTGCATAACCCTAAAAATCCTCTTAGCTCTTTCCGGGTCCGGGGAGGCGTGGCTGCAGCTATCGCTTTCTCGTGAATAGGCTGTGGTTGATTACCCCTGGCGCTAACCGTGTGACCCAAGTAGTCAATTTGTTCCGCGACGAGCGTGCATTTTTCCGGGGCACAACGGAGTCCGAATTGTTGTAGTCGTTCGAACACCAGCCTCAGGTGGTACAGGTGACTTTCCACGTCGGGAGAGAATACTACTACGTCGTCTATATAGACCATGCAAAATTCTCTCAGGTAACCGGCGAGCACGACTTGACTCATAAGACGTTGAAAAGTTCCTGGGGCGCCCTTGAGCCCAAACGGCATTACTCGAAACTGATAGCATGCACCGTCAGGGGTAGCGAATGCGGTCAAGTGCTTCGATCCCGGGTCCATCGGTACCTGCCAATACCCCTTCGTAAGATCTAAGGTGGTGAACACCCTGGCCGTTCCGAGATCTTTCAGTGTTTCGTGGATCACCGGTAGGGTTGATAGCGCTCCTTCGGAAACCTCGTTCAGTCGACGATAATCGACGCAGAATCGAAATCCCGTCCGCCCCTTCCGAGGGGCCATCACGACGGGAAAGCAGTATGGGGACCTGCTGGCTTCGATTACTTCATCCGCTAACATTCCTTCTAGCTGGTCGTACAGCTCCTTCTTCTTTGCATCCGATAACCGGTGAGGTGCAATGCGAATTGGATTTTTATCCTTTAGGTGAATGACGTGTGGTTGTAAAGGTGCGGGCCCTGCATATGGGCTGACGAGCTCCTTAAAATCAGTCAATAATCTGTAAATGCCCCGCATCTGGTCTTCTGGGAGGTCAGGAACCTTTGGCAGCTCAACCTTCGCTCGGCTGGTAGGGAGACGCCGTGGAATTAGGTGCGTACTCATCCTCTCGCAGCGGCCAAAGTGCAAACATCCCCGATAAGTCCGATAAGTCCACAACGGCTCTCTGGGCGGTAAGCCAAGCGTTCCCCAAAATTAGGGCTTCTCGTAATCCGTCTACGACCAGAAAATCATCTTTTAGCTCTTTATCTTGTATAGCCCAGAGAAGTGTTGTCTCCGCTGTAATAGTCATGGATGCGGAGGTGTGGGCCAAGTTTATTTTCTTCAGCGAGGATTCCTTACAGTCGTTATGTGCAACTAGTTCGGCCCTGACGAGGTTGTGGGAAGCTGCTGAGTCGACAAGTGCTTCGAAGTCTCGTCCTTGAATCTTCACCCGGATTCGGGGCATGAAGGCGACATTTCCGGTTGTTGCGGTATTACACGTTGGATATGTGATGTGAGATTCCGCCCCGGGTGTGTCTGGTACTATGGCCGTTTCCGAATGTAAGTTAGGACGGCCCGTTTCTATTAGCGGCGGCAAGGGTCCATTTTGCGCAATAATAGTGGGGATATTCGGTGTAAGAGGGGCGCCTGTGTAAGATGCTGGGTCCCCGTGTTGTGCGCGAGCGACAGAGCGTTGCGGGGACTGGAGTGGATGTCCTTGAATCGGATGTATACCAGTGAGCACCTCACGTGGCGTTTTCTGGTACCCATGTGGGTTTATCTCTGGGGGCCCTGGGCGCGACGTTGTCCGACCTGGTCGTCGCCCGGGCGCTGCCAGTTTCCCGACCTACGGGGTTTTTTTTCTAGGCAATCACGGTTCCAATGTCTTCCTGGGCAGATCTGACACCAGGGTAAGGAGTCTCGCGGACCTCGAGCGTCGTTACTGGGTCTATGTCCCCTGTCCTGTGGTTGGGGAGGCGACGTACGGAACAGTGGCTCCTTCGGGAAGTCGATGGTATTTACTCGCGCAGTAAGTTTCTCCATGGTGTAGGCTCCGAAGATTAAACCCGCTTCTAATAATTCCCTGTAGCGGGGCCTCATTAGTCCTATAAACTCCGGGCACAGTTCGTCGATGCTTGCTTGGCCGAAAATGCGCCTGAACACGGCTCGCTTTCGTTGTAAGAAGCAAACGCCGCTCTCGTCGCTCCTCTGCTGGTCCCCGTATAATGTTGCAAATAGGGACGTCCTTGCCCCATCTACGCCGTAGCGCTTTCGTAGCTGCGCCGAAAATTCCTCCCAGCTCCATCGTCCTCGAATATGTGGCTGCCACCACTTTTGCGCCTCTCCCTGTAACCTCTTCACTGCTTTCTCTACCTTTGTTGAAGGTGAGCAGCCCGTCAAGAACTCCTCGCAAGCGAGAATGAACACTTCAGGTTCTTCCTCAGCCAGACCTCTGAACTGGTCTTCCAGAATCCTCGAATGGCACGAGGTATGCCCTATGTTGGCCATTATTTTCGGAGGTAGGCTATCAACCTCCACGGTCGCTTCGGCCGCGGTCGCCTGGGTCGCAGTCGCCCGTGTTTTTCGCCTAACCGACGTCATTAATAACTAAATTTAAAAAATACATCTATACCTAAAAACATAACTAAGATTAACTTTTTTAAGGGCGCCAAATACTCTTTTGAGGAGGGAAGCATTAAACCCAATCTACACTATCAAGACAACTAATAAGACAGGATTGTGCGTGAAATTGAAAAAAAATACATGTTTACTTAACAACCTAACTACTAATTAATTTTTAAGGGCGCCAAATACTTTTTGAGGGGGAAGCATTAAACCAACATTATACGAAGAGGACAATTATTTAACAAACACGATATACAGGACACTTTCAAAAAAATAAATTATTTACTAATATTCCTCCTTTTTGCGTTATTTGTTATCTCAGGGTTTCGTGAGTCGGAAATCTACACTCAGATTCCTACTTGCCAAAAGCAAGCAAGCCCCACGTTTGGGCCGCCAATTGATATGACGGTTAGTCGGGCAGTAGGTATTGTTCTAGGAATAACGCAAAAAGAGAGGAATAGAAATGCGATCTTAGGTAGTTACAAGTAATTTATTTTTATATACGTGGGATTAGTCTTAAAACTAGTGTAAAACTTAATTAGACATAATAAATTTAATAAAACTAGATACGCAATTACTTAATTCTACTGTTAAAGTCCTTGTACTTAAAATTAGAGGTTCACTGACTTAGGTAGTTACTTAATTCTACTGTTAAAGTCTTTGTACTTAAAATTAGAGGTTCACTGGCTTAGGCAAGGTGGGAGGAATTATCATTATAGTCAGGCACTTCCCTTTTAGGTGATGGATGTCCAGAGTCCAGTGGCGGCGTTGTATGTAGAGTCCTCGCGTTCGCACTACGTATTCGTGTACCTCCGGATCGGGAATAGGTGCAACGCGGCGATAATCAGAGGCCTGGGCGGTCTCCGATGTTGATCTCCGAAGGGCGAAGATCAGCTGCTTCCTTCTGGGATGGAAGCGTAGAATTCTCTCGTCGTCAGAGGGCCTGGGCGGCCTCTCCAAGGGGCGAGAATTGGAACCTTCCTGGGCGGAAGGTTTCACTTGGCTAGGTGTCCTGGGCGGACTACTGCAACCGACTCGTCTTGTCCTGGGCGGACTACTTGCAATCCTCGGTGGAAGACTGCACGCGACTCTCCGTCCCGGGCGGACTCTTACAATCGACTCGTGCTTCCTTGGCGGAAGACTACACGCGACTTTGCTTCCTGCGCGGAAGACTGCACCCGACTCTCCGTCCTGGGCGAACTCTTACAATCGACTGTCTCCTAGAGCCCACTGTCCTTCTGTCTACCTGTCTACCTGTATTGTTCAGCGGTCGTTCCATCCGCGGCTCAATTCCCTTGAGGGGATTATCTTTTATTGACGTCCCATAAAATTCTAACAGAATCGCGGGCTTTCCCAAAATAGCAGTTAAGATTATATTATTCTAGTTACGATTTTTCCTAACAATAGGCTCGGCTAGCCTTTGTACTAAATTTATTTTATGGCCGGTCTAATCTGGGAATTCCTACTATTTAAAATGCACATTTTAAATCTAAATATTTCGGTGAATTCGGTCAATTATTTTAGGTGATTACAAAAGGCTATATCAAGCGTTACGAGACAATTAACATAAACAGGCAAAATGATGCCTGTAAAAAAGAAGTTAAATGGGTAGACCTCAAAGGAGGTAAATATTTCATCTGCAACTGGGTATCTACTACTCATTTATTTACGTTCGTTTTCAAGATTCGTTAAAAAAGTGTTTTTGATATAAAATATTGATAAAATTTTTATTGAATTATTTTATTTGGCATTTTTTATAATTTGTACGATATTGTTCCACCAGAAAGCGGAACATATTAGTTTCAGGCGTTAGTATTATTTTTTGGAGTGTAATATAACTAAGACTAATTCTTTTATCAATGAAATTATTGGTTTATTGCAATATACTAAGACAAATTTCTGATCATTGAACTAATTGACTATGAAAAAAAATGATATACTTATTTTTGGTTGGGACCACTTGATATAGCCTTTTGTAATCACCTAAAATAATTGACCAAATTCACCGAAATATTTAGATTTAAAATGTGCATTTTAAATAATAGGAATTCCCAGATTAGACCGGCCATAAAATAAATTTAGTACAAAGGCTAGCCGAGCCTATTGTTAGGTAAAATCGTAACTAAAATAATATAATCTTAACTGCTATTTTGGGAAAGCCCGACGATTTTATGGGACGTCAATAAAAGATAATCCCCTCAAGGGAATTGAGCCGCGGATAGAACGACCGCTGAACAATACAGGTAAACAGGTAGACAGAAGGATAGTGGGCTCTAGGAGACAGTCGATTGTAAGAGTCCGCCCAGGACGGAGAGTCGGGTGTAGTCTTCCGCGCAGGAAGCAAAAGTCGCGTGTAGTCTTCCGCCAAGGAAGCACGAGTCGTGGTAAGAGTCCGCCCAGGACGGAGAGTCGATTGTCAGAGTCCGCCCAGGACGGAGAGTCGCGTGCAGTCTTCCACCGGGGAAGAAAAAGTCGGTTGCAGTAGTCCGCCCAGGACAGACGAGTCGGTTGCAGTAGTCCGCCCAGGACACCCAGCCAAGTGAAACCTTCCGCCCAGGAAGGTTCCAATTCTCGCTCCTTTGAGAGGCCGCCCAAGTCCTCTGACGACGAGGGAATTCTACACTTCCATCCCAGAAGGAAGTAGCTGATCTTCGCCCTTCGGAGATCAACATCGGAGACCGCCCAGGCCTCTGATTATCGCCGCGTTGCCCCTACTCCCGATCCGGAGGTACACGAATACGTAGTGCGAACGCGAGGACTCTACATACAACGCAGCCGCTATACTCTGGACATCCATCACCAAAAAGGGAAGTGCCTGACTCTAATCATAATTCCTCCCACAACATAAGCCAGTGAACCTCTAATTTTAAGTACAAAGACTTTAACAGTAGAATTAAGTAATTACCTAAGTCAGTGAACCTCTAATTTTAAGTACAAGGACTTTAACAGTAGAATTAAATAATTGCGTATCTAGTTTTATTAAATTTATTATGTCTAATTAAGTTTTACACTAGTTTTAAGACTAATCCCACGTATATAAAAATAAATTACTTGTAACTACCTAAGATCGCATTTCTATTCCTCCCTTTTTGCGTTATTCCTAGAATAATACCTACTGCCCGAGCAACCGTCATATCACGCTAATTTAACGCAAAGGAAACGTAAAATGTATAGACTCAGGCCCCAGACATCTTTCACATGAATTTACATATTTGATCATTCTTGCACTAAGCCCCCTCGCTATTTACATATCCCCGTTTGTGCAGTGCAAAAATTTATTAACTACTTAACTAACGAAAAATGGAAAGAAAATAAAATATTAATAAGTAAGTCATAGTCTTGAATAAAAATATTTTTTTTCTAAAAATAAATCTAGATTTGCCTACAAATGATGATTTTTTATGTCGCTGCTGTTTTATCCTTCTTCCCCATGTAGATAACATTGAAAAATATAATTTTTTCGTATTGCGAAACATTAACATACAACGTTAATGTTTTTTGTGCTTCACTGACGTTATATTTTAGTGGTGTTATATTGTATCAAATTTTACCGCAATTTTTTTATAAACCAAATAAAACATAATAATAATTATCGATCCGTGGGTCGGGTTAAAAATTTCCGGCGGGTCCGACAAATCTCTCTCGAGCCATAGGTTGTCCATACCTTTATTTGACAACGACAACCAGATCGTTCTTGATGGCTATTGGCTGCATAGAAATTAGAAATGCAAATTTTGCAGTTTTTAGTTTGTCAAAGTTGTATAGAAAAGTCTTGAGTTATTTTCTGTTTACTGTCAATGTTATTCGGCCGATAGTGAAGTCAAATCATTTTTATGGTAATAAATGTGTTTTATTATCAGAGTTACCTCCAAATATTAGTTATTGAAATCAGTATACGTGTGAATTGTTTAACTTTTAGGTTATCTTCAAGAATAATACCATCTCTGAGGCTTCAGCATCTCATAATATGCCGTATTGGTACTATGACAAGAAGGATCTTCTAAATACCCCGTCTTTCCTCCATGGCATCGACAATGAGACCGAGAATCGGTATAGGAAGGAAGGCGCACGGTTTATTATTGACACTGGAACTAAAATGGATCTGGGATACAATACAATGGCAACTGGAGTTGTGTACTTCCACAGGTTCTACATGTTCCATTCCTTCCGCACATTCCCGAGGTACGTGACGGCGTGCTGCTGCTTATTCTTGGCCGGTAAAGTTGAGGAAACGCCCAAGAAATGCAAGGACATTATAAAACAAGCCAAATTGTTACTGACAGATCCCAAATTTACAACATTTGGAGAAGACCCCAAAGAAGAAGTCATGACTTTAGAGAGAATCCTACTGCAAACAATCAAGTTCGATTTACAAGTGGAACATCCTTATAGCTACCTTTTAAAGTATGCCAAATGTTTGAAGGGAGACAAAGCGAAGCTGCAAAAGATGGTACAGATGGCTTGGACGTTTGTTAATGATAGGTATTTAAAGAAAATTATTTACCTAATACCTATTTCCATGTATGTACTTTGTTTCTAAATTATACGGGACATTGCAATTAACAATTGCAGATAGTGTTTACAAAGTGCCTCGCATTCAAAATGTTGCCTTACCCAGTGGCGGTTCATGGTTTTTTAACTGGAGGTTCAATAAAAAATTCACAAGAACAAATCACAAAATATACTTGCCGTGCTTCGGCAAAATAAAAATAATCGTCGAATACAGCGGCAGTCACATACTTTAAATAAGTTGGTGGGAGGGGTACTATAATAACTAGCGACTTAAGACAATACGGCGTTTGTCAAAACTTTCTTAACCTACGAATATAACGTCTTATCTAAAAAAGAATTGAATTTTTAATATGAAAACGAAGTTATGCATTATAATCTGTACATTTTATTAGTTGATTTACAAATGCCATTAATGGGGAGAAGGAAATCGGAGAGTTATTATTTATTTATTAAAAATAATGATAATACTATTGTGCAATATGATAAACATGGTGTTTTTAAAGAGAAAAATATTTATTACGTTTTTTTTTTAAAATTTGCATGGGCTTAGCATTTATCAAAATATAATCAGAAATATTACACATTTCTGACCGTTCTACGCATGTTTTACAAAAATATTTAAAAAGTTGAATATCCTTAAAAAATGCTGTGAAGGTTTTTCTGTAACCTGTCAATTTAATAAATTTAAAAAAAAGAACAGTGTGTAGTTTAATTTTTCATGAACATTACATAACTTTAATGTTTTTTTGTTTATAATGCGGATTACAAATCTTTGGTTATGTTTATTTACAAAAACGCAACGATAAAAGATTGAAAATACTTTTCTCCACTTTAAAAATCATATTCGTATTTTAAATATTTTGTAAAACTTACAATAGGATGGTCAGAAAAAGTAATATTTCTGTTTATATTTTGATAAATGCTAAGCCTATGTAAATTTATAAAATATTTTTCTATTTAAAAATACTATGTTTATCGTATTGCGTAATAATACTATCATTATTTGGAATTAATAAATAATAACTCTCCGACGTCCCTCTCGCCCTTAAAAGCAAACAGTTAGAAAAATGCAGGAACAAGCAAATAAAAACTTGCAAATATTTACTACAACTATAAAAAGTAAAATAATAACATTTAACTTGCATCCTTATTGTGCAAAGTTCAGCCGACCGGCATTATCGAGGGGGTCATCTGTCTCGGTGCAACTCATTAAACTTGCGAAGTCACGTGTCTAAAAATTCCTTGAATTCCTCCGTTGGCGCTGGGAACATATTTCAACATGGTTCGACCTACGCTTTTTAATTTCACCATCAGGGAGATTGTGTCATTTTGGTTTTTTGTATGAAGTATTTGCTTGGGACCGTGAGCCCATATGTGATCCATTCAGCGCAGCACCTATATGAATATCGCGTTTCTCTTGGACAGTAGTATTTGGTCGCGTAGATTTTAAATATAGATTTTTAACGGCGCGCTGTTTAAAATATGTTTGTCTTATGTTCTCATATTTTGAATGGGAGTTCACTGCACAATCGCCCTTTAGAGAAAACCGCTACTGGCCTTACCCATTCCAAGAATTTATGGACAAGGCGGGAGAATGAATACCTTATCAAAAATATTTTTGGGAACATGCAAATAATAAATTATTTTTAATTACAATGTAATTTCCCTTTATTTATTAGTTTATGTACAACCCTGGCGCTGCAATGGGAGCCAGAAGTGATAGCTGTAGCACTGATGTTCTTGGCGGGGAAGCTGAGCAAGTTCGAGGTGGTGGACTGGAACGGCCGGTTGCCCAAACACACAGCCTGGTGGGACATGTTTGTGGAAGACATCACCACAGAATTGCTGGAAGATATTTGTCATCAGGTCTGTTGTCTTAACTTTATTGAATTGTGTTGCAGGAAGTGGAATAGGAATTTAAAATATTATTAAAATTGAGCAGACATCTGAGATTACATATTATTTTTTTTTTTATTTACAAAAGAAAAAATACACCGCAAAAAGTCCTGATAAACTACTTTTTTGTAGTTTGTCTAACGGGAGCTTGTTATTTAAAACTCAAAATTTGCAGACAAGGTTACAAAATATATGTATATAAATATACGAGGTATGTTCAAAAGAAAAGGTGAATTTTGAATTTTCGCGGGCTGTGTACATTCGATTATCGATTTTTTTTTGTTATGTTGGTACACATATGTTTATCATATGTTAGCATTATCAGCCATTTTGGATCAGTGGTTTGTTTTTGACAACTGGAAAGGTTAGTCACATTTTTGGGTGTTCTTCGATTTTTTATTTAGGTTCGTTTTCTGAGGCATCATCAGTCCGATTGAAGTGAAATTTTAGATTTTCTTTATTTTCTATGTCCTCATCAACATTTCTTCAAAAACAAATTGATTCTTTTTAGAAAAAAATGGTTAATAATTGTTGATCCTATGGAGGAATTTCCTAGTTTTGGTCGGAACTTGATAGCCGTTTTCTGGGGCATCATCAGTCCGATTAAAGTGAAATTTTAGATTTGCTTTGTTTTCTATGTCCTTATCAGCATTTCTTCAAAAAATCGATGTTTTTCGATTTTTTACTAAAATAGTAAAAAGTAAAAAATCAAAGAACACCCAAAAACGTGACTAACCTTTCCAGTTGTCAAAAACAAACCACTGATGCAAAATGGCTGATAATGCTAACATATGATAAACATACGTGCACCAACATAACAAAAAAAAAATCGATAATCGAATGTACGCAGCCCGCGAAAATTCAAAATTCACCTTTTCTTTTGAACACAACTCGTATGTCTATATAAAATAAATAAAAATAAAAACATAAACGAAAGCAATAAATCATACATAAAATAATATTTCCTTATTATCTAATACAAATAGCTTCTTTCAGCTAGCCAAGTTTTCAATGCGCTTATTAATTGTTTAGTTTTAATACAGTTTTTTTTTTATTTCAGCGGGTAACATATTTATATTTATACAGCTAGGAATCATGTGATCTAAAGTTCTTTGTCCATATTTGTTTTTATGCTTAGGAACCATTAATCCTTCACTAAAATTGAGACGAGTATTGTAAGTGTGCTCTAGTCTAATTTCTATTATATATAGGGTTATTAATATGCTGAAATATAATTTTGTACCACAGAATTGATCTTACTGAAAGAATTTTGAGACTGATAAAGTATGGAATATTATGCCTTTGTTTGTATAAACTTTTATGAGCTAATAATTTAATCATTGAATTTTGCACTGATTGAACATGATTGATGTTTGTTTAATAGGAAAGTCCCCATTAATATTCAGTGTGGTAAAACTTACCTAATTTGGAAATCAAAGTACATAATATAATACCCATTCTGACTGGTGATTTCCTTCCTTCCAGGTACTGGACTTATACTCACCCCAATCCTCACAAGTCGGAGGGGACAGTCCGCCTCTTCCACCATTTGCCACGAGAGATGGACCACCGAGGATAGAGAAGAAGAACTCAGTCTCGCCACCCCAATCCATCTCGCCCTCCAACCCCTCCATAACGTCCAAACCTATAAACGTCAACACACCAATTAAAAATGGACCAGATATGAAAATTGACACACACATCCAACCAATCAAGACGATCGTCGGAGTAGATCCGATGCGGTTTCAGTATCCCGCTAATTACGGTTCAATCCCTTCGTATCCATCAGTTTTTCCCCCGCCTTGCGTGGCCCCTGTTACAAACATGCCCCCCATGGTCCCTCTGTCCCGACCGCCCCTCGTGTTCAATGAGCCCCCTCCCCACTTCCCCCCCGCAGTCGTCACAGTGCCCCCACCCAACTACTACCCCCCACCGCAGCCCCCCAGGCCGTACTTCCCCCCACCAACGTAGTGATAGTGCCTCAGCCTTGTCAATAATAATAAATTGTCTATTTTTACTTGTATATATATAAAATAATATTCATCTTTGAATAAAGTATTTACTAAACGTATCAAATGTTTTAATTGCATATTCCCAACTCATTTTCAAAACAACAAATATTTCCCAAATTGTAACTGCTTATAATCACAACACTTGAAAATTAACGAAACATCTTGAATTGGTTGACAAGTACATATTATGTAGTGTGCTGCCGTGGTAAGTAAAAACACAGTAATTACAAACACATAAATAAAAAATAATCCAACCATTTGGTCTTCAATCCCATTGCTTCGCTGATGACCAGCAAGTTTACTTTTACTGCTTACCAAAAGAAATAGACAGTCTAAAAACTCGCATAGCTGAGTGTCTAGAAGCAATTACTCACTGGATGACCACCTCTAATAGATTGAAACTGAATCAGTCAAAGACTGAATTTCTCTGGACCGCCCACAAGCAGACGTCTGCATAATATTGATATGTCTCAATAACTATTTTAGGAAGTGACATTAAACTACTGGGTGTCAATCTGGATGCTAATTTTTCCCTTAAAACTAGAACAGAACTGTAAGCAGAGGGTTCTTCCAATTAAGGCAAATTAAAGCAGTGTGGAGAAACCTGCCAACAGAGGCGACTAAATTGCAAGTTAATTAGTATGTTGTTTCACGTCTAGACTACTTGTACCGAACGTAACCGCGCATCTTATCATATGACTACGAGGACGCTACTATACGCCGTATTTACGTACAACCCCTTCCACATCGTTCGATAGACTGACAGAGGCGGAGCACGATACGCTGTATTTACGTCGTATCCCCTCTCCGCCGCCCAAGCAATAAGCAAGAACGCGATTGGTCAAACCCATCGAATGCACGAGCGATTTGCGCAATGCCCCGTCGAAAAATTCAAACTACTCAAACTTTAAATTTAGGATTACGAGAGTCCCGCTACATTCATCATAAACAAACGTATATATATATTAAACGGTGGGACTCTCGTTAACATTTCTGATTATAAATTATGTATACAATTGTCAACATTTAGTAGTTTTAAGAATTCTCCCGTACACTGTCGAGGTTGGGGCCCTCATAATAAACTTGTATGCTTGTTTATAATGTTAATAAATATGGTGGGAACAAGGGAGTTAAATGAGCGGAATCGGTCGAGAGAGTTCTATTAGTTGCATAATTTTATATATTTTAAACTAACCACGTATAAGCACAAAACGCTATACAAAACAATACGTCGATAACGCAGGGCGTATCGAGCGTACATCCACCAAACCAGCACACGGGCCTATCGCGTCCGATAAATACTCCGCGATAGGCAACCGTTCGTCACAGTCTCACTCTCTCTCACCCAGTCATCACGTGAACTCTCAACAAACTCGACCACTCCGCTCTTTTCAACTCGCCGGCTTCACACTTGGACATCTTTACATCGACTTTGACTTCCACCCTTTGGAAAATTTGGGCCAAGTCCACATACCTAGCAGCCCGCCGACTAGAAGACCCACCCCTATTTACAGTCAATATAGACGACAAGTGGTCCGATATACTACTGCAACGGAATATATGCAAGTTTCTCAAATTAACAAATTACAATCTGTTTTTAACGCTGCTACCTAAATACTCCTATATTTTAGAGCATCTCAAAAATCTTCACTAGCTCAAATGTTCTGAAAGAATCCAGTTCAAGCTTTTCTGGATGGTATTTAAATCAATTAACGGGATGGCTCCGGCTTACCTATCGGAACTGTGCATCCCTGAAAATTCGAATTCACGGCAGTCAACTCATAGATCAGCGACATCATCAGCTATCGGAAGGTTGAAGGAACCTAAGCGCACACCAGATACTAAGTTCGATGAGTGCGCTTTAGTGTATCATGCCCTACAGCCTATGATTTAAGATTGATTAAAGACTCGACAGAATTTAGAGCGAAGCTTAAAACTCATCTCTTCGGAAAGTCATATCTATGGTACAGTTGCATACCCAATTCATGTAGCGAAGCTAGCCGGTTAGTACCTACCTAAAGTAATTTACAGAAAAAAATTAACCTTTCATAGTCTGCGACATTCTAAATAACAATAATTTTTTGTAAATGTAAAATACCATTGGAAAAAAAAAATTTATTGAAACCTCAAGTAGAATTTTTTGCTTTTTCCAGTCATTCTTTTAAAATCTGATCTTTGGGTCCAAAATTAGAAAAAAAGAAACATTAATATTTTAAATAAATACCATATCTTCTTTAGCCACTAACCTTCTAATAAATATGCTTCAGTGCTTCCTAATATTGTGTCCTGTGCGTGCAAAATCATATCTTCCCAAGCTAAAACATTATATTTTAATCATTGAAGAAGATAATATTAACACATCCCAAATGAACCACGAATCCGAAAAAACAACAGAAAAATAAAAAGATTTCAGTCACATCTGGGACTCGAAGCCAGGACCTCTACCTGTCCGGGGTAACCGCTTAACCAACTTAGCTAATGAGACCAGTTAAATTTACGCCATCTACACCGATATCATACTTCAAGTTCAAGACTTGTTAATATTATCCTCCATTTTTAAAATCCCATATTATTGGCTGCTAGCCTTATGATGATTGCAGTTTCATCCCGAACTCAATTGCAATCGGAATAGAGTCTCAGATATACCTAGCCGATTTTTATTTATATGAGACATCTATTGACTTATTTTACAAGTCTGGAAAGAAATATTTCAATTTATTTTTATAACTTTTTGAAGTTTGTAAACCTCATTGTAATATTTTAATCATTGAAGAAGATAATATTAACACATCCCAAATGAACCACGAATCTGAAAAAACAACAGAAAAATAAAAAGATTTCAGTCGCGTCTGGGACTCGAACATTGTAATACTTAATCATTGAAGAAGATAATAAATGAGGTTTACAAACTAGGTTTAATTAACTATGTAACAATTTCTTGACACTTTGTTTGAAGAGTTTTAATCACTATGTACTTTTGTTACTTAATTTTATTACTGTGCTACCGGTTTCGACACATCCGTGTCATTCACTAGAACTCTTTTAAGATCGCTAGTGAATGACACGGATGTGTTAAAACTGATAACGCAGTAATAAAATTAAGTAACAAAAGTACATAATGATTAAAACTCTTCAAACAAAATGTATTATTATTATTAACCGTTTGAATGCCAATCGGCGATATTCCTCGCTTCGTGTTTTTACGGAGATTGCCGATCGTCAATTTCCGTCGATTGCGTCAGTCGTGTTTTAAATCGCGCGTACGTCGGGTGTGCTGCTGCGGCGTTGGTAAATATTATCGTAATAGTTGTATGAAAGTAATAAACCGTTTAAAATTCGGATTCACTTATTATTTTTTTATTTTAGGTAATTTAAAAATTATAATGTCGAGCGAGTACTAAGAAATGTCTGACAGCGGGAGCAACGATTTTGACTACTCTAGTAGTAGTTCTAGTGAGAGTAGCTCTGATGAGAGTGAGGTCAGTGATCAGATATCAGTGTTTCCCAACCGCAGGATGCGAATTTCCAGTAATGCTTCGGATCGTGACCAAGAAATGGAGAGTAACACCTGAAATGACTCATTTTCATATGTACCTCCCGGAACCAATTTTTCTACCGAAAATTCTCATTTTTTTGAAACGCCTGGACTTGGGATCCTCCTCCGTGTGATTCTAAACCAATATCATATTTTGACTTATTTTTTACTGTCAGTCTGTTAACAACGATAAAAAATGAAACCAACAAATATGCCCAACAATTTCTTGAAAACTCTTCTGAATCTTTAAGAAACAAATCACGTGCAAAGGCTTGGAAACCGGTATCTGTATTGGAAATGTAGGCTTTCATAGCGCTTATACTAGAAATGGGTATTACACATTGACCGTCAATTGTTTCCTACTGGAGTACAGATTCGAGGGGCATACCATGGTTCAGACAAATGTTCTCAAGAAACCGATTTCAGTTAATTTTGAAATTTTTTCATCTAACTGATAATTCCACCTTAGCTCCATCCAATCATCCAGATTACGACCCCTGTGCAAAATTCAATTTGCTAGTTGTCCATGCCAATGAAGTTTTCCGACGCCATTATGTCCCTAATCGCCAGATGTCTATTGGTAGAGACTCATTGCCGCTCAAAAATCAAACAATATCTCCCCAACAAAAAACATCACAGATGGGGAATAAAGTTTTGGATGTTGTGTGACTCCATAACACATTACTGCCTGACATTTTTTTGTTACCGAGGAGCAAAATTAGAGCAAGACAAGTGTGATACAAAAAAATTTGGTATTGGCCATGTTGTAGTAATGAATTTGTTAAAAATTGGTAACTACCTGGACAAAGGTTATCATATTTTTGTTGACAATTTTTTACAAGCATTCAACTGGCTAAGACTTTATTGGAAAGAATTACGTATATTACAGGAACCATCCGTCGAAACAGGAAAGACATACCACGGGAGGCACAGGTGTCTCAAGTTGGAAAACCGAATTATTATAAAAGTGAGGACATTCTGCTTTGTTCATATCGAGATAAGAAAACCAAAAAACACCCGGTTATTCTAATTTCTACAAACAGTAATACGAGTGACGTCACAGTGAAAAAAAATAGGGGTTCATACGAAACCCAAAAAGAAAAACCACAAATGATACATGAGTATAATAAATACATGGACGGAATAGACGAGTCTGATAAAATGTTGTATGTATATTTAGACGAAAGAAGAACATTGAAATATTGGAAAAAGGTAACATTTAATATTTTTGGAAGAATGGTTTTAAACGCATATATAATATATTCAATCAATAATGAAGACAAAAAAATTTCAAGACACGAGTTCACATCAAAAATAATTGAAACAATTGAAAAGGAATGGTTATCTACAAAAAAAAATGCTGATATTTCTCCAAGAATTTCATTCCATAAATCCAAACCGCAGAAGCTTTCTGGAAAGAATTTACGTCGCTGTGTGGTCTGTAGTAATAAAGATGGTGCTGGGCTGCGTAGATCAATGACAATTTGTGCGTATTGTAAGAAGGGTGTCCACACGGCGTGTGCTGGAAAGCACAATTGTTGATTTTTTTTCGGTTTTTCATTTTTGTCTTTTTTTTTTTTTTAATAAAGTACTGTGTTCATTTATACAAGCGTTTTATTCCAAATATTTCAATATTTTTTAATAAAACACCGAAAAAATCATCAAAATCCATGGAAATTCAAAGAATTTACGGGATTTAAAAAAAAAACACTTTTTTGGCGGCATTTTACAAGCAACTATATAATTTTTTGGCACTCAAACGGTTAATTACCAGAATGAAGGGTCGAGTTTTGCTTAACCTTTTAGCATATTTACAATTGGTCTAATGTACTGATTTTTTGGCAAAACATTCGTAGACATTTATTCTATATTATCATTACAATTCAATATGTAAAAAATAACAATATTTAGCATTTACCAAAATAAAATCAGAAATATTACACATTTCTGACCGTTCTACGCATGTTTTACGAAAATATTTAAAAAGTTGACTATCCTTAAAAAATGCTGTGGAGGTTTTTCTTCAACGTGCCGATAAGATAAATTTAAAAAAAAGAACAGTGTGCAGTTTAATTTTTTCATAAACACTACGTAATTTTAATGTATTTTTTTTTAAATTCAGATTACAAACAAGTTTTTTTTTTTTAATGCTGATTACAAACAAGTTTATTTACAAAAACGTAACGAGAAAGGATTAAAAATATTTTTCTCCACTTTAAATATCATATTCATATTTTGTAAAACATACAATAGGACGGTCAAAAAAAGTAATATTTCTGATTAGATTTTGATAAATGTAAATTGCCTATGTAAATTTATAAAAAATATTTTTATATTTAAAAACATTATGTTTTTATGTAACGAAAGGATGGCCCTGAGATGAGTTCTAGCTACTCGTCTTAACAAATAAGCTAAGCAAGTAATCACATCATTTCCCTCCATAATTAACCAATCAGGCGATTCTAGCACCCAAATTAAACCAATCAGAGCATACATTTGCACGATCTGACAACAGAACAAAAGGAAGCGACACGAGCGCCAACCGCCAACGCTGCCTTTAAAACTCACTTCCCGCTTGGAGCTCAAGGAGTCAACTGCGTCTCTGAAAAGAGGCGGCTATTTTGTTTTACTAGTTTATTACGGCCAAGTACTATGCATGCGGATTGAAACCCGAAGCTAGACGTGCCATTTGCTGCCAAAGCACTCAACATGGTGACTTACCAATTAAAAGCCATTTAAATTCAGTGCAGAGATGTCCAGCCCTGGCGTCATTGCCAACAAACTCCCGCCACCCGACCAGATTACCTCATGTAAGCTGATTTTCCATCTCCCCTTAATGTGTTGATCTAGCCCTTGTTACATTTGCAATACCCGGTTAGAGATTTGAATCAGAAAGAGAGAAATTTTACGATAGAATCATGTCTAGAATAGGACCCTTTTTTACTACTACTCGTTTGTTCTTAACCTACAATGTTTGTCCGACTTTACAATAAACTCTGAGTATGAAAGCACTTCACTGTACTCATTTAACGTAGAATTACAGACGCCCTCTACCCAATTATAAGATTGCGATCGATCTACGACCCTGAACGATGAGAAGCTAATGCCGCTGCCGATCTGAGCTAAACGAATATCCGGACCAGACCTCACATCTAAGAGGCCATCTCCAGGGTAAGTCCTGCGGATATAATTGTCTCCCATAACTTCCCCTTGTAACCCAACCTTCCCCATCTCCATCCCTTCTATAACACTGTCACCCAACGTGGCTTTCCTCCATTTCATAACAATGTTTGTCATATTGCATAATAATACTATCAATATTTCGAAATAATTCCACTCCGACATCCCTCTCCCCCTTAATTTACCTTATTAATTGTTAGAATGATTTTTTTTTTAAATTAAAAAAACCGAAAGGTGTACACTCTTTAAAGTGTGTACCTATATTATAACATAATAAAATATTTTAAAGACCCATTAGAATGTACCTGGTGACCCTTAGTTCATGTAACTACAGGACAAAAATGGCTATAAAAATAATTTGAGCAAACAAGACGGAAATCACAGGGAAAAAAACAAAACCAGAAATAACCGTCTGCTCAAATAAAAGCTGAAACGAATTATTGTAACAGCTGTTTCGGCATTCAAGGCAGTGTGAAAATGCCTTTGAATGTCGAAACAGCTGTCACAGAAATAAGAAAACTAAAATACTTGCAGAACCTAATAATAAAGTTATTAAATTTGATTTATTCAAAAAAGAGGTATTTATCTTTATTTTATATAATATAAAACAGGTTTTAGAACAATAGAAACACGAAAAATTCAATGAACTAACTACTCAAACAAAAATCTAGTTTAAGGGACACCGCCATAGAGTGAAAGAAAGTGCGGTGGGTGATTGTGTTTCAAGATAGTAGATAAATACACAGTATATTCATAAATGTAAGTATAGCAGTAACTTCAACATAGGAACTGTATTTTTACTTACAGAAACGGACATACTGCCTTTTTACTTACAGTGACGAAATTGCAGTACTATCAAAAACAGTATCACCTTTTTTAATACTAAAAACGAGTAATATTAAATTAAGTCTTATGTAAAACATAAGAAATTCGATACTTAAAACTTCCCATATTCAACTCATTTTTGCTAATTCTGGTAATTACTGTGTTTTTACTTACCACGGCAGTGCACAACTTCACAATAAAAAATGTAATTATTATTTATCATAGGATGCGAGGCACGTTTGAAAGAAAATGTTTCTGAAGGGTTTTGTAATACGTTTTTTATTATTTAGTTACACTTGGGGTAATACACTGATATGATATATTTGAACTACATGCAAACATGCATAATATAATAATGTACTATAATATGTATCAAATATAAATATTCAACAAGTTGTCAATACAATCACACAATCTGGGATCACAATATGTTTAGGGTAGTGCCGGGGGTCGGATACACGTCAGAGCAATAATTCTATATTAAAATCAGTAAAATACAATATGGAAGTTTGACAAAAGGTCAGCGTTGTAAAGGACAGTGCTTTTATTATAAAATCTTTTCACAAAAAAACAATGAAAACCTTGAAATATTGGACAAGGATATTCAGCCTAAAACATGGTGCAAAAAACAAGTTGAATTCTACGTAACATTTGTAAAATATGATTTGCCTCTTACATATCAAGACTTAATAGATTATTTCAATAATAAAATTAAATTTAATAGAATACTTGTGATGATTTTTCATGTCATAAAACTTGATTTAAGTAGTATAAAACATTAATATAATACATATTACATGTTTTGGGTAACACATAAAAGACATGATTCATAATGTCGGTGGCAATCCATCATCGCGTAAATCAGATTTAACCACTTGTGACCAGCTGCTATTTTAGACAAACAGGGAATTTGAGATGCGCGGTGAAACTGTTTCGCTTACATGGAAAAAAATCTATTTTAATTCTACCAATGCACATTTATTTCTGCCGTCGAATGGCATTTCAGGATGACGATGATGGTTTGCCGTTGACAAGTAAAAATAAAATATTAATTACATTATTACCGACTCATTCACCATTTGAATTTTGTTTATGATGTAATAAATGAATTTGCTAGCAACATACATACATAATCTGTTAGGTTGTGATTTTTTTTGTTTAATGTCCTAAAACTTTATTTATAATGCTATATATTTCTCCCAGGTACAATATGAAAAATACATTAAATGAATTGAATAAATAAAATAAGTGTTACACAATCAACATAGCGTACAAATCAGATCCAATTTTTAAAACATTGGGTATACGAAATAGACAATGCAATAATATTCAATTAAATGCGCTATTATTATTAAAAAATAAGTAAAAAGTTCACACATAATAATGTACTGGTAAAATAGTCTTCAAAACACAACACCGATGATCACTTTCACCAACAAAGATTGAGTTAACGCCAAGTTCAGTCAAAAGGTTACCGTTAGTGGCAGACTTAACGAGAGGATACTATGTACTTACTTAATTTCATTGCAATATTTTTTTATCAATATACACGAAACATCTAGTAAAATATTTAACTGACAAATTAAAAAAAAAAGTATTACACATATTTATCATGAATACACTTTTTATTTAACATCCTGGAATACAAAACCAATGTTGTTAACTTTATTATCTTAGAAAGCATGATTTTGACTCTTTTTATCAGTGCGACGCCAACAAGTAAAAAAAAAAAAAAAACAACACAGAAAAGACAGTTAGGTTAACGGATGGTTAACGGATGCTAATTAATTGCTTATGTTTAAATATGCCCTTGACCAAAGATTAAACTCAATCACCTTGTTGACACCGAGATTGTCTATTTGCACTAAGTTTTATCATAGAGGTCACTCAGTTTGATTGGTGAAAGCGGCAGTGATAGTTATCTATATCAAAAATCCTCTTAGAAATATAAGCTAACATAGGTTTATAGAATAAAAGTCTTTAAAAAATGTATGTGTGTAAATGTAAGAAATAAAAACACAATATAGCGACCATTCAAAATGTGTATCATAATACTGAAGAAAAAAAAAAAATTACACCATAAACTTAAAGGTAAAATACCTAGTTGGAAAACTTCAAAACTACATGATTAATTTAAAATGACTTAGAATTCTCTGCTTTGAGAATGTTTTTGCTACTTTATATTTCACTGAGAAAAGAACACCAAAAATAAAAATAATTAAAAAAAAACAAATGTTAAGTTAAAAAAAAATGGTAGTAAAAAATTTCATAAAAATGTGACCTAATTTTCACGGTGTGCCCGATTTTTAATCACACCATGAGTAGAATTATATATGTTTAATGTTTTAAAAAAAATAATAATCTGGCACATTGAAATCAAGAAGATTGTTATTTCACTAACTAAGACATTTTAACATACTAACAGATATCTAGCGCTCTAAGTTAGTGTTTAAAAAAAAAATCTTACTGTAAAATACATATTATGGTAATATTTTAAATAAGGCCTCATATTTTGATTGGACAACTATATACTTAAAATTAAACGGGCTATTTATTTCTTCTTGCCAAGGCAAACACTGAAGGCGTTTTTGTCAGTATTGTAAAAACCCTGTTAAAAGCAAGTAATTAATGATCAGGAATTTATAGTGTGACATGTATAAGGAACTATGTATCTGTCTACGAGTATGTGACATCAGTATGTGATATTATTTGATTATGAAAAATCATGATGCTTATAATCTGATAAACATACTTATAATGAAAATTGCATCGACTTGCTGGAGCCAAGGAAACAGAATATTCTAAAAAATTGTGATTAGGAAATGAAGAGAGTTACAGTAGAATCATTTTAAAGAGATTCTTGCTTGTGTAGTGGTGTACTGTATCGTGGGACTACTGTGGGGTAAGAGGAAACTTCGGGCAGGTGTTCCAAACTAGTTTGAACCACTATCGGTGTGCATAAATACATTCAAAGATGTGCTCTTTAAAATGATTTGGCTGTAAATTGCTCTTTGTGTAAATCATATTTGTGCATGTTTCCTTTTTGTTAATGTGTATTAGATAGGGACCTAAAGAAATATATTCATTGAGAAATCCTCTTTGTATCGTAAAGTATGTAGATAAATGCAGAAATCTTAGACAAGCAAAGTGATATTTTCCCACCGAATTTGTACACAAAACAAATCCTAACCAAGAAATATAGAATAAAATTTCATAGTCATAAATAATATCAAGGATTGAATATTTATAAATTAAATATCCGAGTGAGAAGTCGATTGAGTATCTGATATCACTTACAGACGAATGCGTGTTTAGTGACTAGAGTTTGATAGCAAGGTTGATATATAAATTTCAACAAATAAATAACTAGGGGCAGTGATTCATAGACAAACCAAAATAATATAATGTATTAATTGTGATGTATGATTTTGATATTGAATAACATCATAATATTTTCATCACCCACAAACAGGAGTATCTCATATTTAGCAACTTTCCAGGAGAGCCAAAAAACTGTTATATATTTTTTTTTTGCCGGATTCTTTAGCATTTTATTATATGTTTCACTAATGGTGTTCCAATAAGATTTATTTTTACCCCATTAGCGAAACATGTATAAGAATCCGACAGGAAAAAAAATTTCAGCTCTCCTGGAAAGTTGCTAAATATGAGATACGCCTGCTTGTGTTGTGGGTGACATTTTGCATTCTAAAATACATATAAAGATTTAAAAATAGAACCCATAACAACTAAGCATGTTTTTATTACAGCTTCACATGCTTAACTTTGCAGTCAGGTGATGTTGCCAGTATGGATTTTGTTGATATAAAAAAATCAATTAGTTCCTCGTTTAGGGACCTGCTGTATAAAGCTGTATGTAAGAACTTAAAAACAAATAGGCAAACGGGGTTTAAAACACTGCCCGAAATGACAATGCATTTTTGTTGAGAGAAGATTCAAGAACTATGTATGTAGTAAGAAAGATCAGTTAATGGCACTTTTTAATACACATTATTTTGTCCTCATCATGCAAAACCACTTACATAATATGTAGCTCAAGGGTCAGCGGAAGGCAGTGAGTCTTTGCATAACAAGGGCGATTTATTTAGTTACTAATTAAAGTTCAGGTTGAAGGAAGACCCAACTACTCATGCAACACCGGATTCTCTCAATCTCATTACATGACTCGTAATGAACTAAGAAACAACAGCAGTTTGAAAATAATTATTCACAAACACCAAAACACTGCTGAGTTTATTGAAAAACTGGCACGATGGCTAAATTTATAATAACATGCAAGAAAAAAGTTCTCAATTTCATAAAATAGAATTTGTTTAGTTTGAGATATACATAATATTATTTATTTTACAAACATTTAATTTGAGTGATAAGTTTTTCAGTTGAGATTCAACTGATATTAAACTATAATTGAAATAAAAATACAGTCATACAAGCATAAGCAGCTGTTTCAAATGATCACTTTTATCTTAAACTTTAATGCAGTGTTTCTCAACGTAGGGTACACGCCTGGGGGGGGGGGCAATGCGCAAATTAATTATAAATATTTGTAACATTTTTTGATATCGCAACCCCGACTTTCCAAGAAAAAAGATGGCAAAACTAGCGCAAACGTCAACATGACGCATGTTAAGGTAGTTAATTCATGTTCTTGTGTGATTATTTTTTATTCGTAATTTTTAATTTGTGGTAAGCTTCGCCATGTAAACATGGAACTTTCACCTTAAAAAAATTCAGTAGGTGCAAATTTTTTTTTTGTTTGGGAATGGGGCGGCATGGAAATTTTTGAAGTATTGAAGTTGGGCATGGCACAAATAAGGTTGAGAAACACTGCTAATATTTATAATTGGTCACAGCAGATGTAATAACTGATTTGAAAATCTAGAAAGTCAACTAAATAAAAATATTTCTATTTTCAAATGATCTCCCTACTCTATGCACCTTTTGAACAAGCGAATTGAATAATACATAATATATTCCAGATATAATAAAATAAATATTTGTTAGAACACCTATAATTTTATGTGGGTAGATATCTAAATTAACTAACGATGGGAATAACGAATGGGTTGGTTGTTGATTTTAAAAAATAAATGTTAAAATTTGGTGGATCCTCTCATTCATCTAACATGATCTATTAATTTGTTATTTTATCGGTCACTCCAAAATACAGAGTCATTCCATAATGACCCTCTGATATAAGTTAAATTGGAGTTTTTCTATTCAATCGTCTAAGCTTCAAGAAGTCAGTAACAAAAGCATAATATAAACATTGATACGATTCAAGGGTCAATTTTGCACGTGACTGTAGAAAATAATAGACTCAAACACAATATAATAATAAGAAAATAATCAGATTTAGATCAATCTTGTCTGTTTAAGATAGTAAATGAGAAGAGCGTGTATAAATCTGTACTGGTGAACATTCTGTATGAGATTGGCTCGCTGTTGGTGCAGTTGACTAACTACACGTGAAATGTCCACTTCCTGAAACAAGCAAACAAAACACATTTAACCACTTCATTCTCAAATAAATTAATACATTTTTCATCATTACCTAAACATGATCCCTTGCGACCATAATGCAGTGTAAAGATGATCAACGCCTTCCCAGCTCACCTCACAATCCTAAATGACATATACCACCCAATAGTTGGAAGCCCGCTTATGAGATCCCGAACCCGTGTGGACGCCGGTCTTACGCCATGTTCGAGATTCTCACACTAGCACGGGACCCGGCCTTAAGTGGATTATAACTAAAACATGGGTACTGTAATGTAATCTCCTCGCGATTGGGCAACGTTGTGAGGAGGTTAAGGAAGAACTATTGTGCCATCTTATGTTGCTGACATGAAAAAATTAATAAAATTTTTTATAATTTCACTTTAGAAACCAAATCATCTGTACGCTGAAACTTATACCTAAAATATAATCCATGCAAGTAGCTAAGGAGTTTAATTATTTATATAGAATCACCTCGAAACTAGGTACACGTGACTCATAGCCTTTAAAAGGGTAAATTGTTCTCACAATCATGAGAATTTTTGATTTTATTATTTGGCGCTATGATTCGTCTTTAAATTACGTCCTTTGTTCATTGAGTTCACACGCATTCTTGTGAAGACATGGATAATTACCCTATTGACACTTGTACATTAATCCCAATACAAAGGGATATGATTGGCTCAGTGAGTCGGTTATCAGCCAACCTTCTAATAACTATTTTATTTTCGAACCTTGCCCTAAGTTCCTCCGAAAGGAAGCTGGCGACTATCTTATAGACAATGTCATGGGCGTGGGTTTCATGTAAAGCGAATACTACCAGTATATTTACTACTATTTCAACTACGCATTTACTTTTGTCATGGACAACCCGTGGACCGCTTAAAATGGTCAAGTTTTCAATAAAATAGAAATTAGAAACTACTAGTCCTCTATGTACTATTTAAAAACACGTGATTTTATTTAATTGATATTTATTTCTTGTAATATTGTAGAATGAATTATACTTATGAATAAAAGAAACACAAATAGTATCAAACACATTCCAGTTAGGGATATTTAACAGAAACAGGGTCACCTACCTGATTATGTTCCAGTGTATACAGCAACAGGTCAGCAGTTATAGTCACCCCGGTTTTACCCACCCCTTGGGAGCAGCTCACCAGAAGAGGGGGGTTTGCATTGTGCACGGGCGCCATTTCTAAAGCACAGTGTTGCCGTACAGCGGAGAGTTCTTCCAGAAAGCCTGTTCAATAATGAAACGGTTCTTTAAAGTAAACACTTTAAAAAAATTATGGCATGAGGATATGCACGTTTTTTGGATAATTTTTATTTCTCCTCGACATATTCCCCTTTAACTCGAGATTTTTATTCTGAATTTGATATTTTCACAGAAAAAAAGACAAAAGGAAATTTAAAATTCTCTTAAAAAAATAAATTAAAGTTAGATAAACATTCCCTGGTTATGAATAACCTGACAATATTTGAAAAGCTTCCATTACCATCAGTATAAGTGGAAAATGTTGCTTGTGCAATGATGAAGGACTTAACTAGCAGAGGAATTGAACCCATGAAGCCTGGGTGGGAACCCGACACATATGTTCACTCAGCTACTAACAGGTCAATTGCCTTTCAATATTGCATCTCTCCTTAGTTTCATCTTCATATCAATTTTAACATTAAAAAAATATTGAATTGGCGAGGAATTCAGATATAATTGAAAAACGCATACATATGTATTACAAAGTAGAGTACACATTAACGAACCTAAGAAATGCTCTGTAGAAACTGGAGTGGCCATATTGTCCGCCCATTCCGTGTACTGCATGTGCCACACCGTCCTAGTCTGGCCGATGGAGCCCGTATGTGTAATAGGCTTCCCGTTACTGACCCTCAAGCGGGTGGTCACCACGTAGCCAGATGACTGGCTGGACTCCACAAACACTTGGTACTGGAAAGACGAGTTGAAGTTGACATTGAAGAATTATGAAAAATGAATAAATTTAGAATATCTCTCATAGCTTCTCTAAAATATATATAAAACATTTATAAAGTGAAACCCCCTTATAAGGTAAGAAGTTTAAAGTTTTGGGACTGAAATTAAAACATGGGCCAATTTATCCCACATATATGACCCACATACGAGGTGTAATCAAAAAATACGGTGAATAATTTTGTTACGAACAATGTAATAAGCTTATATCAACTTTGAATTAATCTCCTTCAAAGTACTCTCCTTGGCTAGCGATGCACTTATGCCAATGTTGATTCCATGATTGGAAGCATTTCTGGAAGGCTTCTTTCGGAAGGGCTTTCAGCTGCTCCGTCGTGGCCCTCTCAATGTTGGGAAGGTGTCAAAACATGTTCTTTTTATCACAGTTTTTATTTTTTGGAAGAGCCAGAAATCACAATCTGTGCTAAATCTGGAGATTAAGGCGGATGTGGAAGAGCAGGAACCTTTTTTCAGCCAGTAACTGGCGGATCAGAAGTGAGATGTGGCACGGCACGTTGTCGTGATGAAGGAGGAAGCCATTGGCCTATTTTTCGGGTCTCTTTCTCCGTATCTTGTCTCGCAAGCCCTTGTAATATTCGGATTTACAGTTGTTCCCCTTTGAACAAACTCTGATCACAGTATGCCTTCACTATAAAAAGAAACAATGACCTTGACATTCGACTTTGACTGACGTGCCTTCTTAGGGTGAAGAGAGCCACTCGTTTTCCACTGGAAACTCTGAATTTTCATATCAGGGTCATATCCATACATCCAACTTTCATCTCCAGTTATAATTTTAGCCATAAAGTCCGAATCTGCTTTAAGACGATCCTCCAATTCAGTGCAAACTGACAAACGATTTTCCTTCTGTTCGTCAGTCAAAAGTCTGGGAACAAATTTCGCACTCACTCATTTGCAAATTATCAGTTAAAATGCTTTGCACGGATCCGTACAAGATGTCCAGTTCTTTTACAAACTCTCGAATAGTCAATCGCCTGTTTGAATAAACCATTTTAGCACTTTTTCATCTGTTTTTAAGGTCGAAGGACGTCCCAACCGTTGCTCGTTATCAACCAAATCATTTCGGCTTTTAAATCGTTCATACCGCTTTTAAACAGTTTTCAGAATCATCAAATTATCGCCATAAATTGATTTTAACATTTCATGAGCTTCTTTGGGACTTTTTTGCAAATTAAAAACAAAAATTAACATTATTGCATTGTTTGAAATCTATGATGTGTGACAAATATGGTAAAAACGAGACCTCACACTTCGGGCTCTGGAAGCCAACTGACACGTCACAACTTGTTCAAACTTGACACTGACTATCTCAAAGGATCAGGCTATCGGACTTCAAATGGATCTGGCGTCAGCGGTAACTGATATAAAAATTAATACTGTATTTTTTAATCACACCCTGTATATTTATATATAACTGATCAACTTTTCTATATCAACGTTTAGTGATTAAAATCACCTCAAGGGCACTTTACATTTTGTTAAAGTTTGTAGACCCTGTTAAAAAGATATGTTTTTAGATTATTTTTTTAAAGATTTCAAAATTGCTTTCTGACCTCGGATCAAAAGGAAAGTCATTCCAAGAATGTGAACCGAGCACAATAAAAGCTCTGTTCCCAAATTTAGCAGCATTCGTACGAGAGGGTTCAACCAGTCTGTTCGATGCATCAGACTTGACCGACCTAGGTGTGATTTGCCTCCGGGTAAGATTGTCCCTCACGTTCCTCAGCAACGAGGAAGCGACTTAAGAAAATGCACTATTAGATAGTCGGTGAGCGTTCAATATGCACATATAAAAAATGTACCCATTATAAAAAATTGAATTGTGCCGACTTAGAAAGCTATATGTGATTTTGTTATTTTTTAAAGCATGACATAGAAGTTCGATTTTTTTTGTATTTCTTTATACAGTGAAACTCGTTTAAGAAGTTTTCATGCCTAAGAAGTACGGTTTTTTCGGTCCCTTGAAGATTGAATTTGGAAAATGGCCCTGTTTATCCTACTTAAGAAGTTTTTTTTTCCCATCCCTTAGAAGACTACTGCTAAGTTGGCAAAAGTTTCACTGTATTTACAATAATATTAATATTTGTTTGTGATCCTTATTGTTTTATTGATGTAACTCCATATAAATTGCACACTTTAACATAATAGAGCTTTGCCTACAAGCTTTTGTTGAATTACTCAAAAACAGCTATTTTTAACCTTTGGAATGCCGAGCTTCTTTGATCTATTTATTCCGTCGTGTGCCGATAGTAAATATCTCGTAGTTCGCAATGCACCTGCTATTACTATTTTCGTAATAACTTACTTATTTTTGGCAAAATCATGTCATCATAACTGACATGACAACAAATTTCATAAAGCCGAGGGGTTAAATAATTGCAGTGCCCTCCATTTTTGTCTTTATTTTCACAAACCTTGCGAGCTTTTTAGAAATTCACATTTGAAATGCTTATTTTTTTGATTCCGTAGAAACAAAATTTCTTAATTTTTTATCTTGGCAAGTCAAGTTACATCCAGTGATTTTTCACAGGTAACAACTAGTAATGCAATAATACCTTCAACAAAAAGCACAACATCCCCATGCTCAGCGGATCCAAAATGTTACCGTCCAAAGAGAAACTTCAAGGGTTCCAAGTAAAAAAAATGATAATATGATCTACCTGTCCATAGTCCCGCATCCTGCCAGGCTGCAGCTCAGGCAGATGGGAGGGCGAGGCGGTAGGCGAGACGTGGGCCACGACGCGCGCGCCTGCCTCCCACGCCGCCTGCCACAGCGCACAGCATGCCGCATTGCTCTGCACGCTCAGCGGCCCGCCCCCCACCGAGCTGGCCACGTAGAAACGCTGGCTGCTTCCAACTGTGGCCTGAAGAATAAAATTGATTAACAATTAATTATTATATAACTCCCTAATCTTTTTTCCACATTTAGAGCGAATAAAAATTGACAGTTTTCATATTTTGCTCGCTACAGATTGCTACTCATTCAGGCAATGTTTTTTATTCGGATTTGAAAGGAATAAACACTATCAATAGCATTAAAACAATATGAATTAGAAAACACACAGAAAAGAAAAATCATGTGTCATTTATCTGTAAAATTAAAACGGGTAAACCAAAAGACGGTATGCAGATGCCCGTCTCTTACCATGTGGAAGAAAGGTAAGTATCAGAAAGGACATGGTTTATTAGTAGTTTGTTGGCATTCGTTGGTGGCTTGCCACGCCGCACTCTTCTCAGAAGGTCAATTTTTCCTTACTTCCGGCAATTGATCAAACATTTTCAAATTCCAAAATTATAACAGATAATTAATTTCTTTAACCCGTCTGGGATTTAGCAATCGAAAGGTCTTAGAGTGTGCTCATTTTACAGACAAGTTTCAAATGCTTATGTTATATTATTAATTAGATTAATATGTAACTATGAAAATATAGACTTCAATGTAAAAAACAAAAAGATATAACACACTTTGCACACGACACGTCAAATTTGGATGCTTTTATTTTATGAATTACTAGCTAAAGTACCTGGCATTACCTGGGATTATGAATGGTTCGGAGTAAAGTTTTGAGGCTGTCGAGTATTACCCCTACCCCCACCCCCCACCCTACCCCTACCCCTACCCCTACTCCTACTCTTACTCATAGTCATACTCCTACTCCTACTCCTACTCCTACTCCTTCCCCTCACCCTTCCCCTCCCCCTTCCCCAACCCAGTGGTTTTCCTCTTATTTTGAAAGTCAAGTGTGTAAAATTTCATCAAGCTCGGAATAAAACTGTAAAACTGTTGACAAAACAAAATAAATTGAGCATTACAAAAGCTTAACAAAAAGGATATATGTATTTAGTTTGTACTTACTGTTATGTGAGAGGCATTGATGTATCCGTGTTTATTAGACTTGGTGGGCGTGAGCCGAACTCTGTTATCATCGTAGGGCAGGTACTCCATGTTGCCAGCGTTGAGGGCAGAGTGCTCCGGGTACAGGGCCACGGTTATGTCCGTGTTCACATCCCGGCCCTTTGGTATTCGTTCAAATGCAAACGACAACTGGGTATCGGCCATTTTCCTCTCCAACAGTTGGCACTGAAAAATTATGATAACACATTTCAATCAAAATTGATTTTGGCTACGCGTGTAAATGAACATTTCAATTATATTGATACGAGTTATTATGAAAAGTATTTAAGGAGCCACTATCAACAACAAGTGGCATTAAACATCACTTTGTTAAGTGCTAACATACAATACACATAGCTCCTGACATTCACAATACATTGAAATGGCAACATGCTGCACTAACCCCGAGCGGCGCGAGTTGGCGGAATTGGGTTTTTCCATACATTTTAATAGATTTTCTGTGAAGTATATTCTTAATAAATTATAGCAAACCTACATATGATTTTACTCCTTTTTTGCTTATGTAAATTTTTTTTTTCAAGAGGTGTCTATATTTGATTACACGCGTACCTTTGTCAAAATTCTAGCAACATGCCACACTAGCGCCTCTAGCGGCCCGGGCTATAGTGATTCCGAATCGAATTTCTATTATAATAAATGTTGCATGAGCAGCGAGGCTTTAACTGTTAATACAATCCTAATAGCCTCTTTAAAAAATAAATATGCATGAGCAAAAAAGGATTAAAATCATATGAGGCGCTGAGAACCAGACAGGCTTAAGCGCCATTTAAATCAAATTTTATCTTTGAATGAAGTTTTATAGACAACTGTAATATCTTCGTGCAGCACAGACTCAACACAGAGCCAATATTGCAGCGACGAGTTCAGAAAACATCAAGTTAATTGTATGTCGTAAACGGAATCTGTAATAAAGTATGTGCTATATCAACCGCTTAATTGGTAACAGTTGGTGAAATTGTGCGCTTTTTTGTATCTTAATATTTAAAAAATTTTGTTAAGAAAACATTCACTACTCGACAATCACATGCAGGTAGGATCATGGACAATGGAAATGAAAACGAAATTAACAATTGTAAAAAAAATGCAGTTTTCTAGTATTTTAAACCATAATGGGAACAGAGGTTTGAAAAACTGTTAATATCTGAGATATTATTGAAATATTAACGTCAGTAAAAATGTTGGTTTTCAGTATGCATTATGTTGTCACTTAAATAAATTAATAACCAAGAAAAGTTTATTATTTAGATGCTATAAAATTACAAATAATTTTTTTTGTCACTTAAGTTTGTTTGGCATAGAAATGAAAGGATTAACAAAATTTTCAAAAACTTCAAAAGCATTTTTCTCAAAAATACTCAAAAGGCATATAAGCCTTTTTGGTTCTCAGCGCCTCATATGTAGGTTACCTAATATTTATATTTTGAATTTTCCATTTCTATAATTTATTAAGAATATATTTCACAGAAAATTAATTCAAATGTATGGGAAAACCCAATTCGTAAACTCGGGCCACTAGAGGGCGCTAGTGTAGCATGTTGCCTTCAAATGTCAGGAGCTGGAAGTATCATTTAAGAGTATTTGGTATTACTAATGTTTCATCTGTAAATTCTACACGGGTGGTTAGGAAAACATCAAAGATTTGCTGTGAATAAATTCTTAAACCATTCGGCCATAGTAGAAATGTATGAAGTTGTTCGTGTTGACCAGAAGTTGTCAGTCGTAAGGCCTGCAAGGCGAGTACGTCAGTAAAATCATTATATAAGAACAATTAATTACCATGGTTTCCTTTGATATGCTAGGTGGAAGAGGCTGTGATTTAGGAAGAGCAGTGGACCACCGATGTTTGTCCAGAGTGTCTTTACTATTCTTTTCTTTCTTGGCTCTATCTCTTCCCAGGGTAGCGCTCTTTATTTCACTCTTACTGCTTTTACCAACAAAAATCCCCCATCTTCGGCGTTTCTTCTCTTTGCCCGGAATACTCCCGCTAGTAGTGGAAGATAAACCGCTGGTCTCCATATCGTAGGCACTACTTTGTTGGGTGGAATTGAAAAATGAAGATGTAGGTCCTGTCATATCAAAACCGCTGTGCACTGTGGAAGTCATCGATATGTGAGAGTCATCGTGCAAATTATCAGATAAACTTTTGGATTTGGTGAATGTTCCGGATGATTTAACTATTCCTAGTGGTTGATTGTCGTCGTGACTGTTTATTGTAATAGTGGTAATATTATTGCTATCCGATTGCTGGATCACGGGAACTTGAGAAGAACTCCTGCTGCTTATTGAGCCCTTAAGCGAGGCATTACTGCCGACTTCCGCATTCGATATCGCTAAGGATTCTTTGGATATTGCTACGGAGAGCATAGAGTTTGTAAGATCTTGCAAATCAGTTTTTGACGAAGTCTTATTACTTAAGATCACTTTGGTTTCATTAGCTACATAACTAACATTATTATTAGATTTAATAATTTGGGCATTTACATATAAACTATCGGGTGAGTATTTAGCATTATTGAGCTGGACGTTTGGGTTGAAGGCTGCGGGGAATCCACCTGTTACATTTATATTGCCTGAGGAAGGAACAAGGGGGCTTTGGTCACCACTTAATACTATACATATGGGCTGGCTGACTTTCCTCTCCGCGACTTTGCTGACGTCGGGGGGGGAAGTCAGACTCTGCGCCCGGTCCCTGGAGGCCAGGTGTGTCGGGTCATTCTGCCATGGCAATGGCACATTTTCGTAAATAGGTTCCTGGGAATCGCTGACAGGATTCAGCTTTTGGGTCGGTAAAACCATATGGCTTCTGTATGGCACTTGAGTCGCAGGCACACAATATATCAGGTTGCCCCTTTCATCGTGCAACTTCTGTATGTGATTCGGCAGAAGGTGGGGGGTTTCTAAAATGATGTGTCTATTAGGTGCATCCATGACCGACGCTAGATTCTCATATGTTCCGTGCGCTGACGGCATCACTTTCTGATGTCCCTGGTAGCCTAAGATATGCTGAGGGTTCCCTCCGTTTAGATGACTCATATATTGCGTGCTGAGAAACCTGGAAGACACTAAATCTGGGCTAGACCCAGACACGTGGGGACTTATGTATCCTCTGTGATACCCAGCCAATCCAATAGTCTGACTCGCCACTGCCAGATCTGGAGTTGAATTAGATGCCATTCCAGATGGGTAGGGAGGAGGAGGTTTGTAGACATTGAGATACTGCTGGGGTACTTCTGCTGGTAATAACCCCATGGGAAAGGCAGCAGCGTAAGGGGTCTCCTGCGGGGCGGGACTTAACCCATAAGCCGCCAGGTCCATGGGGGTATTGAGGGCTGCCGTATGTCGGGTGACATCGGGATAGTGGACCGGCCGGTGGATCTCAGGCTGGGAGCCGTACACGGCGGGGTTAAGGGGGTTTGGGTGTGCGTGGCTGTGAGACTGGTGACTTCCGTAGTGCACCGGAGGTCGCTGACTGTATTTCTGCTGAATGGCCGTGTCGTAATCTGGAGCTGCTCTGTAAGATGGTAAGAGAGCCCTGAAAAGAAATTAAAACACATTTTTATTGTCATTTTTAAAAACACAAATAATATTATTACTATCTGAAAATCTGTTAAATATCTTCAATAATGGATATTTAAAATTACTACACTTATTAGATATTCTTAAAAATTAACATACAATTTTATAGGAGAATTTAAGACAAAAATATGAAGAAAAAAAAAACACCACCGTAAATAACAGATTTACAGAAATAATACTTGTATGACCAGATGTTTTTTTTTAAATTATTGGCAGTGTAATTAATCTATTATAAATAGATGTGCACAAGCTAATAATTCTTAACATGTTTGCACCATACGGATATTTGAAAATACACCAATATCAGAAATTTTTTTTCCTATATAGCATGAATAAATTTTTTTAATTTTCATTATCCAATTGCTGACATTACTGGCTTTACACACTGGATTTCAGCTAGTCGCTTAGGCGATAGCCATTTTTATATTTTGAAAGGAGATTTTTGTGTTTAATCTCGGCTTTTTCACCCTTAAATGATTTTTTTTTATTTAAGTTTTGAGGGTACATTTTAATTATTTTTAAAATGATCTTTACAACACTGGCCATTTCAACACAATCTATCCAATAACACGGCACGTTTTGACACAATGTATGTGTTTTAGTGAAATTTCATGGATCACATATGCGACAGCCGCATAGAACATGTTAAATGAATAAAATGTTGAACTTTTTGGATACCGTTTATGATTTGTTATTTTAAGTGAAACACGCCCTTAGAGACCTAATGTTCTTCCAAATGAACGTAGCAATAACTTCTAATGTAAAAAAAAAAGTACACTAACATTTTTCAAATATTTCTACAAATTAGGCATCAAAATCACTGCCAGTTTTAATTCAGGTCTGAGAGGGTAAATCACAGCGATACTATGGTTTACGAGCCGTATAAATGTTGATATTATAATAAAACAATGAAATTAACAATAATATATTGAATGCTGACATTTAAAAGGTGATTTGGTAAACTGTAACAATGCAATATTTATGCATGTGCTTATATCAACAAAATGGTCATACAATATAAATTAACCACATTCAATAACACAACCACAAATTTTAAAAGAAACAATCCTCAGAATACGCAGAGCAACATTAGAATTAACTGCAATTACTTAATACAAATTAAAAATAATTTTTCAGATACTCGTTTTAAAAACAAACTGGAAAAAAATATGAAGATGGCAATCATTATTATAGATTGCAAAACAACAAAAACACATAACTAACAATAAAAGAGACAAATAATGTCATATTTACCTCAGTTTGTCAATATCATTCTGCGATTGGAGATGGCCATTAGAGTTGGTAAGGTCTAGACAAGAGGTTGAGAGAGCCCGCTGCCCCCCGGAGAGCTGGTGGGGCTCCATCAGTAGACCCTGTAGCAAGCCCTGATGCGAGGACTCTATCTGCAGGCCCTGCTGAGAGCCCCCGAGTCCGCGGGGCCCCAGCAGTTCCAGGTCCAACAGGCCCGGGACACTAACGGAACTGACCTTGTTGAGAGCTACACAGTCCAGGTCGTCACGACTGTCTGAGAGACCGTCGTTCTGTTTGAAAACAAGAAAAACAACCACTTAATGAAAATATCATTTACGCAATGAAATGTTTTTATAAAGCCAGGTCTCTTGCGCCTGTTTTTTCAAAACATTACATAAAAACATCAAAATATTAGAGCGTGGTCATACTGTCATAGTCTGTGTGTGCATACACAATGCTTTTGCTTTCCGTGGCCGATGGAAAACATTCCTCGAGCGGGTGGAGAGGGGAAGCGTTTGTTTCATATTTTGGCAACCACCGCGGGGGTGCATGTCAGTCACTGAGCATAAATCGTACAGGTTTTTGAGGTTATGTGCACTGAGCAAGCTTAATTATCATATCACTTTTTAATTAATTAATTAATAAATTGAAAATAAATAATGTCATAATGGATGATTGTTTCTGTCATGTACTCACCGTTAAATAAAGTCTTTTGGTCTATTGAAAATGACCAAACAAACCTCAGGAACAATTTTTGTCGATTGTTGTTTTGAAATTATTAAATGGTACATTAAACTCGTGAACTTATCGCCGGCAGTCAGAAATCATAACATAGTGCAAAGTCGCATTTCTGGTGAAATAACATCTCTTCGCCACATATTTCTTGCACATCTGGCCGTATAATAAAACCAGCTCTTCAAAATCGGTTTTGACACCGAAGAAATCCCCAATCCAAATCGATCTTCTATTCTTAATTTCTGGCAAATATTAAAATTTATCTCCTTGATATAACATCTACAATCGCTAAAATCGGAAGCTTCCTCAAGAATGTGTATGAAAACAAATGTTTTTGTGTAATGTTTCGAAAAAACATCCGCACGAGACAGGCCTAAGACTATCATTATGTTGAACAATGTTTAAATGGAATTATTTTTTTAATTATTGGAATATGGTATTGAACGTATGATTTACCATCATTCTGCTGTTGGACACGACTGAATGCAACGTAATATTTGAGTCTGAACAATGAATAAATCATCTTTGTAATAAAATTAATCATCATAAATAATTGTGACAAAATTTGTTGAATGGCATAATACGAACGTGTTCTACTGCAAATACAGCAGATTTCATTTCAAACGTGATAAAATGAATATTTGGCGAAAAAAAGGGACTTTGGTGTGAAGCAAAACTAGTCAAATTATTTAGATAAATTCTAAAAAAAAACAGAAAACGGTGACATAGATTTAGTGTTGGTATAAAGTTAATTTGTCATCAAGTTGTGTATGCTAGTCTCAACTCGGTGTTTTGTAGAGTTCTGGGGTTTTATGGAAAAATCTTGTTACTAAATTTCAAGACATTCAAAAATAAAATAAAAAGCAGAACACTCTAATTTTCTGCAAGGCAGTTGGAGATGGTGGAACACAGCACACTTCAATTCTGGTACACATACACTTGATCATGCAGAGGCATACATTCCATATAGGTATATAAGCACTGCCTATCCTACCTTACTCACATAAATAAAAATTATGTATATTTAAATGTCTAAAATTATTGCAAGAAATTAGTCAACACTTTCAAAAACAAGCACCAACTTTTAGCTACGAATCGTAGCACCGCATGCGCACTGCTGACCGCCCTACTATAATGTGTCAAAAGCAGGAACTAAAAATACCACATACGTCATATTCAAATATTGATTGTATTTAGACATGGGCAGATTCATTCTCAGTAGTGAATCATTTCAGTCATTTTCCCCAAGTCATGTGAATTTAATTCATTCCTTAATTCGCAAAAAAAAATAAAATAATAATATCAAAATAATAACAAAAACAAAATAATAATAATAATAACAAAATAATAATAATAATAACAAAAACAAAATAATAATAATAATAACAAAATAATAATAATAATAACAAAAACAAAATAATAATAATAATAACAAAAACAAAATAATAATAATAATAACAAAAACAAAATAATAACAATAATAACAAAAACAAAATAATAATAATAATAACAAAAACAAACAAAAATAAAAATAATAACAAAAACAAAATAATAATAATAATAATACTAACAAAAACAAAATAAAAATAAAAATAATAAAAATAATAATAATAATAATAATAAAAATAAAAATAATAATAACAAAAACAAAATAATAATAATAAAAATTAAAAAGTATCGTAACTTGTAACGTAACGTATTGGAAATAGCATATAAAAAAAACATGAAAATAACAATCTCACTCACCTAAATAATATGAAAAATGTATATCCACATCAATGTGGTAATTGATTTATTTTTAAATGCAATATTACTCGCCAAACAAAAACCAACTAAAAGTGAGTGAGCATCACTCAACCACAGAAAATAAAGTACGAAATCACTGACACCCCACCATCCACTAAGTATAACATGACTGCGATAGCGAGTACGGATGAACTCAGGATTACTGACTGGGTGACTTGTGCCGTTTGCGTGATGGAGAATGTGGGTACTGCGGACAAATGATGATTTTTACGGATTACGGCGCGGAATACAGTAAATTAGACGGAGTCCTGCACAATACGAGAATATCTCCGGCGCCCTGGCGGCGCCGCCCATTAGTATCCTCGCCACAATTATTGTGACACACATTAGAAATACGGATGCATGAGATTGAATGTCATGAGATTGAATTTATTCATTTGATTAATTTATTCAATTTCGCTGATGTCTATAGTATTCTACACAAAAAATACATGTGTGCGTAATGCACATTCAAGGGAAGACTCGTTTGTGTTGATGTCAAAAAAGGCCATGCCATTTGGTACAAATCACAAATGTAGCAACAATGCCTCTATTAATTCGTACAACTTTACAAACAAAATAATTATCATATCGACACTTTCTACATAAAGTATCATAACTTAAAAATCTGAACTTTACAGGAGAGTAGTTTAAAGAGACAGAAGCTTGGTGCGAGTCGAGTTTTTGATTGTTTTACACCAAATTTGGGACCTTCATTGTCAATTACGTCCCGTGCAAAACGATCAAAAGCTCAACTTACATGAAGCGTGTACGTCTCTTTAAACCACTCTCCTGTAAAGTTCCAATAAGGAACTCCAGTCCATAATTTTTTTTTTTTATTAATGTTGGCGTTATTTTTCTGTTTTTTTTTTTAAAATATTTCTTTAAAGTTCATTAAAATAATTGTTAAAGTTTAAATTTTTTAAAGCCCACCAAAACGCACGAAATCTATGGCTCATTGGGTGTGACATCACTTGAGTAGTCGGATTGGCAGTTCAATAGGCGGTAATCGATATTGTATGCATTCCATACAAAACTTCGAGACCTTTAATACTCAAATTTAACTGCTTTTAATAGAAGGAAACATTGTAGAATATCAGCATCTAGTTACTATTATAGGTGCATTGTACCAAATTGCAAAAATACATTCATATCTGCAACTGATTGACAATTTATCAACGTTCAAAGAAAGTCCATAGCTCACATTTAATCCAACTTTTTTAAGACCTAAACTGGAAGACTAGGCCACCATAACCTAACGTGTTGGTAACAGAAATGCGTATTACGATACCGCCGCATCAGATATATCGATACCGGATCCACAGATATTAGCATTCTGACCGTTCCGAGATAATGATTTGGTACGTGATTATAATAATAATATTTCGATGATTTTTATAGCGCCATTTTGGCGAAAATCACATAAAGGACTCTGTACAAATATATTTTTTTCCCAATGCTCTTTTTTTCATTATTGAAATTTAATACAATTTAATTCATTACAATATTATACTCCTCTTTTAAGCAATGCTTGTGTAGAGAAGCGGAGTGTACATATCGCATTCAGATGGTTATATATTTACTCATTAATGTTTCCTAAAGTGTCACAAGAAGATGCTTAAAATAATAATAATAAAATAAAATGGCTTACATGATTATATTACAGAGTTGGTGGTTTACTTAATAGAAAAAAATAGAGTGCGTAGCGACAAATTTTGCTTCAGAAGTTAAAATCATAATATAATATACGTAATGTACAATGTGACGTAGAATATTTAACATATAGCGGTACTAGTGGTATATTATGTTGTCTATCTTATCACTAACTATAGACAGTCTATCATATCGATAATAAGTACTGGCGTTACTGACCGTGCTAGATTCATTCGATATTCATCGTTATCTAATATTAATAAATCTTTGGTATCGTAATGTATGGTAATTAATTGTAAAACATCATAAGAAATAATAGGTAATATCATTAGAAATCCTACTCTTCCAGAGTAACCGAAGAAATAATCACCAAAGAAACTGTCGCCAATGACATTGTTGTAATGTGGAAGGGGTATAAATTATTAGACAAATTCGTTAAAATTGCTATGAATATATTGAATTTTCAAGCAATCACATAACATAACGATTTTACGAGCGAAATGAACACTGTAAACAACTAAATTATAAGTAATAAGTAATGATAAACAGAGGGGAAAACCTTACCTAGTTATAGTTGGGCTCGAAAACTGCGCATGTGACGTCAGAAGCAGTGGTACCAACAGAACATGGTGTTTTGATGGTACAGTTTTTAATTCACTTTTATATAACGATTTATAAAATCTACGTATAATAATATACAATAAAAGTTATATATTCAGAATCGGCATTTGCTGATCTATACGAATATATTTTTTTAAGGCCATTATATTTCTCACTGGAGTTCCTTGTTGTGACAATACTTTATGTAGAAGGTGTCGATATTATGTTATGAAAATGAATATGGGCGGTCAAAAAAAATATGGACAATTTATATATCCAGTAATTGGCTTGTAATATGCATAAATAAAGCGGATATTTGAATATTTGATGTGGCAAGCAATCCTAATCAACATCAGCTAAAGCTGGCAGCTTCGCCATTTTTAGCGAAAACTTACGACGTCCGTGGTAAGTTTTCTTAATTTCACTTAATTCCCTATTTTTCCCACTGCTTACCCTGATTAAAACTCTGTGCACGGCACTGTGATCATGTCATGCTTTCCCGTGGCTTTTAGTTTCGTGTACTCTTTCTTCGTCCACCAACTGAACGTGTCCGAATCATATGATAAATATTGTACAAACTTGAAATTTAGGTTGGGGTTGATGGTGCGTGGCCTGGTTGCTAGCAGAGTTAATAGCTTCCTGGTGCTTCATGTAGAAAGTATGCTGCAAAACACACATTCTCCAAACGTATTTACCATCTTCCGCGGAAGCAAACACAAAAGAAGCACTTTGGCTGGCATTCTGACACTCGATGCTGAATGTTCGCTTGTGGTTTATAACGTTTGCTATGTCGGTCCACCTGCAATAAACAAATACTTTAGATACATACGTTTTGAATGTTTAAAAATTGACTGAGATAAATATAATAAAAATAAATTACAAATGACTTTGTAATATAGCTTTCGATAGATTAGTTACGTAAGAATTGGGGATGTCCAAGGGAGATATTATGGCACAATCAAATTCTTAAAGCTGGTTACATCAAGAGTTAGAATAATAGACGAGTTTGTATAAGTAGATGTTTTAACGCGAATGAAGCAAGGAGTTCATACAGGGTAGAAGAAGTGTGTGGTGTACCAATCTCACTGCTTACTCTTGCGAGTGATGGTTAGTAAGTTTGTAGCTCTTATTAAATCAGCTAACCACATTTTTTGATTGCAATTGTTGGTGAAATGATAATTCATAGGAAAATATATTTATAAGCAGGAAATTAATAATACATAAAATGTCTAAATATTTAGCTTCCTTGGTGGCATATTCAATACAAACAAAAGGGAAAATGAACATTGCAAAAATTATAAAATAACAAATTTGCCATTGTTTTAGAAGCTGAATTACCTATAGAATCTTGGTGTTTCAGTGTTTTCCGTAGCAACCATTATGCCAGTGAGTGAGATGGCTATCATGACTTCATTCTGTCTGGAGTGATCACGAGCTATAAAGGTCTCCTGGCCATATCCACTCAAGAGTTGGCAGGAAAGGATATAGCCTTCTTCAGCTTGCGCCTGGAAAATGTATTTAATCGTGCTTTAACTATGCCTTTAAAAAGCCGCATAAAATTGTTATAGTCGTAGGACAGGAAAAAGTTTACGGAGTTACAAATTGTGCAATATATCAAGCATATTGATTGACGACTTTCCCTTCATTATCATTTATTGATATTTAAAATTAAAAGTATTTAATCGTGCAGAAAAACACGGAATGATAGATTATTATTTTTAACATTGATAAAGATAACGTTATGAATCACTCCCCAGATATAGAAAAAAGGATATTAAAAGAAAATAAGATTAACCTGCGAGACATTATGGAGGGCCTGGTGATGTTGTATGACAGCTGCCGTTAGACGCTCTAACTGTCCACCTTCCACGAGCTGGTTTCCATCTATAATTTGTCCCCCCTCAATCATCTGCTTGGGAAACACCAAGAGGTTTTTAAGATAATCCACAGTGTGCCTCTCGGTATCATGGTTGCCATATTCAGCTTGCCGACTGTGCGAAGCCAAGACAACGGCCTGCTGACAATCACACACTATCCTTCCTTCGGTCAAGTCATTCTTCAGCTGTAAAAAGTAGTGGTATCTAGTCATCTCATCTGTTATCAGGCCAGTCCCCGATATAACATAGTACATGACCCGCAAGTAGAGCTGGTGAGATGAGGCGTGCTTGTCCAGCTGTCTCTTCAATGGCCTTTCTAAATCCACCCATTTTGGCTGCTGGCTCCTCGAGATATACCTCAAGCCGAAAAACTCCGGCTGGTTGATGACCAACTTCTGACAGACGTTTTCTAAACATTCTTGTCCGGTACTGTCAGATCCGAGAGTGCATTCCACAACAACTCCATCCAGTAATTCTATACTAATCACAAATAAACTCTTTGACACGACGTTGTACTGTCTGTTCTTTTTTAGTTTTAATTTAAAAGGCATTTTACTTGATGACCAACAACTTGTTTACATTTTATTTCTAAAAAGCACCATTTAGTAGGCGGATGTGGTAAGTGACGGGAGTGAAATTTGATCTCCCTTCGCGACTTTTCACTTTTCCTTTTGCAAGGCACAGCAACAAGTATTTATTTAAATACGCTTTAGAAATACTTTGGGTAAAAAAAAAGTTATTTTTAAGAAAGTTTAACTTAAAAGTAAAAATTAAACATATAAACTAAATTATGACACATACTCGCGCTGCCATCTTTTAAAATAACGTATCCATAGAGGAAATTATTAAAAACAAAACATTGCAAAGTCTATTGCGCCAAATTCTAAAATGTCCCACACACTCAAATTACTGTTAGAGCTGTTTTAATTATTTCACGAAGACTAAATAAAAAGTACTAATTGAAAATAGTGGATAAATAATAAAGCAGTAATCTGAAAATTGTTTAGTGTTCATAAAATTATGCTTGATCACACGGGACGATTTTATCACTGCTACGTTGCTATGACGAATGATAACCACTTCTTGTAGATGCTGGTGGACAGTCATACGGAGCTAATAGCTACTGCTAGTAGGTTTGCAATTGAAATGTCGTAGAGTCCATACTGATAGTATAGTAAACAGCTATTTGAAATGCCAGACCCGACGAGGCTACAGTAGCGCTGTGTAGCGGAGACTTGATCACTAAATTCGCTCGTTTCTTGCGACTAGAAAAAAGAAGACCAGTCGGTTTTATTTTTATTTTTTATTAATACTGGCGTTTTAACTTAAAAACTGGATTTTTTAAATATTACTTTAAAGTTCGTTTTCATAGTTAAAATAATTCTTAAGGTTTCAATTTTTCAAAGTCCACCAAAACGCATAAAATATATGATTTGTTGCGTGTGACGTCACACGCAAAACTCGTCGGGCTGCTCGTAAGCCCGTGGCGTAGATTGGGGCCCCGAAACGAATGATCACTATTGATGGTCGGTATAATAAATAAATAATCATCTCACCTGATAATTTATTAAGAGTACAATGCATATTACACATATAACTTTAGTGCATTACCTATCCGCTAAAGGCACGTTAAAGAGTGGTAGATTCTCTCAGTATCACCCTTGTAAAAGACCACCATTCATAATCGGCACGTTGTTTGAAATGGCTTTCAGCCGTGCGTAGTGACCAAATCTGGATAGCCAGGCACTGTATCACCCCCGCTTTTCCATCTCTTTCCCCTCACTTTTCCCTTTTATGTGAATACTGCACCAGAATCTCAACTGCTCCTTGCTAACCGGAGCATCCCCAATTGAGGTATGTTGAGGCTAAATGGTATAGGGAGGGGAAGGAGATAGGGTAGAGAATAGTGGAAAAGTACCTGGCTATTCATATCTGGTCACCAAATACGGCTAAAGTAATTTCAAGTAGCGTTTCGATTCTGAATGGTGGTCTTTCACCAAGAAGATACTGAGAATATTTACCACTCTGTGTAACTCTTTGTATGAATAAAATTATTCTCAACACTTTATTTGCCATGATAGTTTGATAAATGAGACTTGCAATCTGAAAAATTGATAACATTATCAGGCACCAAATATTGATATTCATCAATCATCAGTGTGTAAGGCACTAATAACCTTGATCCTTTGTCATCAATATAGGTAACATTGCAAATATTCTTGGGATTGTTCCCTTTTGTTCCAGATACTAGTATTAATAAATAATAATTCGTATATTTACCAACGTATTATAAATAAATCATTAGCAAATGCATTTAGAGTTACTTGCATTGGGTTAATTTAATTCTCTCGGTGGGAAGAGGGCCCCTACTTACGTCACGACATTCCAACCAATCACCGCTCTACCCCCTGTATGAGTGAAGCTTGTAATCTAAGAACCTTGGGACCATCCGGGTCCGCTGTTCCGCTCAATCCCAGGAAAAAACGTATATTTTGCGCCATTGAATATGGTCGTTTTTCAATTCTGACTTCGACTGTTCCGAGTGTTTCTGATTCCGGGAGCAAAAATCATTCTTATTACACTATTTAATAGAGTCGCTTTTCGTTTCTGACTCCAATCCAAAACCTTAGTCGTTCCTTGAGTGTATCCACCGCCTTCAGAATCAGACTCATTGGAATCGGTCCGGCTGGAACGACTCTCCTCTACCGTGAAGTATACTCATTTGATATTATTGTGTGATGCTGCTAAACTAATTTTGAGTGGTTTTAAAATGTAAATACCGTAGGACTCAACTTCTTATAAAAAATATTACTTTATCATCCATTGTGTATATTTTTTATATACAATAAAATGAATACATTCGGAACCGGCGTTTAGTGATCTATATGAATATATTGTTTTAAAGCCATAATATTTTTCACCGGAGTTACTTAGTGAACACATTCTAATCCAGTCGTCGATAATTTATTTGCATTATAATATATTCAAATAGCGACCACAAAATTGCTCCTTGTGACCGAGCCTAATGAAAAAATCGTATATGCCATAATAGGTATACATTTTTAAAAAATTATTATGATTTATAGGAATAATAGGTTCAGTAAAACGCGATCAGTATACCAAAGAATTTGGATTTTTTTTATTCACGTAACTAAATATGAGTGAATAATAACATTGTAAATTTATTAACAGGAATATGTACAAATATAAATATCATAAGGTAATGAATGTGATGTGGGCAATTTTGCCTTCTTGTTCTTGACACTCAAATTACAACATCTGTTACGATATAACAAATAAATAATTGTGTATATAAAATAATGAAATGTTTCGATAGCATTGACTTACACGTTTTCCTAATTATTCTACATAAATATGATTAATTTTATTTAATCCTTATCAAATATGATGTAAAATATTTATTTTAAGACATACATTTACGTTCAAACCCGAGAGCTCTTCAGTCACTCTTGAAATTTGCCATCGGGTAGTGTTCCTTGTATTTTTCGAGGTGTTTTTCCATCTCTTTCATTTGTTTTCTGAAATAGTTAATGTTAAACTAAATCACAAAGTTGGTTAATTGCAAACACAAATTATAACCAATCCAGAGGTTGGATTAAAGAAATTACGTTGATAATACTTTTTTTTTTTTAATTACCTAAGTGCAAAAAAATATAAAGTTGTGTATTTTGTATTTTGGGAAGAAGGTATAAAATATTGTTTATTTTTTTTCCACGCGAGGATTAATATACATTTTTTTAAATATTGTAAATATATACATATTAACTTACTGAATATGATCTGGCATGTCGTAATAAACATCGGTAAACATTTCCCGCCAATTAGGTTTTACTTTCTTTTCGGATTCCTTCATTGTATTGAGGACTTGCTTTCTGGCATCCGAAACCCAAGCGTTTTCCATATCCTGATTCCACCAATATTTGGATTCCATGAACAGTCGAAGTTTTCCTATTGGATTCTCTGTTGTATTCCATTTGGCTATGTCAGAAAGATCCCTATAAGCGCTGCTGTCATCGGAGGTAGAGTGATGACCAATTCTGAAATTGATAAAGAAATAAAACAAAGTAGTTTAAATAAGAGTGCTTCCCAATATTTTTATTCAGATATCCAGAGTTGCCTTAATTAAATTCAGTAATCAAATATAGCTGGGTTATTTAAAAATTATTGGAAAAAGGACATTTGAAGTATGTAAGATGTAGAGTCTCATGCAAAAGGTAAGTAAACGTTTAAAAAAATTGAAATCCATTAACCTCGACAAAGAGACATTTTTTATATTAACTCCACACAGGAGGCCCTGACGAAAATAATTTCCGCTAAGGGCCAATGTCACTTTTGAGGAAGCTGTGTGGAGTCTTTTTGGGGAAAGGAAGGAGTGATGTAGGAGGGAGGAAACAAAGAGGGTGGCAAATCGTTCCACTGCCGGGCTGTTGAACTCCATAACGAGTCGTAGAAACGACCCGTTCTCATACGACAAATGTCAACCGTGCACAAATATTGGGCGCACGTTTGGCGTGTTTCCTGACCATTAACCGGTGCCGAAGTGATCAAATGACGCTAGTTCCTCAGAGCATCTTCCATTGAAATACCGGTAGAACAACGACAGCATTCCAACCTGATGACTGTGCTCTAAAGATTGCAATCCGTTTGTTAAGATAGGGGAATTTATCAAATGGACCGCCCGTTTCAGACCAGAGGTGGCTACCTAATTCAACAGTGGGGCGCACTTGCATTTTGTATAGGGTCAACAGTTATGTACTATTAATTAAACTATCTGCGGGCGCTGTTCGATGGAGCCATTGCATAAATTTAAATTTTTTAACAAATACACACGATCTTATTATTTATGGATTACACAAGAAAGACGATCGAATGGTGAGCCACTATTTTTACCTGTATGCCATCGCTTCAATGAGGACTGGTTTATTATTTTTGATCGCATATTCTCTGGCCATTTTGGTTGCATTGTATACCGCAAAAATGTCCGTTCCATCTACTCTGATTGTATGAATACCATACGCTGGACCTCTTGCGGCTATCCCATCACCTTTGTACTGTTCATCTGACGATGTTGATATGGCGAAACCGTTGTTACGACTGAAATATGATGGAAAGTTAGACATGTAAGTACTGGCACCTTTTTTGCAAGCTGAAAAAATGACTGCGTTTATGATTACCAGAAAAATATAACGGGGCAGTCCAATGTAGCGGCAAAATTAAATGCCGGGTGAGCATCCCCTTCGGAGGCACAACCCTCTCCGAAGTAACACATCACAACCTTCTGGTTATTGGGGGTTAACTTGAAAGCGTAAGCAGAGCCTACGGCTTGGGGAATCTGAGTTCCTGGAAATTAAGTAAATAAATATTAATCAAACAAAAATCTCATCAGGTTCTAACAATAATATCAAATGAGAATCAAATTCAAATTATTTCTGAAGATCTGTATAGAAGATATAATTTTCACTATGGAACAATAATTAACTTCTCTTTTAGAAATATGCTCTGAAATAAAAACTTTTTTTTATTTCTGATATAATATGATGTGGTGATATGTATATATATATATTTTTTGCCACTACTTAATTACTTTCCTTACTTCTATTTTTTAATAAATATTATGTATTTCCAAATATGATTTTATCCCCCAGTTTAAATTTTGGTTGGTTGGGAGGAAATTCACTAGCCATCTTTTCAAAATTGAAACATAATTTTTTTTTTTAAATAATAACTTATTGAAGCTTTAAAACTTCACTATGATATTTAATCATTGAAGATAATATTAACAAATCTCAAACGAAATATGAAACAGAAAATAATAAGTTAACTGTCGCATCTGGAAATTCCTATCATTCCGAGATGCGACAACAGATTGGAATTTCGTGTACAACAATGGGAAATTTCCATCATTTTCCTTACTTTTACCTTTTTATTTTCTGTGTTTTTTCTATTTTTCATGTTTCATTTGAGATATGTTAATATTATCTGATTAAATAAAACAATTCATTAATTACCAAGAGGGCTTGAAATCGTTGAAATGTTGAATTCCTTGCTTCCATAGTGAACCGGCATTTGTTTTCCTTTCCCAGGGTCTTCGTGGTTACCGTAGCATTGGTTCACCAGATAATTTAGGGATACTCCCCTCCAGATAAACACCCCACACTCTCTATACTGTGCATAAACCAGGTCATCGGGAGATAATGCTGCAGCACTTCCCACTTGCAAACCTTCCTCTCCGTTATTTGTCATATAGAATGAAATGCGCCCCTGTCTATAGAATAATAAAACAAAACAGGATGCAGAGTGAACATTTTCGTAGATGCAAATAATATGATATTGACAGTTTTTATGCAGAACCTGAATAACGGATATTTCTTGGAGATATACCTAATTGTTTTAAAAAAAATTGACAACCTAGGTATTTAAAAATCCGACATTTAAGGTTAGACAAAATTGAGGGCTCTGTGATCGTTCAAAAGGTTTTAATGGCAACACGAATATGACTCATGGGCACAAACTAAATTATAACAAAATTTGACTTGAGTCGTTTTTCTTCTGGACGTTTTTGCTAGTACCTTCCAGACGAGCGGGTGGCCTAGTAGTGTGGCCGACGGAAGTTTTTATTGTTTTAGTTGGCAATAATGGCAATACTCCTTTCTCCGCTGAGCGAAGCGGTTTTGAAATTTGAAATTTCGCTTTGGAAATCGCGCTTTATTTATGCAATTTCCAAAGCGAAATTTCAAATTTCAATACCGTTTCGCTTAGCGGAGACAAGGAGTATTGCCATTATTGCCAAGTCAAAAAATAAAAACTCGGTTAATGTATTTTTTCCGTCGTCCACACTACTGGGCCGCCCGCTCATCTGGAAGGCACTTAAACATGCAAATTCAAACGTGAGGCCTATCCTCAAATCTGAATGTATATTGCTATAATTGTTTAAAAATCACCATAAATCCACAGAAATGTTGTTTAAATACGTACTAAATTAATGAAATCTGTCAACAGAACATAATACCTTCCCAGTCATTTCAGTAATGCGTTTGAAAACGTCCTCAAAGTAAGACAGGAGTTTTCTAGCTTGAAATTCAGCTAAGCAGCGCCGGAATACATAGTAAATAACTTCCCTCGTTCCATTGTTTATTGGTCTATTTATTAATGATTTGCACCTATTAATAAATAACTAAAGTAAACAACAATGATCGGGTATGATAGTTTTTGAAAAACAACAAGGAAATGTCCTTGAGATTGCCATAGAAATGACATGCTTAGTTCAATAACCATTATTTCTCTACAATATTCTGCCAGGCTGTACGTATAGTTTGTTAGTAAAATAGTGCATTCGGAAAGTTGATGACTGTATGCGTTGACTCCACTCGTGTATTGATTTATGTGGTACAACGTACATAGAGTCAATGGAACATTTTGGAGATAATATTTGGTCGATATTTAATTATCTTATTCGTAAAGTTTGTATTTGCCTTTGTTATAATTATGTAAATAAATTGTTTATTCCGAATAGATTATAGATGTTGCTTTGAATGGAGAATGGGTAATGAGCGATGGTTTATAGCATGCAGAAAAGTAAGCTCGGCTAGCAGTCTGATAGGTCAAGTTAGAAACCTCCCATTGGGTACCGATTTTCTCCCCTTTCGAACACAAAATCTACAGGGAGGTTTATCATATATACACTCTTCGTAAATATAAACGTAAACGGTCAAGGTTATTGGCATAAATTCATGTTCACGAAATAGCAAATAAAGTGAAGCTAACAGTTTTTATTTTATTTTGTATGTGACACCTCACAAGAGTGCCCCTGTATGTACAGAGCATAAACAGGGAAATTATATCGCTTCCCGGTTGGGCAACGTTGTGAGGCGGATTAGGGAGGGGGCTGTAAGAAGGGATTTGTTAATGCGGGGCTTAAAGAGGTCCAGATTAAATATAGGAGGAAAGACAGGTACCGGAAACTCGTTCTACATACGAGCCGATTTGCACAAAAACGAGACGGCGAAACGACTCGTTCTCATGAAGCCAACATCAACTGTGATTTTTTTTTAAAATTTAATGTAAATCAAATTTAATAATGTTATTGTTAAATTGTGAAAGTATTTTTAATTTTTATTATTGTGACAGCTGTTTCGAGTTTGAAAATGGCCTTAAAACGCCGAAACAGTTGTCACAATAATAAAAACCAAAAATACTTGCAGAACTTAATAATAGCATTATTAAATTTGATTTACATTAAATTTGATTTACATTAAATTTGATTTACATTAAATTTGATTTACATTAAATTTGATTTACATTAAATTTGATTTACATTAAATTTGATTTACATTAAATTTGATTTACATTAAATTTGATTTACATTAAATTTAAAAATAATAATAAAGGAGTTGTACGAATTAAACACAAAAACAATTAATCAACTGTGATGTAGTATTCAACAAACAATAATATTATGATCGTAGTACTTATTCTCATTAAAATTTATATCGTTATTAAGGGAGCAGCGTCATTACGCTGCTCCCTTAATAAAACGATAAGTATATAATACATATTCTCTTTCTCTATAAAAAAATGAAGAATTTTGCGATATTTTTAAATAATTTACCATATTTTATTAATACTGCTCCTGATGTTGTCTTGAGCCTACCTGCCATATTCAAGAAAATAACACAATTACGTCATGGATTAAATTTGCTGATAATGCGTAGGTAGTATGGATATAGATTAAATTGTTTACCTCTGAGATTCATACATGATTTTGTCCATCGTATTCAACAGAGTCATATCCTTGTACATTTTGGTAACTACTTCTTGGGACAAATCCGGGTTTTCTTTGCTGTCTATTTCCCCCGTATTGGAAAGGATGCTGTATATTGGGATGGGATCATAATGCTTTGATTCCGTGAATGCCAGTTCGGTGGTGAAGGGAGCCTTACAACCCGGGAATACGTTTTTTGGCTCAGTATTCCCATAAGACTGCTCTGGCTTAGGTTGCGAAGTTATCGATAACGACTGAAAATAAACACACTTATTGAAATCGATGTACATATTTGTATATTATATGAACCTATATAATGCTTAACAATTCTTACCAAAACACTGTTTTTAGATAAACACCGAGAAACTAACCGACCGCTTCGAAACAACGCCATTTTTATGAACAGTTCAGTCAATGGCTAATTTAAACTAAAGTTCCGATATGGCACCACCGCGGCTGCAAAGATAAGCACAATACAGAAAACACTAAACAGTAATGCAGTGTCGTAGTGTGTGACCCCCATGCCCTGAAAAACATTACATATTCATAATACTATGATCAGGGTCGGCATATGCTATATTTTAAAACCGTAATGCCGAAATAAAAAAAATATTACAATACCTACTTTTTTTAAAGGCGAGAGATGAAATAACAAATCTCAAACAATATCTTAGATGAAAATAAACATGTGATCTAAAAAAAAATTGGAACATAAATAATTGCAACCGAGAGTATGACTTCAGGCATGCTGGGATTCCATTGCTTCCCAGCCTCGTAAATAGCAATTTAAATGTGGTCAGTAAGTTACCGATTACCAATATAAAATAAGCAACGGAATTCTTGTGTAGAGAATATATACAAGTAAGGAATATTATTTCTTGTAATTTTTTTTAAATGATTAAATATTTGCAATGTACGCATAGAGCACAACATATTATGATCAGGCGCAATAGACAATTATTTAGTCATAACTGTTTTGTCAGATCGATATTAAGTACATAGGTACTTCTAAATGTAGTTGGGGGCGTCACCAGTGTAGATATTACAGTGAAAACAAAAAAAAAACAATGGATTTAAAAATAGTTCTTTCGTTTGATAGTTCACCCTTTGGCCGCCTGTAGAGATAAGTGTGTCAATCAGCACGAAACTATTTACCGTTAGAGTGCGGCCCAGCACCTTCGCGCTGCAAGCTTTAGTTACGTAAATTGCAATGCAGCGCTATAGCGCTGCAATTTTCAATGTGCTTTTTGTCGTCCTCGGGAGAGCATATGTTCAATTTGAGCGTGGTATATTGCGGTTGGCGCGTATCTTGATAACTGTATTTATTGGTCATCCTGTTAAAATAAATACACCCTAAAGCGAATCGATATTTTTCAACATGTCGAAAGTCAGTTCTATTTCGGATGATCGTAATGTATCAAATGACAGCGGCACTACGGACGACGAGACCTTTGTTCCCATAAATGAAGACAGTAACGACGGAAGTGACATTATCGTACTTTGCAATAAAAGATTGGAATAGAAAGTGAATTTTCGGATTCTTTTTTAAAAACACAATTGTGAAGTGAAATAATCTTATATTTTTGTATTTTTAAATATTTTTTGTAGTTAAATGTGTAGTTTTTTTAAATAAGAACTATAATATCACTAAAATTTCATTCTTTACTTGTATGATTTAAAAAAAAATCATTAAATTGTTTGATATTTGTCCAAGTTATTGCATTTTTATTGAATACCATACTTTTTTTATTTAAAAATACAGAATATCCGTAGTAGTTTATATACATACTTGCAAAATAATCATAGCACTAAAACGGTTAAATTAAAATAATTTATTATGAAGGCAACTTTATGTCACTGTTCATATTTTATAACGACAGTATGGAAAAGAAAAACCCACATAGACGTAAATGCAAGTGTTATTTTTTCAACTGATTCGGCCCTGAATATTTTTTTTGTCACAAGCGCCTGTCAAATATTTGACGCGGTAAACAGTGATAAGGATGATAAAGTAATGATAACAGTATTTCAATTAATTTCGGTGTTGGCTAGAAACAATTTAGAATTATTTGTGTAGAAAATATACAATCTCGTAGATATCACTATTATTATTGATGCATAGCTGATTTTTATAGCGCCAATTTTGTGAAATGTTACGGACGTCTTTGGTGTCAATGACTCTATAATATAAAAAGAAATTTCACCATTTTCACCAACTATATGAAAATTTTAGTAAATCAATTATAATTTACACAACATTTATGTTCAGATGCAGACCGCAGAAATGTGGAAACTTTCCTGCTCAAATTCAAAATTTTTAGATTGTGGAAATAACCAGCTAGTGCTGCCATAGTTAAAAACGGGCTTCGCCCAAATATTAACCTTTTAATGAAATAAAAAAAGGAACACCAGTGAAAAATATAATTACTTTAATAATATATATTCATATAGATCAGCAAACGACGATTCGGAATATACGAGTATAACTTTCATTATACGTAGAATTTATAAATCGTTATTTAAAAGTGAATAAAAAATCAGCTCATACAAACACTGTGTTATGTTGGTACCATTGCATTTGGAATATCTGACGTCACGTGCCTATTACTAAGACGATTTGTTACAACTTTTAAAAAAAAGCGGATGTTTAAGTTTGAACGTTATTATTGATACAATTTTTTTTTTAAATAGACGGGAGTTCCTTATTACTTTGTTTAGAACGACGAAATTTAAACAAAATTATTACAACCAACTGGTTTCGGATAACACAACCATCATCAGGGTACAAAATTAAACTACTCAAAAAATACATTATGTCAGCTTTTATATACTTATAGAATGAGACGAAACATAACAAAGAATAAAGGAACAGCGAGAGAGCATGAAATCGTAGTAACAGAGAGAAAGAGACAGATGTGTACATAATGGGTTACCAGGGCTGGCCATATGCAGGCGCAATTTAAGCAGTGCGCTTCAGGCGCCATTTTCTAAGGCGCCAAGGCAATGATAATATCTAACACCTAACACAGCGCTCTAGAGGTAATTTTACACAAAACGGCATTATACAAAATATCAAAATAATATTATTTACAGTGATCGCACTACCTAGGCGTCTGTTAACACGCCCAGCTCCTATAAATTATTTTTAAATAGCCCGTAAAACTCAACAGCAGGCTTTACACGTACGTTTCGAAATAAGCGTTCCGCCAAAACCACCTAGAGCACTGTGATATAGGTGGTTTTGGTTCCGCCCGCTGCTTTAGTGTACTGCCCAGAAAACTCCCACAATGAACTGAGTTGCAAACCATTTTCAGCGCGCTTCCTGGAGCGCCGCTTGAGGTGCCCAATAGGCGCTAAACAGGGCGAAAATAACGCTCACATCAATCGTTCCATACGTTTACAAGGTAGGTACTTATTTTTTGTTCGAACGAAAGAGTGGGACCGCGCTATACGAATTATCCATATTGTTATCCCATTCTTCCAGCGGTCTTGGTTCGCCACTTTCTTCATGTAAATACGCATGAACGTGAAAACCAGACGGATAATGTGCCCTCTACATGATGGCGCATGATGGGCACTACGGATGGCCCATCGTGTAGTGGGCATAGTGGCGTATGATGGCGGATGATGGCAGATGATGGCCCGTGATGGCGCTTGTAATGGCGCGGGATGGCCTTGTTATCGGTTTTTCGTACACACATCAAAGGATGGTGATAGTGACGCCCACTACGACGACACGTGGCGAACTGTTCAGTGTCCGCTTAAACATGCTCTGGAGGTGACGTCCTAGTTAGTAATATTTACGTAGCTTCGAAACATTTTTCAATGTAATTGCAGTAGTTTGGACATGTGATGTAACTATAAAATGCATGGAATCATTCCTTTGATGAATGCATATGAAATCCCAAATACAAAAATAAACGCTAAAGAGGTATTTTTGTAAATTGTCGCTCTCCGAATATTGTACTTAAAATAAGTAAATAAGTATTTTAAAATAAATATGTCTGCATTTATATCCTATTTTTATTGGGGTAGAGTTATTGGAAGAGAGGAAAACATAACAATAACAACAAATTATAAAAAAATATTACATTTCCTGAATATCCGAATTTAATTTTATGATATTAGGTAGCCTATAATATCATAAAATTACATTTACATATCATTTTTTTTTAATGTCATTGCCTAATATACTAATAAAAACTAATCATCTCGTGTTTTAATCCAATATATTGCCGCAGCGGCACGTCCACCCGTAAGCACGTTGAAAGTAGAACTGAACGCCATCGTGTACTGGCTCGCCGGCAATCGCCAAGCCATCGCAGCTCAGTGGCCAGTCAACTCAGTGGTCGGCAAAGTGCGGCTCCCGAGCCGCATGCGGCTCTTTGGCCCCTTAATTGCGGCTCTGGCACAAAAATCCACGATCACGCGCAACAGTCTTGTCTACAGTGGTCGGAGCTAATCGTGTCTGTGAATCGCGGGCGCCTTTTTTTCATAGAGGAAGTAAATGAACAACTTGAGATTTTTGATAGTTATTTATCGACTCTTAAAGTATTGAAAAATATATTTTTTGGTGCATAAAGATGTCAGGGGAAGTGTTAATACGTCTTCGAACGTCACGTTGAAAAAAAAGGTATCCAGACTGTCTCCATCGCACAGCACATTTATCTCATCTGAAATGAAAAAAAAACAAAAGTTTTATAAATTATATGACATTTATTGGATCTTGAACCTATAATATTAATAAAAAGTCGAAAATTACAAAAATGGCGGACATGTGAATTTTTAGTACCGTTTTTTCACATTTGTCGCTCTTTAAAGTGCTCTGAAAATAAAAAAGACGGCTAATATCATCCAAATTTAGGTTTGAGATCCAATACATTTTATCCACTTTAAAATAAATAAAAAATCCAAATCAATTCATCAATTAATTCTTGAGATATCCTGGAAAGCAGTTTGAAAAACATGATTTTTCAGAAAACGCGTTTTAAGATTTGCTTAAAACTAATTTGGCTAACGCTGCACGCTAGACCCGCACATATTAGTGTATAGAGATGCATGCTTCCCGTTATATCAATGCCATAGCGCATCTAGCGACATTTAGTGGTGCTTGAAGTAACTATTCTTACCACAGTATAATAATACAAGCTTTCATTTGAAAAAGATTGATGTGAGATATCCATTACCACGCAAAATCAATTTTCGTGAAAAAAAGATAGATTCCTTTCTTATGCGATAGCTTTTTTATGCAATCGTTATCGGCCAAACCGCTTTGGGAACATATTGTACACATCATAAACTATCGAAAAAATATTTAAAAAAAAACGATTTTTCGGCCGAGTTTCATGAGAACCTCCCCTTAATGCTACGATAACAGATAATTTTCTCCTTTTGGCATTGATATTGGTAACTTTGAAATACAATTGCAGGATTTGAAAAAAAAACAAGGAATTATGGAGATCTAAATTTGAACGTCTTTATGTTGATTTGGAAATACTGGAGAGGGAACAAATGTGAACTTAATTCACATCACAAGTGGTCTGCTTTGAAAGACCTGGAGAAGGAAGACATGATCATGTTCAACCCCTGGAATAGTATGTCTCTTATGATCAGCTGAAAAACTCTCGTTTGGTCTTCCTTTCCTTTTTGGTTCTATATATTCATGCGAACAATTTTTTTCAAGCATGAATTTTATCAAGAGTAAACTGAGAAGTCGTCTTATTGATGAGAACCTGGAATCGTGCCTTAAATTAAAAACAACAATACACAAACCTGACATACTCAAACTTTCTAAGGAGATGCAAGAACATTGTTCCCATTAAGTATTTGTCAGTCTTTGTCTTGATTTAAATTTATGGATACCTTACTTTTATACAATTTTTTTTTTCAATAAATAAAATCATTATTAAGTACGAAATCAAGTTTCATTCAGTGTACCTGTAGGTCTAAAATTATAATAAAGGTTTACTAAATTAATAAACAGATTTGACTTTGAAATTTTTTTTAATCGTTGTAATGTACATATTTGGCTCTTTGGCGAAAAAGTTTGCCGACCACTGGCCAGTTGATGGCCCATCAACGGCCATTATGTAGAGGGCCTAAAAGAACATACATATAAACAAAAAAAATCAATTGATGATACTGGATACAGATACAGATGGCATTAGTTCCGTTTAGAGCTGGCGTAAATATTTCTCCAACACGTAGACAAATAGTATGAATGTCTCGCCCAAGGCAGCCTGCACATTGGGTAAAAAAATAATCCATCGGGTGACATTAATACAGTTTTCAAGACAAAGTGGTTAGGTTCTCCCTGTAACTTGCTCAAAAAACCAACAGATACCATCTTTTATAGGACTGTTCAGTGTATACCACCGGATCGTCGTAAATGATTTTCAGATTATTTTAGGTTTGACAAGGGGCGATAAAATTGTTCCAGGCGCCGTTTGGCTCAGGGCCGGCTCTGTGAGTTATCATATTATATCTAAATAGAGAAAGCGTCACCTGTACAGGTTATTAAGGGATAATGGGAATTTTATTAGGGTATGGGATATATACCAATTGCCTATATATTGTAACCCATTATATACACATCTGTCTCTTTCTCTCTATTACTCTGTTAAGTCGTAATTAAGGCGTTCTTTTAGACGATCATTTTTTTCATACCGATCTCCATACGGGAGCCACTTCGGGAGTCATAGTTGCTTAAAGCGGCTTCCAGACGAGCGGGTGGCCTAACTGCTGGGTGGCCTAACCGAAATTGGGTTTTGCCGCCAGACTGCAGATTTCACCAGTGGTCATATGAACATAGCCGCGAGCGTACATCCAATGGCTCACTCCTAGTTGCTACATCTGTCAGTAATCATACAAACTTCGGCGAGAGCGTACGCACCTTACGCGAACACCGTGTTCACCACTAAAACAAAAACTTCGCGCTGACACCTGACAGCTACAATGGCTATTATATTGATATTAATAATCCAAGAAAAGTAACATCTATTTTAGGTATCTTTTTCTTAATTGGGGGTTATAGATCACATATGTCAAAAAGCAATTTTATTTTACTTTTTATTTTGTCGATTTTGTTAAAATTCCGTATTTTCCTCAAATGATATAAATGGCAGAATAATTTTTATTTTTTTTGACAAATGAACATTTTATTGGTTAACGGGGAGTAATCTTACCAAATCAAAATAATTGATTAATTCACCCATGTGTGAAGTCCTTTATAAAATACATAAATATATAAAATCTATGCTATATTTTTACGTATAGCAACACCAGTATTTTACAGATTTGGGACTGCGTCGGTTGTCAAAAAGTTTTTTTTTTCCTTTATCTTTGGAATTTGATTAGTTTCGTGGTTCCGTCAAGTCGATGCGAATATTTGAATTTTTGTACAAAATATTTTGATATGTTTTCCAAGGGATTATTTAAAACATGCCAAAAAAACTATTTATCTTTTTATACACAGTATTCTGTAAAATTTCTAAGTTCGAGTTCTTCACCTTCACTGAGCGTAATAAGAAAGTTTAAATTTATATTTTTGTTAAATTACATTTTAAAAGATTGTGTTTTGATTCGCATGTCTTGTCTTTTTAGATAAAGAAGGAAGCCCTTGACCCCCTTGTCGATACTTTCGGACGCCGACATACATATCTTCGCATATCTTTGACGGAAAAATGTAATTTACGATGTAAGTAGACGCATAATTTAAGTAATAATAGTAGTATGGAAAGTTTTGTAAATATTAACGGATAATATTTTGTTCACGATTTTTGCAAAAGGTAAACAATTAACAAGTGCTGTATGTGCACTTTTTTACGATTTAGAATTATAAAATAATATTGTAAAGGATTAATTTCGTCACAGAAAAGTTGATGCATCAAAAAAAAAATTATTTGAAGAGTTTTTAGATTTTATATTTTAGTGCTGATAAACGTACCCAACTTCTATTTTGTAAATTATTATCAATAAAAAATCATTTGGAGATTAGTGTTTCCTTTATTTATTGATAGTTGTTAATGTAAATGCATCAAATATGTATTTTTTGGGCTTTGCCCCACTTCAATTGAAGTTTTGTGTAGTACTGCATCGTTTTCAGCTATTTTAATTACTTTTTTGTTTGAAAAGAACTAATTTTGTCAATAATTTAACAAAAATTATATCCATCTGGTGCTATTAGAATTTTAACGGAATCATGAAACCGTATGGATATAATAAAGTATACAAACTATGTCCATTAGTACCTAGTGACGGTTACAGCTTTATTAATATTGCTTTCCTGCGATTGTTTGCACCACTGACTCTTTAAATTGCCTTAAATTGGGTTAAATTAAACTGATTGATTTTTAACAACATCTACCAATCTCTGACGTCGAAATGCTGCAGCGCTTAAGAAATGATTATTTTTTATTATTTGTATTATATTAAATTCCATATTCTCATAGAAATCAAATGTTTTGTGATGTGTTGTTTTATATAAAATAAAACATAGTAACTTTGTTTTACACAACTATTTGTTAATATTTTTGATTGAAGCAAAAGCTTTAACTCAAATTCATCAGGAATTAATATTAACTGTAAATTAATATTAACTTTTACTTACCCTTCCAGTGGGAAGGGTAGTTCTACCCTTTACATTGGTCTTACTTTAAGGCGGGAAAGGCATGGCTATCTGATAATTTTTTAGGAATATTGAATACTAATTTCTTTGTTAAGGTTCCAACTATATGTATAATAAAATGTGATGCAAGTCATCTCCATCTCCTTATCCTCTTGTTTTACATATGGAAGAATATTTAATCTATGTTGAACTCCTAGAACGGTAATAAATCCTTTTTACTTGTGGCATTGGATATCCATAAATTGTTATTGTTTTTTGTAATGATTTGGGCCAAGTGAAAAATTAAAATAATTCTATTTAAAAATACATTTTTTACACTTAACCCTTCGAGTCTTTTTGATAATATGATAATTTTTCTTAAATGTGCATGGTAAACTTTTATATGTCAATATAAAGCGTGAATTAAACACAAAAACAATTAATAATATATAGCGTGTTTTTTCTATTTCTAAAACAGTTTAAATCATATACATCACTATAGTACAAAATGAGTTAGCATGACTTTTATGAGTCCGTTTCGGGTTGGAAGAAATATTTCCCCAAAAGATTTACGGCCCAAAAAGACTCAAGGGGTTAAAACATAACTAAATGACCCAACACCAACTTAAATATCATTTGATGGATTTATATTACAAAGCATGCTTTAATTTCAAACAATACTTCATACATATTTTTTGAATTAAAGTAAATCAAATTTAATGATGTTATTATTAAATTCTGTAACTATTTTGTTTGTTTTGTTTTTTTTTATTTTTATTGTGACAGCTTACAGACATATTATTGTGACTACTCGCAGGGCTTAATAATAACATTATTAAATTTGATTTGGTTTAAAATTAAAAAAAAATTAATGGAGTTCTACAAATTAAACACAATAATAGCTGGGGTGTGGTGAGTATTTCGTTAAAAATTAAATCAAATATATGCATTATTTTCAAAGACATGGCGGCTTAAAACAAAATCCATTTTCTCGAACGGGTCTCTTGTTTTTGGCCACGTGAAGTGTGTTAATATTTATTTTCTATTAACCCGTAAGGGCCGACAAGAAACTTCAATAAACAAAAGGTATTTTTGTTATAGCCAACACAATACAATATTTGATAAAATGACATTTTTATTTAACTAACTGGTATAGGTAATATGAACGTACAAGGTCGACACTGCAATTGCTGTGCTTCGTACCGTGCGTGGGCATAATTCTTCAACACTGCAAATGCAGGAGTCCTGCCCTTAGGGGTTAAAGCACGAGCCTTACCCGACTGGTGTCATAAATATGATTTAATGGGGATTTAAAAAAAAATTATAGTGTTTTATTTGATTTATATTCATTTCTTATCAATGGTGATAATTAATGCATAAATAATGATCTTTCCATAACATTTTATTTCTAAAATTAAATTTGATATTATTTATTATGCAATTTCTTATGAATATCACTGATTTACCTCATGTTCAAACGAATAACTATGTAGTTATACTTCCAACCATGGAATGTTCGTGTTTCAAGTACTAAGAAAAAATATATATATAACTTTTCTCATCTCAAGGCCAACACTGATGTTTATCTTGAGATTATCGCATGACACACTTTATTGTTTGTATCAATATTATTAGCAGCATTATGCAAGATATAATGAATGTGTCTGATCAATGATAAAATTATAAATATTACCTACTTATTCAAAACTGTTTTTAGCCCATAAAACCCTATAGAGTAAAACAAATCAATATTAAAATTGTTTTCTTTATGAAATTAATTCTTTTTGGTGATGAGGAATCTTCTGATTGTACACTTTTGATATCATCTTCAATTACAGCTTAGAAGAATATTGCAGACATTTAATCAATTGGAACTAATTTTTTTTTATTAATTGATAAACTAAAGTTTTTAAGACAAGATTTTTGTGCATAGCGCAAAGGGTAACAATTATTTTTATAAACAATAATTATTGGCCTGAAACACTCATCCAAATTGAAAAAACCTTCCGAGAAAAGATAAATGTCGCCGACAGGACTCGAAACTGCACCCTTCTGATATCCGGTCAGATGCTCTACCGTTGAGCTCGTCGGCTTATCGCAAACCCGCCAAGTTAATCAATATATACTAGTGTTTCATTCAATAATTACTGTTTTTTATTATATTTCACCTGTAAACAACCAACTTTATTAGTATGAGAAAGACTTGTAACGGCTAAATCCCTCAATACAATATTTATTATAAATTTTTCAACTATTATAATATTGATCACAGATTTTGCAACATATTATATTTGATACAGTAATTATAATATTATTATTTGAGTTACACGATACTGAAGTGTGGAGAAATAACTTAAGATGATACATAACTGGTACAAGAGAAATGAATGAATTTCTCAAGGCAATTCAAGGTTTATATAATCTTTTATAATTTCTTCAAATGCTTGATAACTTTGTGGCGTCATTATTAATTATATAAATTGAAAATACACTTTGTATATACCACTTTACTTAAAATATATAAATATTTCTGTTTCGATAGCAATGCTATCATCTTCAGGAATAAATAAATACTAAAAAATAATTTCAAGTATAGAAAAATGATAAAAAATTTAAAACAATAATTTAAGAATGTACAAAATATGAGCATAAACAAAAATGAATTAAAGTAGGTAAGTAACAGATTAAAAATGTTAATGACAAAATAATTATAAAACATTGAATAATACTTTTAAATTAGAAATATAAATAAAAATTATCATTATTAATATTAATATGAAAATAAATTTAAGAGATAGCTACTTTAAAAAAATATTTGATTATTTATTAAATTTAATTCGCTATTAACACTTTTTCTTATTTCTAAAATTTCAAATTAATCTAATTGTAAACCAGTTGTATTTGTATGTAAAACTTTTAAACCTTTATTTATATCAAGCGAATGATTGGTTTCTAAAATATGATTTGCAAATTCAGAATAGTTGTTATTATTTAAACATCTTAGGTGTTCCTTAACCCTAATACTGAAATTTCTACAAGTCTTTCCGATTAAAGTTTTACATACAAATACAACTGGTTTACAATTAGATAAATTTGAAATTTTAGAAATAAGAAAAAGTGTTAATAGCGAATTAAATTTAATAAATAATCAAATATTTTTTAAAAATAACTATCTCTTAAATTTATTTTCATATTAATATTAATAATAATAATTTTTATTTATATTTCTAATTTAAATGTATTATTTAATTTTTTATAATTATTTTGTCATTAACATTTTTGATCTGTTACTTACCTACTTTAATTAATTTTTGTTTATGCTCATATTTTGTATATTCTTAAATTATTATTTTAAATTTTTTATCATTTTTCTATACTTGAAATTATTTTTTAGTATTCATTTATTCCTGAAGATGGTAGCATTGCTATCGAAACATGTAGAAATATTTATATATTTTAAGTAAAGTGGTATATACAAAGTGTATTTTCAATTTATATAATTTATATAATCTCATTGATTTTCTAATGTTTCTTCTTGTGTTTTCTGCATATAAAATCTTTTTAAATGAGCGGTTGTCAGGTGGTTGGTAGGAGGTACCAGCAGGTAGCTACATAGCTCTCCCCCGGTGACAAAGATTTGATGTCCTTCTCCCCATTTCAGGTGTTTGAATTATATGAATTATTATTAGTTCACGTCGAGTGATGCGCAATTAGAGATTTGTGTATTATTAATCCATTTTAGGAGTGATGTAAAAAAATCAGTATTATTATTATATTTGGAATTACGTTATTTAGTAATCCTGCTGATCACCTTTTGTAAAAATGGTGTCCATTAAAGGAATGGAATCGATTGTAGTAATGAATGTTTTATGTTCATAATAACTATTATAAAAACTTATGATTAAATTGCATAATATAAATTAGAACATAAAGCTAGTAAAACGGTTTAAATACTGATTAAAGAGAGATAATCTAATCTAGCCGAACAACAGGAAGAGAATGAATTTTTTAGTGAAAATCGGCGACTATATAAGATATGTAAATGGTACTACTATCGCTGTGATTCGCGTGTTTGATGGCTGTCGAAATAGAAATTAGTGGCCAGTTCATCAGGGAGCTACACCAGCTTGAAATGACTTTAACTATGTTTAGTTACTAGATCGGAATAGTTCAAGTACTATTCAACCTCTCCTTGCCCTTCTTTTCCTCTCCCACTTTCTTCAACCTCACAATTATTGCCCATAGATAGGAATGCCGTGTTTCTATCGGCTCTTGAGGAGTTTGAACTTATATAGAAAATAAGCAATACACTTAATTCTGTTTTTACATGGGAATACGTTCCCCTAAAGTCTGTGTAAAAAAAAACTGTGTTAAAAAATATTCAGTACATACATGTAGTAGCTGTATCAGACCACTTGTCTTCGATATTGACTATATAAATAGGGGGGGGGGCGGTCAAGTCCGATGATAGGCGAGATGTCCAGGGCGTCGGGGCTTGTTCCGCTGAACTCCAAGTATCGATCCCTTTACTAATGGGAAAGATTTCGACTTTTTATGAACTCTACTAGGTCGGGTATCCAATGGTGGGAAAAGGCGAGGGTCCAAGGGGTCAAAATTAAAGGCAGGTGTAGGTCCAGGCAGAAGAAGTGGTTGAGAGAAAGTCAGGAGAGGCGTTGTAAGCGAGCGAAGTGTGAGAGTGCCTTTATAGGAGGCACGTCCCGAATTTATACACTCAGTGACTGTGCTATTCAGTGCAGCGCCGATGGTTCGGACGGCCCGGTTTTGTTTAATGTGTATATTTACTAACTCAAGGCCTCGGTTGTTTTAACCTCCTTGCCCTTTCGCATAACCTAAACCACCTCCTTCTAGCATTTTTTATTTATTTTACTATTCAACATACTCGGAAAAATATGGTGCCCAGTAACATTCAGGGATTTCTTAAATATAATTCTTATATCTAAACACACGGAGTCCGGCCTATCTTTCTTTATTATTTATTGTTTCATATTATTTCGGACCACTTGTCGTCTATATTGACTGTAAATAGGGGTGGGTCTTCCAGTCGGCGGGCTGCTAAGTATGTAGACTTGGTCCAGAATTTTCCAAAGGGTAGAAGAGGCTTTGTTTGAAGGAGTCTAAGTCGGTGTAGAGATGTCCAAGTGGGAAGCAGGCGAGTTGAGAAGAGCGAAGCGGTCGAGTTTGTTGCGAGTTCGAGTGATGACTGGGTGAGAGTGACGAACGGTTGCCTATCGCGGAGTATTTATCAGACGCGATAGGACCGTGTGCTGGTTTTGTGGATGTACGCTCGATCCGCCCCGTTTTATCGAGGTATCGTTTTGTATAGGGTTTTGTGCTTATATGTGGTTAGTTTAAAAATATATAAAATTATGCAACTGATAGAACTCTCTCGACCGATTCCGTTCATTTAACCCCCTTTTTCCCACCATTTTTATTAAGATTATAATCAAGCATTCAAGTTTATTCCGAGGGCCCCAACCTCGACAGTGTACGGGAGAATTCTTAAAACTACTTAATGCTAACATTTGTATACATAATTTCTAGTCAGAAATGTTAACGAGAATCCCACCGTTTAATATATATATATATGTTTGTTTATGATGAATGTAGCGGGAATCTCGTAATCCTAAATTTAAAGTTTGGGTAGTTTGAATTTTCACCGGGGCATTTTGCAAATCGCTCGTGCATTCGATGGATTTGACCAATCGCGTTCTTGCTTGTTGCTTGGGCGGCGGAGAGGGGGTACGACGTAAATACAGCGTATCGTGCTCCGCCTCTGCTAGTCTAGCAAGCGATGTGGAAGGGATGGCACGTAAATATGGCGTAAAGTAGCGTCATCTTAGTCATATGATGAGATGCGTCGTTACGTTCAATACACATATCTTTAGCCGAATTCCGTTAATCTTAGTTTAAAAATTGACCAAATATTCTTTGGACTACCTCTGAGTTGACCCAGAATGGGGGCGTTCTGATTGGCGCACCTCGTCTAGCCAACCTAAGGGAGCCGGGAACTTACAAGGCTAGGGGAATGTGGAACGGGGTAAACATCTCGCAGCGTCCCACAAATATTGCGCTGTTTATTACCTGGCTAACCATTTCACGCGCAAGGTGGCCGGACCGCAGTAACAATGGAAGATCATCTCTTAAAGTAGCATCCTAGATTCTCTCCACGACCCGTCTGATACAGTGGCAATCGGATGACGTCAAAAATGTTCATCTTATACATGACCCTACTGAGAGGCAGCTGAGCATAATGTGGTTAACGAATGCTTGCTCCACTCATTCTCTGGCAGAATTGATGAGGTCCACAGGTCGACTCCTGAGGCCCTAAACTGGCTTGTAGACCTAGATATCCCTCTCTGACCGCCCCCAGTATACTACAGATGAAGATGAATTGTGTTGAAATTGACTGTATTGTTGAATATAGTTTTCTGAAAATAAATTGATTTCAGGTACTTACTGCATGCCAGCAGAAGGTGTGAAGCTCACCCCGAGGGACAAGGTGCTATCCACCGAGGAGTTGCTGCAGCTAGCCGAGGTGTTTGTGAAGCAGGGGGTCACCAAGATCAGGCTAACTGGCGGGGAGCCAACTGTCAGGAAGGACATTGTACACATTATAAGTATGTAAATACTATTTTTATTACTCTCTTTATCATAATATGTATATGTCTGTATTTTAATTTAGTTTATATGAATATGGTCCTGAAGAAGATTGAGGTCAACCGAAACCGGTCGACAATGTATAAATATTATAAATTGGTTTAAAAAAAAACTCTTTCATTCAACTGTTTTTTTATTTATTTTTTAAATTTAATGTAAATCAAATTTAATGATGTTATTATTAAGTTCTGCAAGTATTTTTATTTGTTATTATTGTGACAGCTGTTTCGGCGTTTAAGGCCATTTTCAAACTGTGGTTAATCCACATTGCGTCGACTTATTTATATGATTTAATTTACCCCCACTCCTTTAAAAATTTGGATGGATGGGTAATGATTTATCGGTGTTTTTTATTATTCGTTTTAGATAGGAACCAAATCTTCTATGATAGAAATGACCTACAAAGAAATACCTCATTTGTAGATATTTCATTATACCTCTTCTCCGTCATTCCTTCCTCTTTCCACTTCCTTTAGCCTTAATGTTCCCCATATTGGTAATGCCGTAGTCCTACTGGCTCCAGTTGTGACCTTTCTTGTGGTACTAACCTGAAAAACGGGAAAGAATAACATGGCAGTAAAATGGTCAGGAATGTTAATCTAAGGACTATTTAATACATTTAAAAAATATTTATAAGCAATTAATATTATTATTATTGAAGTCAGTGGACACGGTAGTATTTGTTTATATGCCCCTCATAATATGTTACTTTGCACTTGAATTCACACTCTGACTTTATCGGTGACATACTAAAAACACATGACTCTTGTGTTTTCAGATTCAATTGCTTTAAGTGACCAAAATAGGTATTGTACATTGTGTATAAATCCATGTTTGACTTGAGTATTTGCAACAGTATCCGGTAAATTCAGTGAGCACAATTCATCATCACAATTCATTCAAGGTTAGGTTAGGAAATTACTTCTATAGGTAGTTACTTAAAAGCCGTAAAAAGATGTTAATAAATAAACTTGGTTATAATGAGCACGAGGGGAATGACTAAATTTGCTCCTAATAGGTTTTAAAAAAAACATCTATGTTCCTACTTACCTACCTCTACATCAATATATTCGCCAATGTATTCTTTTCAAAGTATTGCTTCAAAAATATATAGGTACGTACGTCGTACATATTATATAAATATACACTTTTACTGAAGTTTATAATCATTGATTGATTTAAAGATTTCGGTTTCATGTTTCTCAATTTCTTCTTCAAAACACTTGAAACGCATTATAACTTTCATTACCCGGTTCGGGGCTTCCAAGAAAAATCGCCAAATTTTCCATTATATCACTAGCTAGCAGTGGCAGATCGTGACCTTTGAGTGTGCTAGAGTGCTAAGATTGAAAAATATGACGTTATTGATGTTGCTGAAGCCGAAAAAGTTTTTTTTTTCACAAAATCAATTTTATATGAAGATTTCATCTAAATCTTTATACAACAAAATTTAAATTTTAGAATAAAATAAAAATTGTTTTCAGCTAAAACAACATCAATAATGTCATATTTTTCAATCTTAGCACTCTAGCACACTCAAAAGTCAAGAGCCGCCACTGCTAGCTAGCCAAGCGTTTTGTTTTGGTTATAAAAATCTCTCTTGTCATAAATCACCAGCCTGCGCAATTATTATTGACGGAAAACAGTAATGCCCAACCCGCAGCCCAATACGTGCGGCCCGCGAGCGAAATTCATATGCCCTACGCGGTTTTATATAAAAAAAAATTACTGCCGTAATTATTGAAAACCCTGGCTGAAAAAATTTTTTTTAGAGCTTTTGTTAATTCATACCGCATGTCCTAAATAGAACAAAATTTGAAGAATCTGTTAGACCATACAAAAATCAAAAAATCCTCAGATGTGAAATCATAAATTTCGCTGTAAGCCTGTCATAAACTTACCCCATGGGATGTAGGTACTCATACATTTTTATTGGTTTTTCAAACAAAATTGACGATAGGCAGTAATACAAAAGAAGATGTAAAGAGGTAACAAATTTGCATAGCTCAATTTTCGCATGACTTTCGCAGATTTTATGACAATTTTACATAGTGCCCGATGGATTTCCGACAATCTTATACAGGTAGCACCATAAAATTAGTAATACGTCCGCCAGCCGCTGCCGTCGTCTCACTCGTTGCCGCGCTAAGCCACTAACTTTTTTCTGTTAATACTTCGAGAATTGTTTTTTTCAGACCCATCAATAATAATAATTATTATTGGATAATTTGTATAGCGCTGTTTTTGTGAAAATCAAGGGCGCTGCGTATGTATTTAGAAATTGTGTTGACCAAAATTATTTGTACGATATATCAGTGAAGCGTTTTAGTTATAACAGTCAACGAATATATGAAGATAAGCCTTAACTAAAATATCATTGGGTAAATCCTCATTATAGCCGGGAACGCGCTATTGCCGTGATCGTAGTAACCATCAACTGTAAATAAATTATTTGAAAAAAAAAAAAAAAACACTTTCAAATAATAATGGCAAATACTGCTGTGAATTGTGGGCAGTGAACTTTCCCCACGGTGAATTTTCCTAGAACCGTTTTTAGTGTGGGTATTGTTTGATTAATTTATGATCCCAATCCTTGTCAGCCTTTGTCAAGTTTAGAAACTTGTCGACAGTCTGTTTTACTATGCGCATGATTTTCTCTAAATCTTCCTTACAGTTTTACATGGTTAAAATTGCAGTCGGTGGCATTGCTAGCGTAGATTTTTTGGATACAAAAAAAAACTTTTTTTTTTGTTCCTCTGGCCGCCTGCAAAGATAACAAGCTGGAAGTATCTTTATCCTACTCCTTCAGCTAAATTGTTCATTCTCACTCCACAAGGTTCTTGAAGTCACCATGGGAATGTAGTAGTTTAAAATTGAGACTATATCAGGAGCTACAATTAAAACATTTATTAGTCGGAGCCGGTGTTTGATTCTAATATTTAGAATAATATTTTTTTGTAACATTAAGCATCCTTCTTTTATATTCTAGAATCTTTGAAATGTCTGCCAGGCCTGGAGACAGTGGCGATGACCACCAACGGTCTGACCCTCACCCGGCAGCTGGTGGCTCTGCAGAAGGCGGGGCTTGACATTATTAACATTTCTTTGGATACCCTCCAGCCTGACAAGTATGAGAAGATGGCGAGAAGTCGGGTAAGTTTCGCAAAGTCATTAAATACACTAATCTGATAATATAATCTTCATCTCTTTGTCCTATTCGGGTCGGGGACTCATTGCTTGGACAAGGCACCTCTAGGCGTCCCTATTCTGTTCTGCTTCAGTGGCCTCCGTCCATTGCAGATCCAGCCTTTGGAGTTGCTTTCATCAGCTTTGTCTGGGCCGCCCAATTGCACGTTGTCCCCTTCAAAATTGCCACCAGCATTTTGTGTGGAAATTGGTCTTCTGGCATTTTCAGGACATGTCCAAGTCACCTCATCTTCTGACTATAATATAATCTTGATAAATAAAAATAAAATATTTTTCCTAAGATTTAATAATTGTAATTCATCATTTTCCAGGGATTTGAAAGGGCTATGGCAGGAATAGACTTGGCCCTGCAGCTGGGGTACAGCCCTGTCAAAGTAAATTGTGTTGTCATGAGAGGTATTTGATTTATTTTATGTACCAAATATGTATTTTTACATGTCTGAAAATACTATGTATATTTTATCATAAAGTAATAATTGATAATGAATCGAATGGCATTCAAATATAATTTTTGAAAAATTGACACATGCAATATTGCATGCCAAACGACGTTATACAATTAATTTTGTTTTGCAGGTTTCAATGATAATGAAGTCAATGATTTTGTTGAATTCACTAAAGACAAGAATGTTGACATTAGGTTAGTACAAATTGAGTACCTACTGATTTACTTAACCCTTTAACTGCGGATAATGTCCATAGACACCATTACAGATCCCGTATATAACCGTTTTAGTATATAGTTTTTTTTTAATTTATTTAAGTTAAAAATAATCGCATTGGTGATAATTTCAGTGTTTAAAAGCATTGTTTACACTTGTTATCACATCATAAAAAATATTATTTTGTGCGGTAAAAGGGTTAAGAAGTCGGTAACAATTTTTTTGGGTGATAAAATATTCTAGACCCTAAATCATAATATACTATGTATATATTCAAGAAATTTCTGTACATTTTTTACAATGAAATTAAAACAGCATTTCTTTTAATGACGTTATGTATTCCAGATTCATAGAATACATGCCGTTTAGTGGTAATAACTGGAAAGATAACACCATGGTTAGTTATAAAGAAATGGTCAATCAAATCAAGGCGCAATGGCCGACATTTACAGCTCTAAAAAACGCACCTAATGATACATCAAAGGTTTGTTACATTAATTGAAATCTGTATTATAACTATCTTCTTTATTTATAAATGTTCTTAAATGAGTTCTAAATACTAGATAACATTATTAGTTATACTTTCAAATTGTAAAAATCTAAATACTAGATAACATTATTAGTTATACTTTCAAATTGTAAAAATCTAAATACTAGATAACATTATTAGTTATACTTTCAAATTGTAAAAATCTAAATACTAGATAACATTATTAGTTATACTTTCAAATTGTAAAAATCTAAATACTAGATAACATTATTAGTTATACTTTCAAATTGTAAAAATCTCAATACTAGATAACATTATTAGTTATACTTTCATATCAAAATCTTGTTCCATGTTTATTAATACACATGTATATCCATAGGCATAGTGAAGATGCACTTGAAGGTTCATTATACCAGATTAAAATATATTTTGACTTATGGCAGTATAGTTGCGGGTGTGATAGGCTATGAATCCATGTGTTTGTTAGGTTCTCCAAATATAACAATTTACATCACAACACCCGACTGACAACTCCCATGTTTTAAATTAATCAATTTATCTCCAATTCATAGTTATCAATGATTTTTTTAGGCTTGGCAAGTCCCCGGCTATAAGGGTCAAGTAGGTTTTATAACATCCATGTCGGAACACTTCTGTGGCTCCTGTAACCGAATTCGACTAACAGCTGATGGAAACCTAAAGGTGATAACTTTTTCAATAATATGATACATATTTACAATTTGTAATTATCGTATGTACATTCGTCTCTGTCTTTCGTTATCGTACAACATGCGTGAGATCGTCAATGACGCACATACGACCTCTGTCTGGGACCACTATATCATAAAATGGTACTAATGACACTAATGACAATTTAATTCTTATAATAATTTATTTTCTTAAAATTAAGTCACACTACATATTTTTACTCGGTAGGTAAACCCTTAAATTTTGCTTGTTTGCAGCTATATTAAACATATGCATTATGTTATTTGCTTACATTGGTTATTTTGATAAAAATAATTTTTCCTGACGTGTTTATTATTCTCAAACCTCACTTATTAGTGTTGCATAATTTCCACAACACATCCAACCTTCAACCAATACCTACCAAATCTTTCACTTTGTTTTACAACTCGTTTTCCCCTAAACTTTGTTTTCCTGTCAAAATCAACATCTGCTTTTGTTTAAGGCCCTTTAACAATGGAATACATTCATATCAAGGAAAATATTACAAGAAAGTACTTACCCTATTTACATTACAATATTAATCATAATAATTTGTATTGTGTTTTCTACCCGATAGGTTTGCTTATTTGGTAATGCAGAGGTTAGCCTCCGGGATGCACTTAGAAATAATATTAGCGAAGCTGATTTGACATGTCTCATTGGCACGGCTATCAACAGAAAGAAGAAACAACATGCAGGCAAGTATCTTTTGACTTTGGGGTCAACTTTTTATTTCCCTTTGCTATCGTAAATAAAATGTTAATAATGCTTTAATTGTTAACCACTAATTATTATTGAGGACACCACTAGTTCTACATAATATTATACAACAAAATGTGACTAATAATGATAACTTTATTTTATTAAAATTCTTCAACCCGTTTGTGGCTTCATTTTTTGTTAATAATTACAGTGAATCTCCCTTGTAAGGTTTTTCAAAGGACCGAAAAAAAATTGTGGGAAAACTTTATATTTGGGATAAATTGGGTCAGTTTACAAATTCTGTCTTTAAGCGATCGAAAAAACCAAACTTCGCCAGCATGAAAACTTAAGTGTGAACTTCTTAAGTGAGTTTCACTGTATTTTTAAATGCTTAGTGCTCTACAAAATGTATGATTTTTCACACTGCTGAAAGCTTTTTAATCTTTTTATCTTGCAGATTGTGCATTAGATTTATTTTGCAATCACATTATTTTTTTGATTTAAATAAAATGTAAACAAAAAAGCTTTCCATTGAGAAATATTAGTACTTTTATATCATTTTGTAAAGTTTTAAATGTTTCAATTTAAAATATTAGCAAGCGACACAGATTATTGTCTTTTATGTTGAGGTATATATTTTTAGGCATGCTGAATCTATCGCAAATGGAGAATAGACCAATGATACTTATTGGTGGATAGTTCCCTCTAATGTACGTACCCTGGTTTATCCACCTCATACATTCATCTTCACACTATCTATAATTCAGATTGGTTACCATTCCCCTACCATCAATCGTTACATCTTACTTCTTACCCAAAGTACCATTGGATTGATGTATTATGATCATTGCATCACTCACCATTACCATATCACCCATCATTGCAATTCAGTATCATTGAATTATTATGTTATTTATCAACAATCACCAGAACTATCATTGCAACACCAGATTACCTGTCATTGTCAATCCATTATCATTGATGTAATCCTGTCACCACACCTATCATTTCATCACCCAAGATCGCTACATTACCTGTCATTGTCAATCCATTATCATTGCATTGATCATTTCATCACCCAACATTGCCATATTACCTGTCTTTGGAAATCATCAGACTGATGAAATAATATCACCACAGCTATTATCACTTCATCTTGGTACAACCATAGTTTTTATTTACGTTTGTGTGGTGGTTTCTTGACTGAAGATAACCAATGCCTAGTAATTAATAATGTCCACCTTTCGATTCCTTGAGATTAATTTTATAGTCATTGATCAAATATCATTAATTTATATTCCATTGAAAAAAAAAACATTTTTGTCAACGACATTATGAACATGACACGTTATTGTCTTACAATATTTATACAAAAAGTAACAAATACACTTACCTTTCCAGTAAATTCTTTATTTAAACACTGATCGTGAATGACAAAAACGACATTCAAACAATCTGTGGGTATAGACGAAATAGAAATACAACTAGGCGTCACTGTCGCACTTAAAAATTGCGTTGAATACTATATCCTTCACCCCGGGTAAGTGTAAGTCAGGAAAAACAGAGACACAGGAGCAAATATTCATATATTTTAACTGTATTAAGTTATCATTAACTCCTGGGAAAACAGTATTGGTATTATTATAGTAGATAGTATTGTAAGTATATTGTGATACAGTACAGAGGTTCAAGTGAGCATAGAAATCTACAGAAGTTAATGACATCACAGTAATAAAATGTGTTATTTACTTTCAAACCAGTAAGTTTTACTTTTAAATCATTTTTTTTATCAAGTAGTCTGAAGCTGCGAAGTGAAGGCTACAATCATCTTTGCACCCTTGAACGACGCGACCAACAGTTGTCCATTTCTGTCAACGTAGTTGTGGTTCAGTGTTATTTATTATAAAATTACAGCGTTACCTATATTTTTTACAGAGCTTTAAGTGTCTTAATTTAGTAGTATCTTTTGCCATTGTCAGTAAAGGAATTTCATATAGGCGGCTCGGTCTAGTTGGAGATAATTTTATTTTTTATATAATTAAATTAATTAATACCATCGATATCTATAGATTGGCCCTTTCTAGGAAACTCACCCTATTTTTATGATACCACCTATGAATATTTCATAACCCAACTCCTCATCGAATTCCGTTGCCCCGTTTCGAAAACATATCTTTAAATGCGCGCGTCCCTACAAAATAAAACAGAACACATAGTTATGTCTAAACCACATGAAGTAACTTGTTCATCAGGTTAGCAAACCTCCACGTCACAGCATATGGAGATGAACTTAACAAACCAACTTGATGTGCAACTCCATTGCCTCGCCGTACGTAAAGCTATCATGGAGTGTGAAGTTTTTTTGACAAAACGTATGTTGTAACTTTAATACTATATTGCTAGGAAAAAATGACACACTTTTGTTTGATTGTTAGTTTTTGAAATACGCTGGCTTGAATCGATCTGTGACATATATATATATTTTTATAGCTCATTAAATTGTCTGAAAAAGTCCACGGTACGCTATATGTAAAATATTTCTAACTGCCTCAATTTTGTTTTTGAAAAATGATCTCAAAAAAAGATACCCATTCTGTTGGCGCGAACTTATTGGGAGACAAATTTGCTCCATACAGACCAACAAAAGGTAAAGAGCAATGCTTCTTGCGATCCTTTTACTGCCAGATAATGTACCTTTTGGATATAAATCCCGCAAATCAAAATTTTGGGAGCGGTGTCTTTTTTAAGGTCCACACGGCGTCTCTAGATAGGTCGATGATTAATACATTATCCATTGTGCATTTTACCCCATCTTTCCCTAATCGAAAAAAAAAACTAATTCGGAACGCTGTCTGAGTATTTCCCAATGACATAACAGTAAGGTCATTAGCGGACATTACACGTACGCTTCGAACTCGAGATCTCACCACGCTACGTCTGCCGAAATATATGTGTAAAGGGAAGCGGCCTGCAGTCCGAACGCCCAGATCTCCTGTCAGTCTGACGCGTAGGTTTTTCTCAGCGATCAGCGTGGCGGCATGCCTTTACACGTAAGTGTTTGAGGACGCGCCGCGCATTTGCTTATGACTTTTCACCGACTGCTTATGGAAAATCAAAAGCAAAGAAAAGAAATCAGTATTAGTTAATTTTGAACCAAACGTTGCAAGTAAACTATCTAAATTTGCACTGTTCATACAGTAAGTAATTTATAATCTTCCGGGTAATAATGTGAAATTCCGTTATTATTTTAATTGGTAAATGACCATAGCGATGTCTATCTTATGATATCTATAGTCAAAACTGTAACAAAACTTTTAAATTGTACGATGTATCACTTATATATCCACACTTCGCTCTGATCTATGAGAAATCCCTTTACACTTACACTTCCGCATGGAGATCCGTCGATCATCGGATCGGCTCGTCTGCTGAAGTGCGGCGACTTTTTTTTACCCAAATTAATGCAACGTTTTGGCCGGCAGGCCGCTCTGGGCGTCTCGGCGGGCGCTTTAGAGCGACGATCGAGAAACATAGGCGGAAACGTATGTGTGAGGGACGCTATTGGGAGTTGTGAGCTAATTTTATTATTTATAATAATATCACAAGTCATTTGCTTGTACTTATGAATGAAATGTAATTTCTTGGTTTTACTAGTGTTTGCCGTGTAGTGAAAAAACTTTCTCATCACTCGGGAGGGCATTTGGCACTTATTTATGCAATTCTGTTAGAGATAGCACATGTCCTCACGCGACTCGTGACAGTTTAATACTAAATCAAAGTAAGGCAATTACCGTATCTTTTGCTTACCACTTTGTGAACTCTGCAACGTGTCTATTATTTGTAACATCATTGATTTTTGTCATATTTTATTAAATTTATACATATTATTAATTTATAGATAATAACATATACATTATTCCTAATAAGTACTTATTTTTAAAAGATCTCAATAACACAGTTATACACCAAAACATTGAAGAGATAAGAAACGGACTATAAAATAATACGTAGATTATGTGGGCGTGTGTGGCAGTTTTTTTTGAGAACTATACATTTTCTTAACTACTCGTATTGCAGTATGCGCCTACCATTGAAGGTAGATTATTAGTGCATAGCTGCATGTGGTTTAATCTACATGTCTTACCATTTTCTCAGATACATTAACTCATGATATGGAAGTTGTGGTGTTGACTTAGTGCATGCCGTTAGTACAAATTGGCAAAATGCTCTGGCACGTTTTGCTCTGGTGCAACCAGTTCATTCTATGCTGGCACTACACTCTATTGAAAAATACATTAGGTGTCATTCGCCATTCCCTTACTGCATAAGGCGGGCAACAAACATGCTAAAACTAACAAGTTCGTAAACAATGTAACGTCTTTGTATGCGTACTTGAGAATTTTATTTGATTGTTGTTAGGTATCGAATAATTTTTTAATTAGGCCTTCATAATACTATCGAGATAATATTTTATTTAATCAATTTATGTACTTCCATTTTCAGAATCCAATGATCGCATCACCTCCAACTTGTCTTCGGCCCAGGAACAAAACAAAATTCGCAGATATCACATTGCATCACCGAAAGGAATAAACCAGTTGCTAAATTCTCCAGGATCCATCTATTACACAAACACTCGTTCATACTGCACAAAAAGTGACGGGAAACTCAGTCACGTAGACGAAGGAGGGAAAGCAAATATGGTGGACGTGGGAGACAAGGTTCCAAGCAAGAGGGTTGCTAGAGCTAAAGGCTGCGTTAGAGTTGGAGCTAGAATCATCAAATTGATCACGGATAATAACGTTAAGAAAGGAGATGTTTTAACCGTTGCGCAGATTGCTGGAATCATGGCTGCTAAACGCACTTCAGAAATAATTCCACTCTGTCATAATATCCCACTGTCCAGTGTTAAGGTTAGAATCGGCATGAACGAGACATCCATTCTCATATCCGGAGAGGCGCATTGCATCGGGACTACTGGAGTAGAGATGGAAGCCTTGACAGCGGTCAGCGTGGCAGCGCTGACAATATATGACATGTGCAAATCCGTGTCGCATAATATTTGCATTGAGCACATCATGCTGGTGGAGAAGGACGGAGGGAAGTCTCATTATGTCAAGTATAACACGGAACCCATTCTAACAACTGAGGCTTTCGTTCCCACATATGTTTAATTTTCATTTGATGATTTGAAGCACTGTTTTTTTTTTTTTTTTTATATGTGCAATTTAAGAGGCATGTATTGTTTCAATATAAGGTTTGTGGATAATCATAATACAATTTATTTTAATTTTTCGGAGAAAACAAAAGGGTTTGTGATTATAATTAAATATTTGGTTAAAAACCACTATATTTTAATACACAAACTTGTTTCACATAGACTAAAGTTAAGATCTTAGCACAACTAGTTGGCATTGTATATTATTGTAATGAATTGAACAAAATGTGTTGTTTTTGTTTCATGTATTTTTTCATTGATTTATTGACTAACCTTAAATAAGTTTAAGAATTTAAAGACAGCTACTTATAGAAGCGCCAGTAAATATTTTCCAAATTCATTTGGCTTCTCTAGATACGTGATTGAATTACTCCAGTTTATACATAAGTGTAATGTTAATCCATTATCTGTAAACATTTAGTAGTGCTAATAATCTATTCTTTCCAACTTATGCTGCCCATTTTTCTATAGATGTCAGTACTAGGGTATGCGGTGAAAGGGTTGACAGAGATTCTGTCCGTGTGTTATGATCGCCTTTGTTATGTTTAAAAGTCTATTCACATCTACCAGCACCGTGCAGTACAGAGTTGTAAAGTGCCAGTCAGGCACAAAAGCAGAAACTCAATATCTACTCAGAACACATTCACACACAGTGTAATGTGAATACTTCGTAACTACCACGGTACGTGTCTGCACTGCATGGTGCCGGTAGATGCGAATAGTCCTTAAAACAGAAATGATTAAAACAAAGCGAACTAACAAATATTATTTCTGAAAACCATTTGATAGTAATATTCGACTGTTAAAAATAAAAATTTATACATCCCTCAACAGGATTTCCTAGATAAAATTTTATTTTTGATAGAATTATTCAATATATGTGTCTACGATAAATCTGTTTAACTTTTAATATTAGAATGGGAACAGATGTAATATTAATAGGATGATGATGGGAAATTACTTGGATGCCCGTGCAATGAAGTTATGACACAAATTTAACTTTTGTTTTTAATAAAATTAAATGGAGTTTTACCAATTAAACACAATAACAATTAACAAAGTTAAGTGGCCTGTATTTAGTAGAATAAAAATATAAACAAAATTTATGAGAGTTTGATACTAGTTTATAAACCAAAAGAATTGTGCGGCTGTCTATAATATGTACAATATGTATTTTCGAAATATTGTTCATTAGATTTTTTTAAGATATATAAATTATAATATGTACATAGTAGTAGAAGTGAAGACTGATAAGTTGATTTCATGAAATTATTAATTTGCTCCATGACTGTTATGTTTTCAAATAAAATAGCATTCCTTTATTATTTATACTATTTATATTGAATTTGATGTCAAGAGCTTCAATACAGATTATTTTATATAATTATGAACGTTCGGGGAATGTGCACAAATATAATATTTTTTTTAATTAGTCAAGCTTTGCCTACTAATAAATTATTAAGGAAAAAATATATAATTTATGACTCATCAGGAGATCTTTATTTTTTGATGCAATATTTTCACCAATATACATTTATTCATAAATTTTACGAATTATATTTTTGAAATTGATTTTTTCTTTCATTTTATACCTGTATATCCCACTCTGAAAACCTACCATTATGCATAATAACAGTGGCATGCATTGCTTTACGATCAAAGGTAGACTATGTGTAGTTTTTCAAGTTCGGGTATGAATTTTGCATGAAATTCTTCATCTTTCGTCAATTATTATGGCTAACTAAATAAATGGGCATACAAGTTTCTTACTAAATTCATTAGGTATTATTAGAAATTTCTCGCCTTTTTAAATTTTTGTATAATTTCTTTATGGTTCATTTTCTTGGTCTAGGCACAGCTTTTCAGCCTTTACGGACTGCACAACAAGCACTTTTATTAAAATTTGTAGCGATAACCTTGTGACGTGTAGCAAAGCCAGTTCAATCTTTCAAATATTTGCCGCGGTGTTTCATGAGTAGGTAGAGCTAGATAGAGATGGGTGTGGCAATTAAAATATCTTAAAGCTGGTGACAAAAATTTCAGAAGGAATTCTTGCATTACTACCTCCGCCCCTTTGTTTCCTCCGCGCTTTAGAACGCTCTTGTGCGGTATTCACGTTTAAAAAAATCAATCGTAATTATTTGCTGTCCAATCTCAGAATAACTATTGCACAATATAGCATTTTAACATGCGGTCTAAGCTTGGTAAACGTGAAACTATAGACATTCCATCTTAAGCCGTTCTCTGACGGTCCGGTACGGAATCCACATAAACCGGGTGCAGGAAATGTTTCACAATATTTCCTCCATCTACTCTCTAACGGGTCTGCAGTGATTTGTAGCCGCCAGTAAATTGTCGGTATTACAGATTTCTGTTTTCACATTTACCACTGAATGTTATCGGATTCAAAGTCAAAACCGAAAAATGTTGAGTAAATCAAGTGAAGACGAGGCTCTGTAATGCTATTTAATTCCTTTGAACGAGACAAAAAAGGAGGAGGTTTTAGGTACACCGAACGTAACATTCATTGTAGATTATTTATTGCTGCCAGAGAACTATCCAGAGATCATGTCAAATTCCGGCAAATGTATCGAATGTCAAAAAAAACATTCTAAGAACTAGTCCAGCACGTTACTCCATATATAAGAAGTCTTCCTATTGCACGCCAAACTTTCTCCGTTCTCCCCTTTACTGTATATTCTGGTAATTTATAGTTATAAAGGCGTGGATATTTCTCTACCTCCATTATTAGCTGAAAATTCATACCCGTTCCATGTTTGAATTCAAAGGATGAATGGTGCGTAAACGATCGAAGCGCAGTGCATAGATTTACCGGGGGCGTGTTTACCGAGAAGCTACTGAATTGTTGTCCCGCTTGTGGTATAATAGAAGTATGTCGCACCGCTCCCACTTCCCCCCCCCCTAGTCGTGAGCCCATTGAAATGTATTGCGCAGTTCCCTGTCGGTATCACGCATGAGGTTTATGTTGATTCCCTACCGGATTGTCAGAGAGTGGCTTTACATATTAGATTTTTATATACTGGTTCAGCATTGGTATGGTTGAGCCGGCCTTAAGCCTGTTTTAAGACCGTTTTAACCATACCTACGCTGTGGCAAGTCAAGTTTTGCACTATTCCGAACTTACGCACAGCATTATATTTACACCGCGATTATAAGGGGGAAAGGTTCTAATAAATAAGGTTCTAATAAATAAGGTTCTAATAAATAAGGTGAAAATAAAATTTTATAAATTTATTTTGTTATAATTATCAGAGCTAAATAACATTTTAGTAAAAATAGAAACAATGCCACAATAAATGTTTGAGATTTTGTAGAATCAGCATGTTTTAAATTTTTGTAAATGGTTGGTGAATAACAGTGATTACTGTATTTTGTATACTTGTATTTATCAGTGGCGTGCATTTCTCTATGACCAAAGGTAGGCTGTGAGTAGTTTTTCAAATTCAGGAATGAATTGTACATTGAATGGCTATTTTACTATCACCTTTTACTAACTGTAGTGGCCTACTGAATAAATGAGCATAGAAGTTCCTTACCAAATTAATGGAAAAAATAAATTTTGATCAGAAATTTGTTATATGGTTCGTTTTTCTTAAGGTGAGCACAGTTTTTCAGCCTTTATGTATTGCGCGCCACTGGTATTTACACGCAATTTTAAATTTAAAACCAAATATTAAATTAATAATTACTGTTTACAAAATTTAAAGTACCCTATCAACATTATGAAATAAAAAGTTAATTAAAAAAGAAAATAAATTCATGTAGTAAATTTTTTATACTTTTTATTTATTTATTGTGGGGTTAATGACTTTTACGTTATTTTATATTTGCATTAAGGTATTGTAGTCAAAATGCTTGAGGTTCGGTACTCTTTTTTATAAAAGAAATGCAGTATAAATTTAATGCGTGAATTTAAAATAGAAAAAAAAAAAGTCAAAGCGTTATGGCAAATGACAGCCAATTATTAAAGCATATTAACGTCCTTCATTGTGAAGCGCAATGATAAATGCATATAGCAAATACTCATATTTAAAACATCGAAATTATAGATTAACCAATGCCGCAAGTGCCTGCGCTTGCCCAAAATACAACAAAATAATCGATTCTTTAAGAATAAGTTCGGTAATAATCGTTAGCTAAATAATATTCTGGGCACTAGAAGACAGAAAACAGTATAAATCAAAGGATACTAAGCGGTAGGTGTTCAGGTAACTAGATTTAAATGACTCGTTTTCAAATGCAAATATGTAAAAATCAGAACAAATCTTGGCCCTGAAAGATTGTTAACTTGGGATCTTAATATGCAATAGCAGTTATTTGTGAATCAATAAAATACTTGGGTTGAAATGAAGGGCGCTAAGCATAACCTAGTTTATATGTGTTATGTTAGTTAAATTAAATTGTCCGTAGCACTTCATCACTGCGCACTAGTTGTTGGATACCAGGACATTACTTTTTGTTGGCGCTGAAGAATCTTTCTGCTCTTGTTGCGGTATCTCGTCTTGTCCTCGAACACGGATGTTATGGTTTTCCTTGTATTCATTAATTTCTGTTCCCTTTTTGGTTAGCTGTTCGGTGAGAGAACCGATAACCTTTATTAGTTGGTCTCGGTTTGAAATGAGAACAGGTGTTACATCCTTTACTGTCCTCTCGCACAATACTCCACCAATCATTCGGAAACATTTCCTGTCTTCGTTGATCAGTTTAAGAGTCTCTATCACTATTCTGAAATGAAAAATAATAATAAAAATATTTTTCTAAACACCCCCCAAAGAAATTACACAAAATTAGGTACATATTAATTTAACAAATGGGGCAACATAACAATGTTTTAAGATCATTCGATTGTTTATTGAATAAATTTATCAAATACGTTTCGATAGTTATTGAAAAAATATCCAATTTAGCGGCATGTGCTTTCATTCTTACTTGTGTTCATTGAGATCCATTTCTAATTCCGAGAGTTTGTTCACTAGATTTCGCTGCTCATTACGCAGACCCTGAAAACCAGCAAAAATCTCCTCATTTGTAGTGGGTTTTGCGGGTTTTGAAGCCGGTTTAGAAGCCATTTCGATATAGTTTCTTGAGTGTAAAATTCCGAAAACTTCCAACCTTAGCTGTCACCGCTATTTTTTCTGCAATTATCTATAGAACATTGGAACCAAAAACAATCGAGTAAAATTTACATTTATGGCTGATCACGTTTAAAAGAACAAAAATATATGCCTTATCACCTCAAAGGGGTGTTCTAGCCCAGTAGTCGGAAAACTCATTAGTGAACAGAGCCAAATATCAACAGCACAATGATGGAGATTTCTTTTCAGAGCCAAATTTCTTAAACCTTAACTATATAGGTAGGTACACTGTTTACTAAAATAATAAACTGTAATTAAAGATAAGTCTTAATTAAATTATAGGTATACTGATTGATATTATACTTAATAATAATCTTATTTATTGATATACGAGATTAAATTTTAAGTAAGTATCCATAAAATTAAATCATGACAATGACTAGCAAACACTTAACGTCTGCAATGGCCTTGCATCTTCTTAAAAAGTTTGAGTAAGTCAGGTTTGTGTGTTGATGTTTTTAATTTAAGGCACGATTTTAATTGTCATCAATAAGACGACTTCTCAATTTACTCTTGATAAGGTTCATGCTTGAAAAAAATTGTTCGAATGAATATGTTCAACCAAAAAGGGAATGAATAGTAAGCGCTAGTTTTTTTAACTGATTAAATATGAGTCAGGAAAACTATTCCAAGTGATAAAGATCGTTCTTCTCCAGGTCTTTCAAAAAATACCAGTTGTGCTGTGAACTAAGTCCACATTTGTTTTTCTTTAATCTTTCCATTCAGTATCTGCGTTTGTCGACCAATGTTCTAGCCAAACTCGAAAACAATTTATGATTTCAAAATGGAAAAGAAATCAAGAGAATTCATAAATACTAATGTTGTCCCATTGATAAGATGATACTTAGTGCAGTGGGTTATAATTCTAGGAATAACGCAAAAAGGTTAGGAACTGAAAAGCAATCTTAGGTAGTTACAATAAGTCATTTATTTTGATAGTCGTGGGGTTAGTCTTAAACTAGGGTTAATCTTAATTAGACACAAAAATTCAATAAAACTAGATAGGCAAGTACTTAAATCTACTTGTAAAGTCTTTGTACTTAAAATTAACTAATCACTTCGTTAAATCTACATAAAAGGTTGCTTTCTTAAAATTAGAGGTTCACTGGCTTATTTGTACAAAAAAGTTGATTCTTAGAGTTCGAGATTCACTTGGCTGACAGGGTGGACGAATTATCATGAGAGTCAGAGGCACTTCCCTTTACTTATGGCTGTCCAGGGTCCAGTCGCTACTTTGTATGCAGAGTCCTCGCGTTCGCACTGGGTATCCAAGTACCTCCGGATCGGGAGTAGGTACAAACGCGGCGATAATCAGAGGCCTGGGCGGTCTCCGGGGTTTGATCTCCGAAGGGCGAAGATCAGTAACTTCCTAGGCAGAAACGGGGGTTCGAATCGCAGTGCAGAGTCTGGGCGACTTCTACGGTAGATCGCCGAAGGGCAAAGACCAGACTTCCTTTTGGGACGGAAGCGTAAAACTCACTCGCGGTGCAGAGCCTGGGCGACTTCTGCAATTACATCTCCGAAAGGCGGAGATCATACTTCCTTCTGGGATGGAAGCGTAATAATCACTCGCGATCAGAGGACCTGGGCGGCCTCCGAGGAGCGAGAATAGGAACCTTCCTGGGCGGAAGCCTAAACCCGACTCTCTCTCGTTAGAAAGCCCTGTTGCCTGTCTACCTGTAGGGATCTTTTTATGACCCGTATTGTTTAGCGGGCCGCTCCGCAGGGCGGCTCATTTCCTTTGAGGTTTTTATTGCTGTCCAATAAAATCTCAAAGGAAATGCCGACTTTCTAAAATAGTAATTAAGGGTGGTCTACTTTACGATGTAGTACTTTACAATCGTTTCCGGCTTGAAGAACAATATGCGCGGTTAACCTTTGTGCGAAGTTTTTATGGCAGGTCTAGTCTGGGAATTATTATTACCTGAAATGCACATTTTAGAAACTAAGTATGTCTGTGAATTCGGTCATTTCTCATAGGTATTACAAAGGATATATCACCTTTTGTAGTATTATTAGTATATTTATACCCACTCAACAGCAAATGAAAAATCAAATTCTTCGACTAGCATTGGATTTTGGATTCCATTTAGATCAACTCAATGATAATCAAGAATCCTGACCGCTCGTTCTATGGGCGGGTTGACGTTTGACAAATTGACAACTTGACTCAACGTACAAATTAATCAACCTAAATTTGCTGTTACTTGAATTTTTACTATTGTGCTGATTTTATTTTGCTGTGTATATACTGGTAATTTAAGCATAGTTTCGCCTCTTTAGTAGTGGTACATTTTGAACGGTTAATGTTTTTACTTTCGTATTTGTTTTTTTTTTTTTAATATCCAAATGAAAGTGGGAGTATCTCGAAGTCATTTTATGACAACCGTTTTCAAATAAAAGTATTGGGTGCTTTGCATAATGGCTGCGATACGGCATAGCTTACAGAAAGAAGTATTCGAAAGTAGTGCCGAACGATTACTAGTTGTGTGTGAGGTATCTAAACTGCTGAAGAAGAAGAAAACATGCTATTTGTGCATTGTAAACAACACTGACTTACCAACGTCAGTGTCTATTTGCCAAGTAAAAAGAATTGATAAAAATGCCTTTAAAAAGAAGAGAACATGGTTACTGAGTGAGATAAAGAGTGTTGATGGGGGAACCGATGCAACGGTAAGTTTAAATATTAATTTTATTTTACACTTCCGAGCTAGTTGGGAATGGCTCATGTGTTAGTCACACTGTGTATGGATGATGCTAATGATACATAATCATAAGTAAGCAAAGTAAAAATTGAAGTGCTGTCAATACCATAACTTTATTAAGACAACATTGGATGGTATTTGACTTTAATTTATGAAACTTTGTGTAATCTGATATTTGATCATATTTTTTAATTCAGTTTTTATCATCTTCTGTTAGTTTTTGATAATGGCGGCCATTTCCATGGCAGGAAGTGCAGCATATAATACTATGAATATCACTAAAATAAATCTTATGGGAACAAAATCCATAAAACAAAACATTTGCGTGCTTAACAGAGGTCTTCATTAATAAGTTAAATACAAATAATTAATATACAGTTGCTTGTTACATTGAATCTAAATATTTAAAAGAAAATATGTTATTTATGTAGCAAATTTATATTAATTTTTTGAGCAATAAACCTTTCAACGCACCTTTCATTTTATGTTTCTAAGAACATGTCACACAAAGATTGCCTTTTGGTGGTGTGAGACCAGTGGCGGCTCATGATTTTTTGTGTGCTAGAGTACAAAGATTGAAAAAAAAACGGAATTATTGATGTTGTAGCCCGATTTTTTTTTTTTTTTCAAACGCGATTTTTCTATGAAGATTTTTAGGACTTTTCAGTTTTGGCTGTGTGCTGCACCGGTTTGCTGAAAGATCTTTATATAATAATATTTTGGCTGCACCTCAAGTCTATTTCTACTGCACTGTAAACAAAATCAACAGTCTCAAAAATCACATAGCTGAATGTCTAGAAGCAATATAACTCTTTGGATGTCTTCAAATAAGCTTAAGCTGAATCCTTCTAAGACCGAGTTTCTATGGGCGGCCACAAACAAACACCATAATTTCTTAGATAATTCACCAATTTCTGTTTCAGACAGCGACATAATTCCAAAAACATCAGTCAAACTTCTTGGTGTTATTTTATGATTCAGACCTTTCGCTAAAAACTCAAGTAAATAGGACTGTAAGCACCGGGTTTTTTCACCTAACACAACTCAACTCAGTCGGTAAAATTATTCAATTTTAGCACTCTAGCACACTATAAAAAGTCACGTGCCCCCACTGCCTGATACTATTAACCCTTTAACCATGGCAGATGCACACTTATGTAATTTGGGAAGACACGTCTGCGTGCGGGCTGTAATATACAACTGTGTGTGATCGAATGGTACCCAGGATTCAAATCAAAATTTCACAGAATGAATAGGTCAATAATTCTTCATCCAGAATTGTGAAAAAACCTTTTTTTTCAAAATAATAATATATTTCTGACCTGATTTCTTAAGTGATGTACGGGTTGACTGACCTTTATTTTAATTTTTCCGTAATGGCACCTCTACTTTAAAACATTATTTTTACAGAGCCTAACACTAGACATCACCGCTGAGAAGCTTTACAGATGGGTGGCATTGAGCGAGCACGACCGCCAGCACTTTGTCACGGCGCTAAATCAGATGGTGACCCACAGCAAGGCCAAGGTGGACTTCTCTCAGTTCCCCGACAAGTGGCTCGGTTCACAATCGCTGCAGAGTCCTGATAGTCCTCTCATCATCCCAAGTAAGTACTTCTTTATTTTGAGTTTATGTGTGCTATACAAAGATAATAGAAACAAAGGGAGATATCGTATGGAAGTGTCCTTACTCATCGAGCTATAACCAAACTGCACGAACTATTAAAACGGTGGAGCCATTGAAAGTTATACGTTTGGTGTGTAGGTAGAAAAAATGGCCGTGCGCCGCCGTGTGCAGATGCGATTTGCCGTAGTATGGGTGAACGATTTTGGCGACTCTTTTATTTATTTTGCAAAAACAGTTATAAAAAAATTACACAAATATAGTTAACACATAGGTAAATAAACAAAAATACTTTCAAAAGCGTTATAGGTAGGAACATAATGTCATAACACAATACTTAGTTCGTGCTTTAAATTATTGTAGGTCATGTGAAAAACATCCACACTTCCTGCGAGGCAGTTAATTAACCTAGTAAGTCTTCCCAGAGGCATCACTATTGGTAAGTTAGTTCTGCACCTGGGAAGAAACAGCAACCTGTGTTGGCGGCCTCGCGTGAAATTATCACTGCGTGAATTATGCATGCGGTTTCATACTAATAATGGTTCATAGCCCTCTCCCTTGTTTTCATTATCAGTGGTTCTATACCTCGTCACGAACATCACAAGAGATGGTTGAGAAACTCCCCAAAAGTAAAATTAACGAGAGACGCTATAAAAATAATAACACTTTTGAACTATTTTTACATTTATTTTATCTTAAATAATCAGGAAAATTTTAACACACATTCCTTTTGTGGTTGTGAGTTGTGTAAATTTATACATTAATTGTAAGTGGTATGTTATATTTTTAAGTCATTTAATTTCTGTTTGTGTGCATCGTGAAATTTGACTGGTTCTTTCTAGGATTTCTAAGTCAATGCAAATATTTTCATAAGAAGCAACCACTTTGTGGTTTGACATCATATTAATTAAAACATGTATTATTCTTTAGTTATTATATTTGCCCTGACGAAGCTTGATCTAAGCGAAAGCGGTTGGCATAAAAATACAATAAATTAGTGGTTGTAACAAAGTGTTTGTTTTATTTAACAAATTTTTTCAGTTCATTGCGCTATTTTCAACATCAGGGATGGAGTTTTGAAATGTTTATTATTAAATAAGACAAGACGCCATATTTTTCCATTGGTAAATAAGAAAAAAAGATTTAAGGAACTGTATTGAAACTTGGGCTATGTTGGGTAGTATAATTTGTTATTCATAAAGTATATTTTTTATTTACCATAAAATTGCAAAAAAAATCGATTTCCACATTTTAATGTTGTAAAGAAAAACTGTCCCTCAAATAAAACTACAAAAAGCATCTTCCATAAACAATTCTCTGACTATTAATTTATCTTAAACACGCCGTTGGTTTATTTTTTCAGAATCACAATGCTTAAATGTGACTAGCGCACATTACAGGGGTGCCCAAAAATATGCCGATAACTTGGAATAGGTCCAATTTGAGTGAAGCAGAATAGACATGCTGCTTGACATGTCTCTCTTAGCGAACATTCAGTCATGTAAAAATTTAAGCAAGTCCAGTTGCAAATATTGTTTGTTGTGCTTATGTAAATCTTTTAAAGTTTTAATTCGTTTTGAGCTGCAGTATGGCATCTGATTGTGGTGATGAGTGTAGGCATACTTTTATGAATACCCTTTTAAATGAATTTTTTATATATGTGTATTTTTTTGTATGAATAAGGTATTTTCTACCCAGTGGTGATTTTCAAATTACAACATAAAATGTTTTGTTTTTAAATGGGTTTGAAACAATAACATTTCAAACAATAGACGCATTGTAGAGCTCACATAGTGGCAAGCAAAAGATACGGTAATTGTCTTTTTTTGATTTGGTATTAAACTGTCACGCGTCACGTGAGGTGTGCTATTTCTAACAGAATTGCATAAATAAGTACCAAATGCCCTCCTGTGTGATGAGAAAGTGTTTCTATTACACGGCAAACACTAGTAAAAACCAATTAATAACGTTTTGTTCATAAGTACAAGCAAATTACTTATTATTATAAATAATACAATTATCTCCCAACTCCCAATGACACTACTGCTGTGTCATTGGGAAATACTCAGACAGTGTTCTGTATTCGTTTTTTTTATATTAGGAAAGGTGGGGTAAAATGCACAATGGATAATGTATTCATTAATTTACATATTTGTAGATCGAGCCGCCTATATGGAATTCCTTTACTGACAATAGCAAAAGACGTTACTAATTTAAGACATTAAAGCTCTTTAAAAAAATTCAAGTTTACACTGTGATTTCAAAATAAATAACAATGAACCACAACTATGTCGATAGAAATGGACAACTGTTGGTCGCGTTGAAGGGTGCGAAGATGATTGTACGCCTTCATTTCGCAGCACACTGAGTTTAGACCATTTTGATAAAAGATTTAAAAGTAAATAACAATGTTTTATTAGTGTGAATGTCATTAACCTGTGTAGATTTCTATACTCACGTGAACCTCTGTACTGTATCAAAATATGGAAATAATATACTTAGTACTTAATAATTACTATCTACTATAATGACTTACAGCACTATACTATCTACTTAATATACTTAGAATACTATATATACTATAATGACTTACAATACTATACTATACTACTTAATATACTATAATGACTTACAATACTATACTATCTACTTAATATACTTAGAATACTATCTATATAATGACTTACAATACTATACTATCTACTTAATATACTTAGAATACTATCTACTATAATGACTTACAATACTATACTATCTACTTAATATACTTAGAATACTATCTACTATAATGACTTACAATACTATACTATCTACTTAATATACTTAGAATACTATCTACTATAATGACTTACAATACTATACTATCTACTTAATATACTTAGAATACTATCTACTATGACGATGCCCTGTCGTATTTCTATTTCGTCCATACTCACAGATTGTTTGAATGTCTGTCTTTGTCATACATGATCAATTTATGTATAAATAATTTACTGGAAACGTAAGTGTGTTTGTTACTTTGCCACATTTTGTGTAAATATTGTGAGACAATAACGTGTCTATGTTTGTAATGTCATTGGTTTGAAAGCATAACTAGAGAGAACTGTCGTCAGATTGTAAAATAGATCTGAATGTTTTTGTTCTTTTATAAAAGAATTGATATTTTTACTAAAAATGTAGCGATAGGTTAGTTAGTTAGAGGTTAGTGATTTGGTTTTGGTGAGAATTAGAATTCATATTATTTGTTATGTTATTGATAATAGTGTATATGATAAATGTTGTTCTCCGGGGATGTTGCTCATTTGTTTGATGGATTAATTGAAACTGCACCAAATGTTTTGTTACAGAAAATTAATCTGTAAATCTTCTTACAGCCCAAACTATGGAGGAGCCAGGATACGAGTTCCAAGCGATGTCTGGAGAATTAGACGATGTTAAAGATCTAATGTCCTTGTTAGGGAACTGTGATTTAGCCATATCAAATGCAGAACAGTTTATGTCACAATTAGGAGATAAATTGTCTATTTTGGATGGGGTAAGAGAAAATTTTTATACTCTTTCAATACACAAATCGCAACCAAGTTCCAATTAAAAATTGAATTTTCTCTGTGTAAACAATCCACTTGTTCACCGACTTGCGGTGATGGAAGTTTTAGGATTCCTGCAGTGATATGTTAAAAAACATTTCAAACCAAACCAATTTTAATCATCGAAGAAGATAATATTAACAAATCTCAAATGAAACAGAAAAAGCCACAGAAAATTAAAAGGTATCAGTCGCATCTGGGAATCGAACCCAGGACCTCTGTCTTACTGGGACAACGGTAAGACAGAGGGACTGATACCTTTTTATTTTCTGTGTCTTTTTATGTTTCATTTGAGATTTGCTAATATTATCTTCTTCAATGATTAAATATTATAATGAGGTTTATAAGCTTCATCCAATAAATTGAAGAAAATAATATACTATGTTGTATGAAGCTATCACTTGGTGGTTATCCATTATAATCAAATGAAACACTCAAACTTTGTTTTAACCACATTTATTTTATACGCCTACCGGTTTCGGAACAACCGTTCCATTCTCAGGGCAAGTGTATACTGAACAATATTACAAAATTATGAAAGAACATTCATAGTAAATGGCACAGTGGGGGTGGAGGGCGTGGCTAGGGTTTAGTAAAGAGTTGGGGAAGAGATAGAGATTGAGGGAGGGGAGAAAGGAAACATATTTAGAATGGGGCTGTAAGTTATTATTATTAATAGACTCATTATTATTGAGGGATTTCTTAATTTCCAAGGCTTCTAAATTATCTAAGCGTTTACTTTTACTATTAATGTGAAGAATATTGATCCCTGTATTTTTATGAAAACTATGATTGTTTGAGATAATATGATTAGCGAATTCAAAATTATTATTTTTAGGACATCTTAAAAATAATAATTTTTAACTAAATAATAATTTAAATAAATGATAATAATTAACCACAGATGTCTTAAAAATAATAATTTTTCTGAATTCACTAATCATATTATCTCAAACAATCATAGTTTTCATAAAAATACAGGGATAATATTCTTCACATTAAAGTAAACGCTTAGATAATTTAGAAGCCTTGGAAATTAAGAAATCCCTCAATAATAATGAGTCAATTATTAATAATAAAAAAATACCTATCTTACAGCCCCATTCTAAATGTTTCCTTTCTCCCCTCCCTCAATCTCTATCTCTTCCCCCACTCTTTACTAATCCCTAGCCACGCCCTCCACCCCCACTGTGCCATTTACTATGAATGTTCTTTCATAATTTTGTAATATTGTTCAGTACACACTTGCCCTGAGGTTGGAACGGTTGTTCCGAAACCGGTAGGCGTATAAAATAAATGTGGTTTAAATAAAGTTTGAGTGTTTCATTTGAAGAAAATAATTTTAATGAAAGCTACCGTTGAAGCCAGCACTGCCAGCACGGCCAGCAATAATAAAGCTGACAATGGCCAATGCTGCAAGCAATGAAGATGTTTGAAATATGCACATCAAAATTTTGGATGTGTTCTATTTTGTTGTAATATTCAATATTATATACTCAATGTGAAAATTTTACTGTTTTTAGGAAAATATAGAAAGCATGCTGGCATCAGAAGTACAAGTAGAATCACTTATGAACAAATTAGAAGAAGCTATTTCACATGCAGAAACTGTTGAAGCCAGATTAGACAGGTAATGGTCTTTGTTTTACCACAAGATTGCACTGTTTGACAGTTGCTCAAAGTAATGTAATTGTGAACATATCTATGTATTTAAAACCCAAAAATTACATTTAACTTTTTTTTTAATAATTACAGGTACGACGAAATGCTCTGTCATATCCGAGATACCATGGACAAGATGGAGGAGAAAAATGGCATGATAGAGACAGCAAACAGAAACAGTCAGAAATTATTACAGCAACTCGATAGTATTATTGTAAGTTTTTCATATATGTATGTACCCACTATTAAAGTTTACTTTCCACATTTAATACTGTAAGATAATATGGAACTATTCGCTTTACTTGGATTTATTAATAGGCCTGGTTAGATGTGACTGGGGCATCCATGGATATTGTCTTAACTACCGCTGAAGGACGAGAGGCGGCACTGAATGCTGGAAATATTTTGCGCAATGCTCTTACAGTTCCACAACCACCATTCGTTCAAAGGTAATAATAATAATCTTTATTCTGGCTTATGTACAGCCAACGGGCCACAAGGAATTATTACCGTACTAGATAAACCAATCTTATATGTACTAGATATATCAATCGAAATATGCTTTCCTGAAGCATAAAACTTATCTGTATAGTTAACTCTGCTTTATTTTATAAAAGAAAAATTACTAAAGTTATACATACATAGTCATATTCCTTATGAAGCGGTGGGACCCAGCTCCCAGGCTTGCCCAGACTTGAAACATTTGTTCTTCAGAAGTGATTTATTTTTATATTTTATTACGAAACTTCTACTAGTGAAATAATTTTCAGACTGGCCTCCACGCAAGAGCAATTCCGCAAGGTCACAAAATACAAAGAAAAGTTCACACAGGCACTGACTCGCCACCTAAACAATCTTTTAATCCATTTGGGCAATGACGCGAGCCAGGAAACTTCCATGCTCGGAGCTGATGGGCTAACACTGCCTTCCCGGTTTCACATTCACACTGAACTGATGGAGTATGCACCCCTGATGCATTGGACCAAATTGATGGATGCAAAGGCGTATAATGCACTCACTAAGGTAGCAAACACTATTAAGCAAAAGAAACACACCTTGAAGTGTGAAAAATGTTGAGATTCGTAAAGAATGCGAGTGATTAGATGAGTAAGATTATGGATTATTATAGAAAGGGACGCTTAGATGGTTTAGGCATGTAGTGCGAATGAACAAAGAAAGGGGTGTAAGGAGAAGAAGAAGAAGAAACCAGGGACGACCGAGGAAGACATGGCACGATCAAGTGAATCAAATACTTGAGTCGGGCCATGTCAGAAGTCGGAATAACTGAAGAGAATTTATGAGGCAATGTATGAATGTGAATGAAGCAAGAAGTGTATGCCAAGATCGATTTGTTTGGCGGTCCGTCCTCTCTGCCTACCCCTGCAGTGAAACAGCGTGATGGTTAGTTAGTTAGTTAATACGCCTTGAAGATTGTTAGTAACTTCGAGACTTTAGATAAAAGGTTTTTTTTTTCTAATTGGCAATACTTTTTTCAGCAACAGGCAATTTGCAAGTTGATTTTGGCTCGGTTTGGTTTGCCATTTCACTATGAATAGATTTACGCCAGAACAATGCTTGTAAATTGTGCAAATTTATTTCGAAAATCGTAGTTCAGTTCACAAAACTTACCATGCGCTATGTCTATTTTACGGTTGACATAATCATCCATCCGAGCAAGTAATTCAAATAACCAAGGATCGTTTTCCACACGCATCCGCAGAGACGTCGCACAGTGCGCATTGAAGAAGTTGTTTCTGCTGTGGAGCGTAGTATTAAAGGTGACCCGAATGAGTCGATTCGCCATCGTGCACAGCAATTGATGTGTCCATCCACTTTATGGAAGATTTTGCAGAAAGATCTTGCTTTACGAGCTAGAATTGAAGCTGCTTGACCATTGTGTGCGTCGTATGTTTTTGTGAATGGGCTGAAAACGAGATTGCTTTTGATCCTCATTTTACCACAAAATTTTGTTCACAGATGAGTCTAATTTTTGGTTGTTCATTGTTGGTTACATTAACAAGCAAAAATGCCACATTTGGAGTGAAGAAAATCCACAAGCCATTATTGAGATCCCGTTACATCCAAAAAAGTCACCGTTTGGTGTGCTTTATGGGCTGGTGGAATAATTGATTCATATTTCTTAAAAAATGATGTCGTCCAGAACATTACAGCCAATGGAGGCGCTATAGATCCATGATTACTGACTTTTTCGTTTCCCAATTGAACGGCATTAATGTGAAAAAGCTTTGGTTTTAACAAGACGTCGCAACAACCACACAGCACAGTGCGCGCCACAATCAATTTATTTAAGGAAATATTCAATGCGCATCATTTCGCTTAATGAACCTGCCAATTTTTCTCCAAGATCTTGTGATTTAACACCATTGGATTATTTTCTGTTGGGATATGTGAAGTCGCTAGTCTACGGCGACGGCATATGCCCGAAGTTATATTTAAACACTAATGGCATAAAATTATCTTCCCAATAAAGCCAATACCGTGGCCATTGTTGCGATTTTTATGTGTTTTATTTAATTTTAACCTCTAAAAAAACATCCTTTACTTCATTTATTTTATTTGTCCTTTTTCTAAAACTATCAAAACAATAATATTATTAGTCTAAACCGCAGTATTCATCTTGAATTTAGCATTTTTATATTAAAAATTAGAATGATAACACTGAAATATTTTGGGTATGTACCGTCACTCTTTTTTTTCTTGGTACCTACTGAAGACTAATTATTTTAATCTCTAAGATCGAGGAATTGAAAATAACACATAGCCTTAATTTTTCACAGGTGTATACATCCTCTCTGAGTAAGCTCTATGATCGAGATATTAAGAACTTCTTTGAGCACGCCCGCCAACTCATTGGAGGATCTACAGCAGGAAATAAAGATAAGAAGAACATTAGAGAAGATGCCTCCAATCATTCCTCCGCATCACATTCTTTTGATGCCATATTGGAAACTGTGAGTAATTTATCACATTAACAATAATTTGAATGCATTAAAAAAAGTTAAATTTATAATATCTTTATTTTTTTATTTTTAGGTACTCTCTCAACTTGAGCCTGTGTGTCTCAGTGAACAACAGTTCTGTGTAGCATTTTTCCAACTTGATGGACCTAAGGTAATATTTGGCAACATCATTTTAATCATAAAGAGTGTTCAAGCTAGTGAGGGGCGTAATCTAATGATGCTAATCCTAAAATATTACGGCTTACATTATCTTCGGTACTATTCGTTATTTTCCAAAAATTCAAAAAGTTCTGTCCTCAGCATGCTCTAATTAGTATAATATATTTGTAAATAACAAGAAATTTTGTTGTAGGAGACAACCTCATTGTATCGCAGATACTGATATACCGTCAATATAAATAATGAGTTAACTGTCTCCAGAGTGGTCAGCAGTCCATGGATGGTTCTTTCACGGCTGACACTTCAGCCGTGAGCCTGGCGGTGTCTCCCTCCAGTGACGACCTCAGCGGCCGCGACCTCTCCCCGGGGTCGGCGGAGCTCTCGGCCGACCTCGCCAGGTCGCGCCAGGAGAAAACCTTCAGCGAGGACGTCCGAAAGGTCATGGCCGAGCTGTTCCCGAGTCTGGAGCAGGAGTTGGCCGCATTTATTGCGCATTATGAACGAGTTGATACATAGTTAGTTTGGTTATTTTAATTGTACTTCTCTATATCTGCTTTCTTAAAATACTGTGGGAAAGGGTGGGTAACCTTGACTGTGCTTCTCTGTCTCCTTAAAAAACTGTGGGAAAGGAAGGGTAAACCTCGACTGTGCTTCTTCTCTATCTTTGTTTCCTTAAAATACTGTGGGAAAGGGTGGGTAACCTTGACTGCTTCTCTGTCTCCTTAAAACACTGTGGGAAAGGAAGGGTAAACCTCGACTGTGCTTCTTCTCTATCTTTGTTTCCTTAAAACACTGTGAGAAAGGAAGGGTAAACCTCGACTGTGCTTCTTCTCTATCTTTGTTTCCTTAAAATACTGTGGGAAAGGGTGGGTAACCTTGACTGTGCTTCTCTGTCTCTGTTTCCTTAAAACACTGTGGGTAAGGGAGAGTAACCTCGACTGTGCTTCTCTATCTTTGTTTCCTTAAAATACTGTGGGAAAGGGTGGGTAACCTTGACTGTGCTTCTCTGTCTCTGTTTCCTTAAAACACTGTGGGAAAGGAAGGGTAAACCTCGACTGTGCTTCTTCTCTATCTTTGTTTCCTTAAAATACTGTGGGAAAGGGTGGGTAACCTTGACTGTGCTTCTCTGTCTCTGTTTCCTTAAAACACTGTGGGAAAGGAAGGGTAAACCTCGACTGTGCTTCTTCTCTATCTTTGTTTCCTTAAAACACTGTGAGAAAGGAAGGGTAAACCTCGACTGTGCTTCTTCTCTATCTTTGTTTCCTTAAAATACTGTGGGAAAGGGTGGGTAACCTTGACTGTGCTTCTCTGTCTCTGTTTCCTTAAAACACTGTGGGTAAGGGAGAGTAACCTCGACTGTGCTTCTCTATCTTTGAAGTCGCATACACAAATAGATTTAATTTATAGTATTTCTTGGGTATTAACTATGTAACAATTTCTAGACATTTTGTTATGAAGGGTTTTATTCACAATCCACATTTGTTACTTAATTTTATTTATTTGCTACCGGTTTCGATACATCCGTGTCATTCACTAGTGTTCTAAAAACTAGTTAAGTTTAGTAAAACTCTTCTAAACATATTTTAAAAAAAAATTATATGTTTTATTTCGGTTCCATGACAAAACAGAACAGAACATAGAAGAAAAGTGAAGAAAAATAATAAACAACAAACCCAACTATTATATTATTTTTTGTTTTATCACTGTTTAGTTTTATCCAGTTACCGTTATTTCACATAATATAATGAATTGCCACAGTTGCCTCTAACATCTTAATAAATTGGAATCTTCTTTGGCCCATGTGTGTACTAGATAATTACATAAATATAACATAACCTTTGATTTAACTACGCGTTAAAAATATGTATGACTTCTGTCACATTAAACTATAGAAGCTTTGCGGCGCACGAGTGAGCCGCCCGCATACAGGGCATGTATGGCATGTATGGCACGGTGCAGAGGTGCACTTCCCGCATCTAAAAGGTTACAAGACATCATTTAGTTAAGTTATGTATTTTATGAATCAGGCCCCGCTTGCATTCCTCGTAAGCATGAAAACTTCTTATGTGGGTTTCACTGTAATGGCATAATTTATTGTTTTATTCCACGTGTGCAGTGGCTGCATGCAGACATTGGTAGTAGTGGGCACCCACGTGCTGGCAGCCCGAGACGCGGGCAGCCTTCTGTCCGTGTCGCTGGGTTCGTGCCTGGTGCAGGCCAAGAGGGCCTGCGATGCCGCCTTGAAGAGGAGACTCACCGCGCTCTCTGAGCCATGCAAGGCCGCCATCAAGAGGCACAAGTGCGGCATACTACCGTTTGTCGAGAGTTTTGAGGTTAGAATTATCTATTTAACAAACCTTTGTCAGGGCAATTATAAACACTTGTAACTTTCACTACATATTGTGCTGAAACCGGTTGAAATGTTGCTGTACACCAGTGGCGTGCAGTCCATAAATGCTGAAAAGCTGTCCCTACCCTAAGAAAAACGAAGTATAAGATGAAATTATTAAAAAAATTTAAAGGGTGACAAATTTGTAATCGAAATGTATTTTTCCACCAATTTGGTATGGAACTTGTATGCTCATTTATCCAGTTGGCTGCTACAATCAGCGGAATATTATAATAAAATGACCATTTTCAAGTATTCATTGCACAATTCAAACCTGAACTCAAAAAACTACAAGCAGCCTACTTTTGGTCATAGAGCAATGCACACCACTGCTGAACAATAGTTAGAGTTAGAGTGGTAGATACTCTAAGTATCACTCTGGTGAGAGACCACCATTCAGAATGGAAAATTTGATTGAAATAGCTTTAGCCATGTTTGATGACCAGATCTAAATAACCAGGGAGTTTCCCTACTTCTCTCTCTCCCATCTCCTTTCCCTCCCCACTCCCTTCAGCCTCACGATGTACCCTAATTGGGGATTCCATAATCCCACTGGCTCCAGACAGTTGTGACTTTTGTGCGGTATTCACATTAAAAAAGTGTTTTATTTGGTTATCTGTATAATATTGTAGACATTTGAGAAATTATTATTATTAACATTTTTCTTGCAGGAATTTTGCAGAACAGCCGAGGGCATATTCAGCAAGTCTAACAGGAGGGCGGACCTGGACAAGTGGTATGTGCAGCTGGTGACGGCCATGAGCCAGGCCATTCAGAGGCAGGAGCACCCCCGAACCCCTCATCAAGTCATCAAAATGGGTAATTACATTATTACAATATTGTTACTTTAACCTGTTCTATATCTATGTGGCTGTCGCATATGTGATCCATCGGCGGCTATATCCCCGTACGCAGATGTTACATATGTGATCCATGTTTTATCAAAACACATACATATGTACATTGTGTCAAAATCTGCCATCCGATGTTTTTTTTTTATATGAATACCGCGCACAAGAGTCCCAACTGCTCCCAACCGTCTGGAGGCAGTGAGACTATGGCATTCCCAATTGGGGAATGTTGTGAGGCTGAAGGTATTGGGGAGGGGAAGGAGAAGGGGGAGAGGAAGGTGGGGAAATACCTGGCTATTCAGATCTGGTCACCAAACACGGCTAAAAGCCATTTCAAGCAGCTTTTCAATTCTGAATGGTGGTCTTTCACCAGGGTGATACTGAGAGTATCTTCCTCTCTGGTACGTTCTCAAATATACTATATATTATTTTTAAATTAATTAATTGTGAAACAGCACAAATTAATTAAATAAAAATTACTTGCGCACGCCGGGATTTGAACCCGTGACCTTCGGATTCGTAGTCGAGAGCCTTATCCCTCGACCATGGAGGCCGTCAAATGATGTGATTGATTGCGTCGAATAGGCCAGCGCTAAAGGTTAAGATCGTCTTTGCAAATTTTCTACTCTATAGTATATAACTTTAACAATTCAAAATGGAACCCACTTGTAAAAATAACCGAGTTGATCCAGAAGATGAACAAGAAATATGTATTCGCCGTCATCATCACTGGCACTACAACCTATAGGAAAGCAGAAACTGCTTTTCGAAATGCTTAATAAAAAAGCAGGCATTGTCACGCACATTATAAATTTACCTGCACCTAATCACCATTGTCAACAAATCAAATATGCATGTTTTGTATCATGTATTCTAGAAAACTTCCACCATTTATACTCACTGCTCTGCCAGTTGAAGATTCCAGCTCTGGACGGATTGAGGAAAGAGGCCAAAGTTAAATACACGGAGGCCTTAAAGGCTTATGTCACTTATTACTTTGGGAGACCACTTGAAAAGCTCAATGTAAGTTTAGTATTCGTTAGTGTATTGATTAATGAGTCTGTCAAACATGGAATAATCTTATAATATAAATTGAAGTCATATAACATGGTTTTAAAGGGTAATTTAAATAAACTTTTCATATTATCATGTAGAAACCCTTGAGTCTAGTCATGTTAGTTACAAAATCTGTAAGATTAGAGATTTATTTAGAAACATTACCGCTTGATAATCTTTTTTTTTTTAAATTGTATGTAATATGGTAAACTTTTAAATGCAAAGAGAAAGTTCGGTGTTCTCTCTTTCTAAAACTATTTGTCATATGTCTGACCATAATAGAAAATAAGACAGAATGAGTTTTATGAGGACGTGTTATTTGGAGACACATGGCACAATGCGAACTCAACGGCTACTGATATTTCATGATGAATACTCAAGCGTTAAGCTTTAATAAGTTCATTAAATTTCTTTAAATACATATTACATGCTGTTTCAGCTATTCTTTGAAGGTGTGGAGAGCAGAGTAAGTCAAGGAGTGAACAAATCGGAGATATCTTATCAGATGGCATTTAGTAAGCAGGAACTTAGGAAAGTTATAGCTCTCTATCCTCACAGGGAAGTCAAGAAAGGCCTAGACAGTCTGTACAGGAAGGTGGAGAAACATCTGTGTGAGGAAGAAAATCTCTTACAGGTTGGTTTCCTTTTCATTTTCCAAGTTTGGTTAAATATCTGTTTGCGTTTGGCCTCGTAGAATTGTTACAACCTGTTTTGACGGTTTCTTCATTCCAGGTGGTGTGGAGGGCCATGCAAGAAGAGTTCATAACGCAGTACAAATACCTGGAGGAGCACATTCAGCAGTGCTACCCCGGATCCATGATCGCACTGGACTTCACCATCAAAGATATCCTTGAGACATTCTCCGAGATTGCTCGCTCTCACTAGCCCAAACGACTGAGGAAATCATTTGAAATGTTTATTGAAACGTACTGTGTGTCACTGGTCACTTGAACATACATATGTAGATAATTTGTTAGTCTTACACAGATAAGATAATAATTGGATAGAGCATATTATATTTCATATCGTCCTATCAGAGGCAAAAGTCACTATGCGTCATACAGCTAGCATGGCACTTAATGAGTTTTACCTCGAAGGGGACGATGTATTCATCTAAATGTAACACTCTATTCATATAACATTCATTTTTTCAAAAGAACAATGAACCCACCTCGCCATTCATCATTCCCTGTCCATAGAATTGGCATCGGTTATTTAAAAAATCCCTGTGTGTATAAAAATAAGTTGCTTTATTCAACTACTATCATTGTATGTACGAGTATGTATTTGCAATCTTCAAGCATTTGTTAGATATGATTTGTTTGTTATAATGTATGTACATAATATGTATGCCATTTGAAAAAAATAATTGTATCTGAAATGGCTAAAAGTGTAACAATAAACAATAATATTTATGTATATGGTTTATGAGTTTGAACACTTTTTATGTCAATTCTATTACATACATTATTTATTGAGAATCAACCAATATTTTTTTCAACAGTTAATCATCATAATATTGTCATTTTAAAACCTCAGTTATAATATTAAATACACATTATTTATTTTAAAAAAATTAACAATGAGTTTCACTGAACTTAGATTTCGTAGCATGGCAAGTTTGCAAATGAATTATGCTATTTATTTGGTTTTTTTTAACATTTTTATCTACTTGCATATTATTTATTGTCAGCCAAACTGACCTCTACCATACATACATAATTTTTTTACAGAAGTGAAAAACTCGATTTAACATACTTTGTTCTCTATTATTTATTGAAGTCTTAGATTGACAATATTTTTCAAATAAAACGTGATACTCAAAATGTATAATATACAATATAAACATAATGTATTATATTAATTTATTTATTAGCAACTAAGGTGGCTGTTGCAAGTATGGCTTTAATTAGAGTTATATCAGCAAACATTGCGTGACGAATTTGTATTGCAAGATGACTCTATGACTTTGTTATAAGAATGCTTCTCATTTATTCCCTTTTATTAGTTTTATCACAACAAAATATTCCAATTTAGGTGCTTATAAAATAGCCTTCATAACTTTACTGTTGAGTATTTTTATTGTATATTCTGATACCTATTATTTAATGTTGTATATTTGTGTGTTTTTTATATTTTTTTAATATTTAAGCAGACTTCTTTCAACTTTCAGAATAGTTAACTCTCTTAATGTTTAACGTAAATATAAATATTATGTACTACTGCTAAACATATGAAGACTTGACATAAACAGCGACGAATGGTTTGGGGTTAATTGGAATTGTAGATAGAACATTGAAATGCACAAATATAACAAAACTAACTGCTGTTTATGAATATGTACATCATTGTGAGCATACAACGAAAAAAGCGGCCCAGTCAAGATCCCTGTTCATCGGCAGACTAAGACTGAAGTTCTTTGCATAGACAAAAACTCACAGTTTCGCGAGTCAGAATATTTTTTATGTATATGAAACAGAATATACTTGAATCAAACATATTCTAACTTACGAAACTATAAACCTGCATCCATGCAAAAATCCTCAATCTCAATCTGCCAAAAAAACAATACTTTGCCCATGACATACTATATGTATGTGTCATTCACCATTATTTGTGTAACATCTTCAAATACATAATGCCATTATTTTTACTTGATGCATTTGAAATAGTACTTAATATATTCTTTACAATAACACAATTTTATGAGACATTGTGTAAACCACAATTTTATCAGACGTGGTGGTATATGTATAAAACAATATATTACATACTAAAGTTTGTTTGTAATAATACATTAAATTTATCTTTTTCATCAGTTTAAATCTAACTATTGATGCTGAACCTGAAGTCATAAAATAAAATAATATGTGGTTTTATAATGTTTCATATATGGATTTTCCAGTGTTAAATATAATTAATTAATTCGGAGACGGTCTGCATTAGACATGGGCAGATTTATTCGCAGTAGTGAATTGATTCAGTCTGATTCACCTAGTCTAATGAATTTCTTCATTAAATTCATAAAAAAAATATTATAAATAAATGAAAACGGGATTTATTCGCATTGCAAATTGCGCTCGTGTTGGAAATAACGTATTAAAAAATAAAATAAACACGAAAATAGCAATCTTACTCGACTAGATAATAAATAATATGAAAAATGTGTATACACTTCAATGTAGTAAATAATGATTTCAATTTTAAAGACAATATTAGGAGCCAAACAAAGATTCATACACTATACCCTACCGAGTACGGATTTCTTTGGAAATTCCTAACCGATTAGTGAAAGTAACGGCTTGGCCGTACTGGCTGGGACTAGCATGAACGAAATCACTGCGGGCATTGAGGAATGAATTAGGAACGTCTGACTATTAATTAATTTGCGCCCAGAGACATAGTGAATACAATGTCACAACTGAATACGGAATTGATTTCATTAGGGTATAGACTGCGCAAGCCAATATGCGCTGCTCGGAATTACTGACTGGCTGACTAGAGGGGTTTGCCGCTGTAGACTAGCGCGGACGATGACGTACGGGTTTTTATGGATTGCGCTACGGGATTCTATGTTAGATAGAGTCTTGCACACTGCACAATATCTCCGGCAACTTTGCGATGAAGCCCATAGTATCCACACCATAATTATAGTGCCGCGCGTTAAATAATCGTAGGGTTGCAAGGCTTAAGTAAGCTAAGCAATGAAGAATTAATTCCGTGTTAAATTAAGAATCAGATAAGGGAGTCACAAGATTGAATTTATTCATTCAATTTCGCCCATGTCTAGTCTGCATAAATACCGTAAGTACTAAAGAATTAATATGCCCATTACGCTGTTTGTTGTGTTTCATCTTATTTCCTCGACAAAACTTGATTTCTTTAATACAGTTCCTTAGGGTCTGGTGATATCGCCCGATGCAACAACGTGGCAACCCGGTATCCGAGCCTTTATCATCAATAGTTATTTCTTACTTATTCAAAATATGGTTTTTATCAGTGCTCAAGACTAATATTGCAGATATGAAATCAATATATTTATTTTAAAATAAATCATACATGTCAATAATATTGTTGGATTGAAAATGTTACATGTATTATAGTGCCTTTAAACAATATAATCAAACTGGTTTTTTTTATCATTCCCTATAAAAATGATGCACCTGAAAAATGGTGATACATACATCCTGCTTCATCATAATCATATTTTTTCCTAGAAAAGGTTTGAAACTGTCAAAAATAAAAGTAAATAGTTTAGTTTTATAGATTTGTATTTATTAAGTTAGCAATATTAATCACATTGCATTTGCTTGAAGAGAAAGACTATAATACTAAAATATAAATTGTACAGCCAGAACATAAAATAATCCTCCATTTTCCCTATGGTGTGATGCAATCGATGGATTGTGTGAGTTGCATTTAATCGATGGACTGTGGGGGGTTGTAGTTGAAGAAAAAGAGTCCGGAAGATTTGCCCTGCAAAATAGAGAAAATTTGTTACAGATTGCTTAATAACATCAAGGTAATACGGGAAATAATACCATAATATCATCAACAAAGGATATCTAGAAATTTACTAAAAATTTACTAAAAATATCACTGAAACCAACTTCATTTTGATCCCAACAACATTCATCAAAAAGAAAACGCTTTGTATCGCAGTCAAAAGATCACACGAAGCATTGAGTTTTACTTCTTGTTGGTCTACAAGCAGCTAATTAGTCTCCGAGCCAGACTGAGCTGATTTATTTTCCAATCACAAAAATAACACAATTACAATTATTTTAGTAATCAGCTATCTGAATACTAAAAAAATATATCAATATAGATCAATTGGGGTCAGCGTATTAAAAAGAAAATGTTATATGTCTTGCAAGCAAACTTTCTGAGAATATGACGTTGACGATGGAGTTATGACGCTCCATGTATTCAAATTACAACATACGTTTTGTCAAAAAACTTGACTCTCCATGATAGCTTTGCATATGGCGAGGTTATAGAGTTGCACATCAAGTTGGTTTGTTAAGTACATCTCCATAGGTTATGACAAAGATTTTCGGACAATTTGATTGGCTAACCAGATGAACAAGTTGCATCATGCAGTTTCGATGAGTTCAAATCATAACTTTGTGCTCTGTTTTATTTTGTAGGGAAGCGTGCATTTAAAGATATGCTTTCGAAGCGGGGTGATGGAATTCGTTGGGGAGTTGTGTTATGAAATATTCATGGGTGATGTCGTAAAAAGACGGTTATTTGGGCTAAATCGCTGATGTCAGAATTAGTGGACTTGCCCACTAAGTACCATTTTGACGGCTGGAGGCAAACGTGACGTGACACTCATTTTGGCACCAACCTAGTTCACTGCCGTCCACATTTGCTTCGCGTGATTTTGATTGCGGTAAGCAAATTACAAAACATTATAAAAAGGGTCAAACTAAATACTCAGTAAAAATATTCAGTTTTTGTTAACAAGCCAAACATTTTTACTTATTTGGTATTTTACTCAAATTGGCAGCGTGCCTAGCTCTCTCCTTATTTTGGTTTCTTCCCCTTCCGTGTTTGGGCATCTTTATGTATTATTTGCTCTGTGGGCTAAATACATTATAAAAAGAAATAATAAACTAAGTGTGGTGAGTTCAGTGGGGAAAGTTTTTTAATCACGTAGAAAATTTTTCACCTAGATGTTTTGGCAGGAATTGCATCATGTTGGCGGGAATTTTTCCACACCTTATGTCGGGCTTACGCTTTTTCTCTATGTTCAGATTTGAAATCTTCTTCAACCCTTCGCAACAATTCATAAAAAATATACTTCGTGGACATTGTGAAATATGTAGTTATAAAATTTCACTTCATTTTGTTTTAATTGAGGTATGAGCGTATGAAAAGCTCCTGAATGAGGATGAATTTGAATAAAGGTGTGTTACCAATATTTTCTCTTTTTTTGAAGACATCTTTGTCTACACCTACGATACCACGCTGCTGATACAAAAACTGTAGCAACATCCATCCATCTTGGAAATCTATTGAAGACTGAACAGATATGTGCCAAAATAGGCTCATGAGAATGCCTGCATATAGACACATGTACCACCAAAACCTGCAGTGGTATTTGACGCTGCAGCGTGATATAATAATTGGGTTATAATTCTTGCCTGCGGTAGGAAAAAACCCACAGTGGCAGAAATTTACGTTCCATGTGAAGAGCCACATAAGAATATTGTACTCAACAATAACCTGTTAGGTTATTTTCATCTTGTATTCTAAACAGTAAAAGTAACACATATGGTAAATGAGCATTTGACTTACAACAATGAAGGAGAAAGTGGCGAAAGTGATTCCAGCAACCAGTACGGTGTTGTAATAACGGTTCTTGGCTGCGTGGGCCTCCTTCCACGATCCGCAGGGGACGGGCAACTCGTTCATGTGCGGGGGCACGTGGTTGGAGGGGGGGCCATGGTACGAACGAACTGCAAACATTCAACATAGCATAAGCACCAACTGGTTATAGACAATGGATAAAAATATTATTGGTAAAGTTTTACAATTTAAACTCGTTTTTAGGAAAGTTTCTTTTCCTTTAAACCCAAACCAATGACCCCTTTTAAATGTAATACAGCATATTTGAGATTATGCTGTTTTACATTATAGTTTGAGATTAATGAGAAAAAAGACAAAAAAAACTAACCTCAAAATTCTATATAAAAACCTCAAACTAAGCTTTAAATGAATTTATATGATTATTTCGCACCTCCGCTGACGTAAATAGTCGCTTCTAGTTGTAATAAAGTTGAAACGAAGTATTATTTCAATAATCTATGGGTATTAAGAAAGGGTCTGAATTGTAAATTTCGCTTCACTGTTAATGCATAGGTTTTTAAAATAAAACTTATACAGATTACTAATACAGAAAAAAATATTGGCATATGCGAAAGTAAACCCAAACTAAGAACCTATTTTATATGTAATTAATACACTGTATTATATTTAAAATAGGTTATTAGGTTCTTAGTATACAGTATATTAATTACATATAAAATAGGTTATTAGGTTCTTAGTTTGGGTTTAAAGAAAAAAAAAAAATTGAATCGGAATTGTGTAATTTTACTGAAGGTAAAAAAGCAGTAGAAAAATATGCATAAGGCGACTCATTCGTTATTTAAATAAAAAAATTAAAATGGAACCAATCTTCGACATACTAAAACGGTGACAGAATTATCTATTGAAAGTGACAATAGAGCGATAGGGTTATGTGAGTTACATAATACGTGTAATTACAAATAGCGGAGCGATAGTTAGTTTTAAGCGTTGGATATTACTTTAATAATAAAAATATGTTCTTTTATTAGTATGTGGTGGATGGGAAATCGATTAATGAGGTTTTTCGTTAGACATCATACTTTACAAGATAACGATATAATTACAAGAAAATTAATATTTCAGTAGTTGATGTTATTAGAGGAATAGATATTTTAATACGTTAGTTGATGATTTACCTTGCTGAGAAACAGCCCTCATAAGGGGTCGTGCTGCCTGCATTTTTATAAAATTTGTAAGTTTTAGAACTTGACAAGACAATCGAACTCGAGAAAATCGACCTGTCGACCGAAATAATACAAATCTATGGAATAAAAACGAAGTGCGTTGTTTGGAAGGTTAACCTCTTCAAAACACTATTAACATTCTAAAATAAGCTCTAAGCATTCAAGAATAAAGACTATTATTGCTGTAAAAATATTTGTTTCTTGATACATATCGGCTTGATCCAAAGGTGTCCACAGACAGTAAATGTGATCCGTTATAAATCTCTAAAAAAAATACGTTCAGTGGACCGCTCCAGACATAAGTGGGAGAAGTGACTCCTTCGAGGAGATGCTGGACCTACAGGGACTCCTGGAGTCGTCTTATCGATGGGTTGGGTCCCTGACCCAAGGACAAGGTGATAAGACGGTGGAGCAGTGGGTATAATTCTAGGAATAACGCAAAAAGGTGAGGAACAGAAAAGCAATCTAAGTAGTTACACGTAATTTATTTTGACAGTCGTGGGGTTAGTCTTAAAACTAGAGTTAATCTTAATTAGACATAATAATTTCAATAAAACTAGATAGGCAATTACTTAAATCTACTTGTAAAGTCTTTGTACTTAAAATTAACTAATTACTTCGTTAAATCTACATAAAAGGTTGTATTCTTAAAATTAGAGGTACACTGGCTTAATTGTACGAAAAAGTTGTTTCTTAAAGTTAGAGATTCACTTGGCTGACAGGGTGGAGGAATTATCATGAGAGTCAGAGGCACTTCCCTTTTTGTGATGGCTGTCCAGGGTCCAGTGGCTGCTTTGTATGCAGAGTCCTCGCGTTCGCACTAGGTATTCATGTACCTCCGGATCGGGAGTAGGTACAACGCGGCGATAATCAGAGGCCTGGGCGGTCTCCGGGGTAGTTGATCTCCGAAGGGCGAAGATCAGTTACTTCCTTCTAGGATGGAAGGGTAAAACTCACTCGTCGTCAGAGGACCTGGGCGGCCTCTCCAAGGAGCGAGAATAGGAACCTTCCTGGGCGGAAGGTTCAAACTAACCTCTGCTTCCTGCGCGGAAGACTGAACCCGACTCGTGCTTCCTCGGTGGAAGACTGCACCTGACTGTCTGTCCTGGGCGGACTACTGCAACCGACTGTCTCCTAGAGCCCTCTGTTGGTTTTCTAGCTGTAGGTATTCTTTTATCACCCGCATTGTTCAGCGGGCCGTTCCGTCGGGAGGCTCAATTCCTTTGAGGTGTTTATTGCCGTCCCATAAAATCTCAAAGGAATTGCCGACTTTCTAAAATAGTAATTAAGGTTATTTTATTTTACGATGTAGTAGTTTACAATTTTTCTAACAATAGGTTCGGCTAGCCTTTGTGCTAATTTATTTTATGGCCGGTCTAGTCTGGGAATTTTTATTACCTGAAATGCACATTTTAGAAAAGTATTTCGGTGAATTTGGTCATTTATTTTAGGTATTACAAAAGGATATATCAAAGGGGAAGAAGATGTATGTACAAATCTCCAGTAGGTACATAATATCTATATAATTTTTGGGAAATGCTTATATTTACATCACTAAAAACAAAAAACCATAGAGCAATATAAATTTAAATTTATAAATTTGACATTGCTGTCCTATGTTGCTGTCATTGAGATAGATCTGATAAGTACTGATAAACAACATGTCTTCATCCGTTTGGTTAACCGATGAATTGTCAACAGCGATCACAGAGAATGACAACTTCCACGAAAATGCCGAACTCGTCGTAAAAGGTGACTAAAATATAGATTTCAACCTATTCATGAAATTGAATAGATAAAATGATTGAGGTTATGTTTATTTTTATTTTAGATGTATTCGATGATAAATTGGACATCACGGTTTTGGTGGAGCGTCTTTCTGGTGTTTTAACAGATGTTAATCCAGAATTCAGAGCCAGGGGGATGTATTTCTTCTCAAAAGTTTTGATGTTTCTACCAAAAGATTACCTGACCGAAGCCCAATTGAAGTTTATATCAAGCTTTTACGTCGACAGATTGAAAGACAACCATCGAGTGATACCGCCAGTTTTAGAGGGAGTAGTAGCCCTATCTAAAATGAAGAATCTACCAAATGATGTTCCGAGTCAGTTTCTTATGTCGATTTATAATAATGTACCGTGTCAGCAGCAAGTTCGGACGGATAGACACCATATCTACTCCATTATTCATACATTTCTACAAAGTCACCATCGAGGTAATTTGTTACATATATCTTTTAAATAAAATACATTGAGGTTTTAACTCTTTCATCACCACACCTTTATAGCATATTTTTATCCTTGATAATGCCTTAGATAATTATTTGAATTTTTTGTATATAAATGATTTTTTATGCTTAATAGTTTAAGAAAAATCCTAAATTTCATTTTTTTTTGGCATCAAAGGGTTAATTTTTTTATTAGAAAGGGAACAAAAACTAACACAAACAAATGTTTTATTAAAAAAAAAAACATTTACAGTGTAACATGAATAAATATTAAAATAACATAAAACAAAATGAAAATAATTATGTATGAAAGACTGCCGAAACTGGATCTGCCACTTTATTTGCTGTATTTGTTGCTGGATAAAGATTGCAGCCTAGCAGAAAAAAAGACACCATAAGGAATATTCTTCACAAGCGATTCGCAAAATACGGGGCTATTTGTTTCACAAAATCAAGAGATATTAATAATAATAATGATTGGGTGATTTGTATAACGCCGTTTTGTGAAAAATCACCCCAAAGGCGCTGTACAAATATTACTTCATATTCTCTGTCTAATTATTACAAACAGATACAGAAAAACACACTTACCTGGCAGGTCGCTTCAGATGAACACAGTTTTATTAGACAATTTAAGCTTAGAGAAGATGTGATTTTTACAGTTGCTATGTTATCCCCCTTTTCTACCGATGTTACATTTATTAGAAGATTGATTGCACAAGAACAGTTGGTATTTATTTGAAATATTTTTATTTTTTAGGACTGGAGAATATTTATAAAATGACCATAAAAAAACTTAAGAAGTTTTTAATAGATATTTCCATTATTTTACACATTTAGTTATTTACAGTGTTGCATGCTGTGAACGCATTTGCGCACCGGTGTGTGATTTTTTTTTCCTTTATGCACCTGAGGCAGAATACCGGGGCTAAAAGTATTAAGCATCCTCAATTCTTATTACCCTTGTTTCCGGACCCAACAGACAGGCGGGTTGGAAAATAAATAATGACTGCTTCTTCACTTTTACTGTAATAAACTAAAATAAATAAATTTATATATATATATATATATTTTATTTATTCATCTATACAATCTTAATGTTATAAAAGGGTTATGATACTATGCCTTTCTCACTAGGAGAACTTGTGTTGAGAGCATGCAAAGTTTACAGTTTACAATTTACAGTTTAGAAAGTTTACAGAGTTTGCAAAGTTTACAAAGTTGACAAAGTTTACAAAGATTACTAAGTTTGCAATGTTTACAAAGTTCATAAAGTTTACAAAGCTCACAAAGTTTATAATTTACAGTGATTAACTAACTCCATTCAGTGATATTCCTACAGTATAACGACCATCAGTGTTGTAGTTTCATAAGCAAAAATGCATATAATTCGATGTCTAGTAAATATTATATTTGAGACGCTACACATAAAGGTTGTACACACTAAAATTCATGATTTGGAGATGAGTCTCTCGTAACTCGAATAGTGCCTCATGTGTATTAGCTCTCAGCCACTTATCATGCAAAATTTTTAAGAACTCTACAATTTTTTTGCAGAACTTAAAGCCATGGGCCCTGACCTTGTGTATGGAGTAATTGCTGCTATGGACGGAGAGAGAGATCCTCGTAACTTGATGCTCCTCTTCACCATCCTCCCAACATTCCTCAAGTCCATCCCCTTGGGCCATTTATCCGAGGAGATGTTTGAAGTCATCGCTTGCTACTACCCAATAGACTTCAACTCTCCACCCGATGATCCAAACGCAATCACAAGAAACGATTTGGCTGATCGGCTGTGCGCTTGTCTTTGTGCTACTCCCGTCTTTGCTGAGTTTTGCCTGTCCCTCTTGCTTGAGAAACTTGACTCCAAACTGAGGATGGCTAAATTAGATTCACTAAAACTCCTTGTAAGTTGAAAAAGATGTATGAATCTTGATAATTTTTTCACTTTGAGTCATATATATGGAAAGTTATTTATGCTGATGAAAATTCGACTGCTAGAAACTAGTTAGTTAATGAAGAATGACTTATTTTAAATAATTTATTAAACCTTACTTTTAACATAGTTGTCCCAAAGCAAAATTAAGTACTTAGATTACTTTTTTTTCTGTTGATACAAAAATTGTTGTTTACTGAGTTTTTGTTTTATTTTGTGACAGTCTTTCATAGCCTCTGCAAAATAATAGTCTATACATTTAATTTTAAATCTGTAGAGTGCGAGTTTGATTCCCCACAGTCTCAAAAAAATGAAAATAATTTTTTCAATTAACCGCTTTAAATTTGTGTGCACCGTATGTTGTTATTAATTAAATACTGGTGTACTCAAATTAAAAGTTTTATATTGTTTAAACACAAATCTACATAATTTCTAAAATATGATTTTTCAACTTATGTTATACATCTATTAGTTCTGCCAGTTTGGGTTTATAATGTTGGCTGTTAAGTTTGATGGACCTTGCAAAAATAACTTCACGGCTGTTAGCTTTGATAAATTAATTAAGCTGCATGTTTTAAATGTTGGATATTTCTTTTAGATGGGTGTATGTACATTTTTTATTTCTTCATTTACAGAAACAAAGTTGCAGTGTATTTCCAGCTGAAAGTTATGATATCCATCTTCAAACTATTTGGGCTATGCTGCAGTTAGAACTAGCCAATAAAGCAGATTCGGACATGGTGCAAGCTGCTCATGATGCTCTCCTGGCCTTGATTAGCAACTTGTGCTCAGATCTTTCACAACCCAACATAGGAGAATCCTTTTTAAACAAGATAATAATCACAATGAAACTATTACTAGCTGATAGCAAAACAAAAAGCACCCTGGAACTACCATTGAGAGTATTTTTAACAACAGCGAATGCATCAGAAAAATCATGTATTTTTGTCATAGAAAATGTTGTGCCACTCTTGATTGTCCACTACCACTTGAATCTGGATGAAAATCTACAAGTTTCTTCCTTGGAATGGTTCGCCCATATATTTGAATCTTGTAATAGTTGGAATCTTCTTTCACAGATGTCACACCACTTTACACAGATTTCAACCATGTGTATAAATGCCATGAATACTTCCAATGAAGATTTAAAAGTTTCTAGTTTAATCACCATAGCTGCGGTGGCAGATGTAATTTTACCCAGTGACATAACTATTCTGTGCCAAATTCTTGACCAAAATATTCATAGTTCCTCCTCTGAATCTTTAGCAGATTCTAGTAAAAAGTGCCTTCTTGAATTGGCGAAGAAAGATCCAAAATTGTATTTAGATTATGTGAAAGAAAAGTTGAATTTCGACCAAATTATTGACAATAAAAGTTTGTTGGAGAAAAGATTAGACATGTTGTGCAGTTTGTCAAGTATCAATATATTTAGTGAATCTGTATTGACAAAAGTGTTTAGTATATTTACCGAGCATGATTCTAAAGCTCATGTTCTGATTACAATACTCTTAAAAAACTTTAACAATAAAATTATATACACTGACAATAAAATATGTGAAATGCAAATGAAATACAATCTTCTTAAGTGTGTTCTGGAATGGTCTGATCAAAATATTAATCAAAATGACACAGAAGTACTTGACTGCGTATCGAAATTAATTATAAGGATCATAAAGACACTAGAGAGCAATTTGCAGTCACAAGTCTTGGAATTATACGTGCCTATTTACATCAATCAATTATCTGTTAATTGCAAATACATAATCCTAATTGAAGCCTTGATGAATTCCACCCGGCAAGATGCTAAATTTATTCAAACTGATAAAGTTTTATCTCTCGCTGTGAACTTGGCATTGAATGAACAAGAATATTTTATTCACTACAAATCATGTTTGTTAATTGCCAATATTATGAATAAACATGGCAAGGAGGAGGCCTTCTCCGATCAATATGGCAAAATAAAACAGGATCTTGATACAATAATGGATGAAGTATGTATCAATGAATCAATCGGTTCAAATGTTATTTCATTGCAGTCTTGGATAACTAAAAGCCTTTTACAAAGCGGACACCCGGAGTCATCATACTGGCTTGGAAAAGTAATCTATTTATTATCGATTAACAAAATGAAATTGGTTGCAAATTGACTTTGCAACACTAATTAACATTTAGCTTTAACATTTCCCCTTTTTCAGATTATCGATAAAATATTGACTGATGCAAAATGGGGACTGGACGCAGCCAAAGGCTTCAAATTAATAATGACTGACAGCTTAGAAGCATTGAATGCTGATTGCTTCTGCAGTGTGGGCTTATTGTATCGACAGAAGGTGTTCCAGTTATTCTTGCATAATACTGGGAACCTAACAATTACTGTGAATCGGGAACCGTATTTGCTAGCTTGGGCATATATTATTCAGTCTGTCTCCAAAATGGTTCTCCAAATGGAATCAGCGAAGGTTTGTTGTAACAAATAAATAAATAAAATGATATTTATTAAGAAAAACTTTTATTGAAGTTTATAAAACTCATTGTAGTTGTATGTATTTAATTATTGAATAAGATAATATTAATAATTTTCAATGAAATACGAAAAAATAATTTAGGAAAAATGTTTGTAATTCTTCAATTGAAATACGATATCATTAAAAATGACCGAATGTAATTAGGTCTCAATAGCTTAATTGGGAGAGTGTTGGTCCCAGCAAGACTAGAGGATTTGAGTTCAAGTCTCAGTTGTGATCATTACCTTTTTATTTTTCTGTGTATCTGTTTCACGTTATTGAGAATCATTAATATGTATTACATATCTTCAATAATAAAAAAAAATTATAGATTGTTTCAGTTTTTATCCATCGATTAATCGATAGGTTATTAGGTAACAGATGTGTAATTCTCAACGTAACCTATCATCTGTTTCAATTATTTTTTATATTTCAGATCTCGTCAATATTGATAGAATCTCTAGACTTTACGGAGCAGGAGCTTCTCCTCACTACCCTGGCGACGTTATCTTTCCTAATACAGAAAAAAAACTCAGACATAGCCGGCAGCCTGCAGTCCCTCATTCCTCGCTGTGTGAAGCTTAGCTCCCACAAAGGGTCCATGGTAAGTGCAACAATACTAGTGTCTCGCGCCAGGTAGAACTCCTTGTCTATCAAACTGATAATAAAAAAAACAGGTGGAAAAGTCGGAACACACTGTTTTTACCCTGGCACTGCTACTTAGACAGACTTAATTAGAAGCAATTCTCTATAATAAATTACTATTCTTGAGAGTCTATTTAAACAAAAGTTTTTCTATGTTTTTATCTAAGGTCAGTTCTAGAGATGAATATAAGCAGCAGCGAGCCCGTTAAAGTCCTAAGTTAAAAAAATATCAAATGAGATGTGTACCTACAGTTTGTTGAAATATAGGATTAGAAAATTTTCAATTTGGGACGTATGGGTACCGCTGCCCTGGAAACCATTAATTGAATAACCAAAATCTCTGCCATAGGTCACCCTAAGTGGTTCACTATGTTGGGTGACTTAGCAGGGATGCCTGGGTTCATGGAGTAAGGTTTATCTGGGTCTTGGCGACAGATGCGTCTGCTCACCAGCTGCGTGGCAGGCCAGACTGAGAGAGGCCGGTTGAGGGAGACCCCTTATTTAATTATTTTCTTGGGGCCTCCTGTGTGGAGTTAATGTAAAAAAATAGTAAAGGTACTATCTACATAGTGGGAAACATTGCAGAGCTATAAATAAATGTAATATAAGAAAATATACTTATTCTTTTTAATTCTATTCTAAAATACGTATTTGATAAAACCTGCTTCTTTTGGATCATGTTTCCCCAGATGTCATTCTTACAAGGGCAATTCAGTAGGTTGAAGAATCAGAATGATTATTTATTCATTCTAATGTTTTTGTTGCAGAAAGTTCGAATGGGCAGTTTGCAGTGTCTGTTTGACATAGCAAACTCCTACTCGACCGTGATTCTTCTGCCCTACAAGGAAGATATAATAACGCAGCTTTCACCGGCCTTAGACGATCCTAAAAGATTGGTGCGGCGCGTATCTGTCAAGGCCAGAACTCGCTGGTTCCTCGTGGGGTCGCCAGGTGAAGACAAAATTAAATCATAGACCATTTTACTACCTATCAGTGAACCAACATTAATTTGTAAAATAATCATATTTTTATTTTTAGATACATTATGTATACGAGGTGTGATAAAAAAATACAATGAATAATTTTTTACGAACAAAGTAATAAGCTTACATCAAATTTGTATTAATCTCCTTCAAAGTACTCTCCTTGGCTAGCGATGCACTTATCCCAATGTTGATTCCATGATTGGAAGCATTTCTGGAAGAAGTTCCAGAAGGGCCTTAAGCTGCTCCGTCTTGACCCTCTCAATGCCGGGAATGGTGTCAAAACGTTTTCGTTTTAGCACGGTTTTTATTTTTCGGGAAGAGTCAGAAGTCGCATGGTGCTAAATTCTGAGAGTAAAGCGGATGTGGACAAATAGGAACCTTTTTTTCTGCCACAAACTAGTGGATCAGAAGCGAGGTGTGGCACGGCGCGTTGTCGTGATGAAGGAGGAAGCCATTGGCTCATTTTTCTGGTCTCTTTCTCCGTACATGGTCGCAAATGTTGCAGTAAACCTGTGTAATATTCAGAGTTTACAGTTGTTCCCCCTAGAACGAAATCTGATCACACTATGCTCTCACTATAAAAAAAAAATGAACATGACCTTGATATTCGACTTTGACCGATGTGCCTTCTTAGGGCGAGGAGAGCCACTCGTTTTCTATTGGGAACTCTGAATTTTCGTCTCAGGGTTGTATTCACACACCCAACTTTCATCTGCAGTTATAACTTTGGCTATGAAGTCTGGATCTATTTTAAGATGATCCTTCAATTCCATACAAACTGACACACGATTTTCCTTCTGTTTGTCAGTCAAAAGTCTGGGAACAAATTTCTCACTCACTCGTCTCATTTGCAAATTATCGGTTAAAATGCTTTGCACGAACCCGTACGAAATGTTCATTTCTTTAAACTTTCGAATAGTGAATCGCCTATTTGAACAAACCATTTTTGCCACTTTTCGCACATTTTCATCTGTTTTTGAAGTCGAAGGACGTCCTGACCGTTGCTCGTCTTCAACCGACTCATTTCTGCTTTTAAATCGCTCATACCTCTTGTAAACAGTCTTCAGAGTCACCACATTATCGTCATTCACTGATTTTAACATTTCATGAGCTTCTTTGGTTTTTTTTTGTAACTTATAACAAAACTTAACGTTAACGCGTTTTTCAAAATCCATGATCCTCAACAGATACATTAAACACAATCTAACTCTTCCGGCTCTGGAAGCCGACTGACAAGTCACAACTTGTTCAAACTTAACATTGACTATCTCAAAGGATCAGGCTATCAAATGGATCTAGCGCCAGTAGTTGCCGCTATAAAAATTCATTAACCATATTTTTTGATCACACCTCATACATATTTAATATTAGCAATTGAATGATACAATAATCCTGGAAATTTGTTCATTTTAGTATTTTGTTTAAAACATATTATGTACATTGTTTGTGAGTGCATGTGTCATATTTTATGGTGCCATGGATCATTATTGTGGCTTATAAAATATGTACATCGGTGGTGTGTAGGAATAACCCAATAATTGCATTTTTGGTTATTTTCAGTTGAGTGTAAAAATACGGTTACTGAAGCATTTATAAAATTTATTGGTAAAATCCTGATATCTGTATTTAATTTGAAAACTTTCTGAACACCATGATCATGTGATATGCGAACAATCATAATGGTTAGTTTGATCAAAACACACTGTGTTGGACTCAACTGGGATGGAGAGACCTGCACACATAGTTTGTCAGTTTTATTTATACTTACAACAGGCATCTATCTGCCTAGTTAGAAACTAACATTGACTGGGCCATAATGTCCCTATGTAAACTCGGACATCTATTAAAAATGGATTTAAAACTTTTTTTACCAATACACATAAAATACGTACATAAGACATTTTTTTATTATGTGTACAGTGAAATTATCTTAAGAAGTTTTCTAAGGGACTGGAAAAAAACTTCTTATATGAGAAAACATAGGTGGGATAAATTGAGCCATTTTTCAAATTCAGTCTTCAAGAGACCGAAAAACCAAAAATCTTAGGATGAAAACTTCTTAAGCGAGTTTCTCTGAATATAGAATATATATATTCACTGTAAAAGTATTCTTATTAAATTTTAGGTGATTAACAAAAAAATAAATAATAGAATTGTTACTTCAAACAGCTCTCCTGTAAAATAGCTTTTTTGTAGATGTCTTAGTTTACGTAATGTTTAGTAATTTGTTTACGTAATTCTTAGTTTACGTAGATGTTTTCACACCTGCCACTGTATCGCAGCTTATCCTCGACGCACATATATTTTAACAATGTTTACATTTGGCTTAATTCTATACAATCATGTTTTTTTGGATCAAATGTATTAAATATATTTTAAAAATTCATAACAAGCACAATCTGAGATAATTGATGCGCGGCGTGTGCGCCAAACGCTCACGTGTAAAGATTTCAAAATTAATCGTACGACGAACCACTTGTTCACGGTCTCTAAAACACTTGTACACTAATATATTACAGAGATTAAGATACATTGACATACTGACGGTCTCCATGGTCGAGGGGTAAGGCTCTCAATGACGAATCCGAAGATCGCGGATACAAATCCGAGCATGCACAAGTAAATTTTATTTAATTAATTTGTGCTGTTTCACAATTAATGAAATTAAAAATACTATATAGTATATTTGCGCACGTTCCAGATTGGAAGATACTCTCAGTATCGCCCTGGTGAAAGACCACCATTCAGAATTGAAACATTGCTTGAAATGGCTTTTGGCCGTGTTTGGTAACCAGATCTGAATAGCCAGGTATTTCCCCACCTTCCTCTTCCTCTTCCCCTCCCCGATACCTTCAGCCTCACAACATTTCCCAATTGGGGATGCTATAGTCTCACTGCGTCCAGACGGTTGGAAGCAGTTGGGACTCTTGTGCGGTATTCATGTAAAAAAAAATTACAATAAATGGAAAATGGTAAAAAATATACTTGGACAAGTATTAGGAATAGGTTGATAGGTAAAGTGCAAGCAGTTTTATAAATATTTTTTGATATGGGTCAAAAAATAGTCGCAAAATTGTCTGTAGGCGATATTGAAAATGTCAACGGTCAATGCAGCTTCATTGAGCAATCGAGTCGCTCTGCTGATTGGCGTGTTCTGGTAACTTTTAAAATGTTTACCTAAAAATATGTTTCGGTGGGCTTCTAAGGTGTTAAAATCAAGCATCCTGATACAACGCATATGACAAACTGATGAGAAGAACGAGGTGCCCGAACTGCGTGTCGCTTGTCCTTACATGTACATCTCGGAGTGATGTTTTCCGCGCTCCAAAGTGTACATGTAAAGTCCACTAACTTAGTTTTAATAAAAGTTTCAAGAAAATAATATATTATGTATTTGTATCTCATATCAACCTACACTTACTTAACAATATGTTCAAAATTTGATGATGTAAATACATATACAATAATCAATTAAAAGAATATTCTTAGAAAATTTGTTGAATGTTGTCACTTTTTCGAGTACTTGTAAAAAATAAATAGTTTGGTAAGAATACAAATTGTAATTTATATAAATATTGTTAGATAATTCTACTGTTGCAAATATGTGAATAATTCATGTGGCTTATTCTTGTTGATGAAAATATAATAAAAATATAATGTTGAGCAAAAAATTATTATATCTTTTATTATCTAAAATTCACACAAAGCGTTGAATTGGTGTGAATATATTTTTTTTAAAAGACAGGCACATTCCCGGTTCACAAATAACATAACAATATTTGAAAATCTTCTATTACCATCACACTAAGCAGAAAATATTGCTTGTGCCACGATAGAGGACTTAGCCAGCCCAGGAATTGAACTCGTGACGCCTGGGTTGGAATGAGCTATCATCCAATATTCTAGGTGTGTTCTTGAACATCAAGATAATACAAAAGAGTCACTTTCTGTTCCCACCAGATTCATACTTCGCTTCCTAAACTCGTTTCTTCCCTTTTTCCATCCCTTTCCCACACGAAGACAATAATATTTTTAAACATTAATAATAATAAGAGTTAATTTCTATAGCGCAGTTTTGTGAAGGTTCACCTCAAGTGCGCATTCACACTATAATACTCATAGTATGATAGAAAATGCAAATTTTATTTACACTGTAAATCAATGTTGGTTGGAATAAATTTTCACTAGAAAAGAAAGCCCACCTTTGTATAAATACATACCAAACATAATATTGTGCAAATTTCCTTCAATTTCCTCATGATGGGATCATTGGGGTTCAGTAGAAAACAGGTAACTTAGTTGAGTGTCAAGTTTTTTATTAATTCACATTCATAACTTAGTAGGTATTGTTGGTTTCACTTAATTACACCAATACTATTTCTACAGGCATTCTGTACACGATCCAGTGGGGAGATTACCTATTACCTCGATGTCGCTGTTGAAAGCGTCAGAGAGCAGATGGTGCTTTGGGTAGTGGGCGGTTTTGGCTTAGTAGGTATTGTTGGTTTCACTTAATTACACCAATACTATTTCTACAGGCATTCTGTACACGATCCAGTGGGGAGATTACCTATTACCTCGATGTCGGTGTTGAAAGCGTCAGAGAGCAGATGGTGCTTTGGGTAGTGGGCGGTTTTGGCTTAGTAGGTATTGTTGGTTTCACTTAATTACACCAATACTATTTCTACAGGCATTCTGTACACGATCCAGTGGGGAGATTACCTATTACCTCGATGTCGGTGTTGAAAGCGTCAGAGAGCAGATGGTGCTTTGGGTAGTGGGCGGTTTTGGCTTCTGCTTGACTACCGTTCCAGACTGTTCAAGAGGAGGGTTAGCGGAAGGTCAGGGGTGTCGAGCTAATCCCCTTGCCCGCTCGCTTCTTCTGCCGATGATTAAATTCTCAGAATTTTAAGCCGGGCGTTTGTTCATTAGCTGTAGGGAGACAGATCTCAGATACCTTTTTAGGGATTAGGATGGATTGGTGTTTAATTAAATTAATATTATGCATAAATAGTGATAATAAATAAATTAAAAATATCTTTTTTTAGATTCTTTTTTATAAAAAAGCTTCCAATAAAGTAAATTAATGTTAGTTTTGTCTCAATCAATTTTGCTCTTCAAATTTTTTCTGTTTCAATTGTCTTCTCTGTTCTTCGTAGATAGTTTTTTTATATTCTTCATCGATCAGCCTTTCAATTTCTTTCTCGGTTATTTGTATGGTGTTTCTCTTGGTAGTTGGCTCCGACTCTGTCGCCACATTGTTTTGATCACTTGTTTGGTTGGGTTCCGGAAGAGGTTTCTGTTGAGGGGTTAGATCTATCCGTTGTGTTTTCGGAACAAACATTTCAAAAATATTTGTAATAGTACCAAGTACCGCAGAGCTTGTTGCTTCCACTATTCCTCCAATGTTTCTTGCAGCCTCTGCTGTCTTACCATCTCCGTTTAGTGCCTGCGAGTGGATACACGGAAACATTAAACTGGTGCAGACCAAAATCCATGTAATTATTTTCATGTTGGCTATTGAAAAACGTATCAAGTATGATTATAATTAATAATAAATGCTATTTCCTCTTGTGTGGCTTCTTGTAGTCTTGCTGTTTGAACAGAGTTATCAAATTATTGATTAATATGACCTATGTATCTTTATAGCGGCAATTTTTTGATGTTGTTGCAATAATAAAGATATCATTTGAATAATAACAAGGAATTTTACTCTTTTACGTTTTATGTCTTTAATTTATAAATTTCCTTATTTTTGACACAGCTAAGGGGATTTGTGATTATACATGACTTAAAAAAATAAATAATTATGTAACACTTCACAGGAGTGCTCTTGTCTGTATGGCGCACAGACAGGGGGAACTATATCGCCACTGGCTGGGTAATATTATGAGGCGGGTCAAGGAGGAGGCTGTAGGAAGGGTTTTGTTAATGCGGGCCTTGAAGAATAACGGATTAAATGTAGGAGAAAAAACAGATATCGATAGCTAGTTCCACATACTCTTAGTTCGTTTTGCAGACTTACATAAAAATGAGTCGGCGAAACGACTAGTTCTCATAAAGCCAACATCAACTGTGAACGGGTATTCCGCTTGTGTTTGTAGAGTTTCATGGACGTGCACCGGCATGGAGGGTATTAACGCTTTCAATGGAGCCTGCTTTTCCGCAGGCTCCATTGAAATATCTATAGAACAGACTCAGCATATCTATATTGCATCTGTGCTTTGATCGCAATCGCTCTGTTAACAACTGCCCTCCTTTGCACAGAATCAAGCAGGTTTATCAAGTATTTGGGAGTTCCAACCCAGAAGTGGCTTTCAAATTCAACTGTTGGACATACTTGAGATTTGTATAGAGTTACGATTGAAGAATCTGCTAGCCCTATACAAGACTTTAAATTTAATTTATTGTGACAATAACTTTTGACGTGAACAATTAAATAGATAAATCATATTTATATTATCACAAATTATTTTTTGATCTAACTAATTCCACTTTTGAGTTAGATGCCCTTGTTTGGAGACATTATTTTCAAATAGTCTCTTATTTTACTAATTTTTCCATAGCCAGAAGACCTATTGGTCGTCGGCCCTTTAAACAGTGGTATAATTAGTGGTTTATGTTCGCTACTGATCACGCTCATGGAAGCTTAATCGACAATCGCTCAGTTCGACTTCCATAACAGTACCGGTGCAGTTGTATATAGTAGACAAAAATGGAGGGCGCTACGATCGTTTAAATGGCAACACAATGGTTGAAACGAAAAATAATGTACCTAACTTTCAAAAAGTGCTATGGTTCAAGTGAATATTTTTCACATCAATATCAAACGGTGTTCAGAAATTAGTGGTAATTCCTGAAAGGAGATGATCCTACTTCAGTGGTAATTCCTTGTATTTTGTGATGAAATTTTATTATTATATTTATCAGTCAACCTGTCAGATTTGGAAATCAAACATAACCTCACATCTGAATCTACTATAGGTCATTTTTCTTCTAAAATCGGTTGTCATAGTAATGAAATTTTTTTGTTCCATTTTAGTAAATTTCTATAATTTGTTGACATTGCTTTTTCCTTATTTGTATATACGTAATATATAAATTGAATACCGCACCAGAGTCCCAACTGTTACCAACCGTTTTTTGGACAATGGAATTCCCTATTAAGGTATGTTGCGAGGCAAGTTATAGGTAGTGGGGAGGGGAAGGAGATAAGAAGAAGGTGGGGAAGTACCTGGCTATTCAGATCAGGATCACCAAACATGGCTGAGGCCATTTCAAGGAACATTACAATTCTGAATGGTGGTTTTTCAACAAAGCGATCAGTTCCGTCTTTAGCCTAAAGGGAATGCGGGGCACGACCCCAGGGCACCCGGAACCAAGGTCGGAATTCCCCTTAGGCCCGACCATGGTAGGGGGGGGGGCGACTTTTTTTTCTTTTTTTACATTTCTTCCACAAAGGAGGCCGTGATGTACCCCGAGTTCCCTAATCCTGGGGCATATATCATCTTTGGGGATTCTGTGAAAATGGTATACATTGAGGATACAGGACTCCGAAAGAAATATTTCAACCGTTCCTAGGAACGCCAACCTCGTAGGGGTCCCCAGCAAGGTGCTAAAATGGTAAACATTGAGGACACAGGGCTTGGAAAATAATGTCAAATTTTGCGGACACAGGATAAGGAAAATAAAAATCCTATTTTAATTTGATTGCCATCGATCAAATTTCTGGTTCAATTAATTAATTAATTGAATGTTCAACAACTTTCAATCTGTTTACTATTTACTTTAGCCTTTCTTAATGTTTTGAAGCAGCTGGCAGTCGCTCAAAATTGCCAGCTTTTTTAGAAGTTTAATATTTCATGATGATAAAACGACAGTATTTTGTGATTTCAACTTAAATGTGGAAAAATTTCAGTCCGCGGCGCTTTTCCTTGGGATCTGTGTTTTAAAGAAGCCAAGACAAACATTCTCGGGTTACGAATAATCTAACATTTTTATTTCTCAAATTTCCATCACTATAAACGTTGCTTATGAAAAATGGAGGACATAGCTAGCAGAGGATTGAACTCGATGCCTGGGTAGGAATCCGGCACATTTGACCACTCGGCTACTAGCCGGTCAAGCTGATATATTTTTAAGATTTCCGTTAAACAATGCTAAAAGATTTTCATTTCAAAAAAATCTGAAGGATGTCCATTTTAAAAAACTCTAAATTTTTTCTCATCTAAAAAGGTTTGTCTTCCGACCGACGAAAAAAAAGAGTATGTATTTAAAAATAAATTAAATTACTAAACCAATTCTGCTAGAACATTACGATGGAAACAAGGGGTAGATGAGGCGCAACCTGTTACCACAATAAATTAAGAGCGAAAAAAAGTATTAATTCATAAAATTATTTTCCGCACATTTAAAAAACAATTATGTATTTAAAAGAAAATACTTAATTTTTTAATTGACCTTTCCAAATGTAAAAAAAAACACATTCGTAAATAAGACAGTACATAGGTAATTCAAAATGATAATAGCGGTATTTTGAATTTTTATAATTGTTTTAAACTTTTAAATGCTCATATCGCCAAATAACGATTCAGTGTCATGAGGGACTGTCTTGCACAAACCCCTTCAATTATAGAAACATTCTTATATGGTTTGTTGTTTTTCCGTAGAATTTCAAAAAGGGCCCCCAAACTCAGCGTGCCCATATGACTTAAGATGGCCTTGAGAGCGATACTAAGATACTCCACTCAGGATATTTCTAGATAGTTTCTCTAATGGTACCTATATTTACAGATTCTATCCTTTTTACCACTGCAGGGGTGGAGTGTTTATTCAATGAAAAGTTGTTGTTCTATTCGTCTATCACTCAATCCTATGCATCTAAGCCCATACCAGGAATTTTAGAACATTTCCGGTCCGGTAAGGAATTGACATAAACCTCATGGTTGATACCGATAGCCCGCTGTGGCATATATTTGCGCCAGTTCACGACGTCGGGGAGAAGCGGGAGTGGTGTGACGTACTTCTAGTGTACAGCAAGCGGTACGAGGTTTCATTAGCTTCTCGATATTATTACGTCACCGCCGAGCTCACTTAAGTAACTTTTAATTCATTTTCTCAGCGAGTGGCCTTAGTTTACCACAGATATCTCCTACCATTTGTGCAAACCTTCTTTTTAACATCATGATGGCTGAACAAGATACATTATTTAAAATCATTCATCCTTACCAAATAGACACAAACAATTTTTAGAAAACTTTATTGTACTTATGGTATTTATTTTAATAAATTTTATTGTCATTTCAGTGAGGCGCAGTGATTATGTTATATATTATTACATGCATTACATAATTTTATACCTTTGTACTTGATAAAAATTTATATGAATTTCTATTAGTAATCAAACAGGATTTGGGGCCAAGAATCAACTTATGTTTGAAGTGTTTGGTTTTGCTCCTGCCTCAACTGACGTTGAATCTCTTCATACTGCAGTAGTTTCACCCTTTGCTTGATCATTCTTTCAAGTTCTTTTTTAGTAATTTCTATAGTTTTATCCTTCGGTGTTGGCGCCAACTTAGTTGTAACTTCCACAACACTCTGGAAAGTACTTGAAGGTTTAATTTGTTGAATTTGGTAAGGTATTGGGGGTCCTGTGTTTTGATCTCTGTTTTGATTCTGCGCAGCAAAAAGTCCTAAGATGTTTGCAACAGCACCAGTTATAATAGAAGTTGTGTTTACTACTGTCGAACTAACTTGTTCAGCGACATCCGCTACTTCATCTGTTTGCGAGGAGACACAAGAAAACAAAGCAGTAATGCACACCAATACAATAATCTTCAATTTGCTAGTGTTGAAAACTTGACTTAATCTCAACAACTTATACCGCGGTTGATATAATACTGAATTTCGTCGCGCCACGGCTTCTTATGATATTGATTTAAATATTTATTATAATAAACAGGATAATTTTTCAAGTATGTTCTTATTATTTCTTCAATGCAAATCAATATATTGTGAACATTATAATAATAACAAAACCCCTTTATCAATATTTAAAACAGAATCCGTCAGAAAGTAATGTACGAATTTAATTATGTATGGCACAGATATATATATATTTTTGAAATTTAATATAAATCAAATTTAATAATGTTATTATTAAGTTGTGGAAGTATTTAAATTTTTATTATTGTGACAGCTATTTCGACGTTCAAGGCAATTTTAAAACTGCGGTTAATCCACATTGCGATGACTTATTCATATGATTTTATTTACTCCCACCCAATTCTAATTTGGACGGTGTTTAAAATAATTATTTATTACCGGTAAAACCGATTTAGTTAGAAAATAATTCGAATTCTGTATTCGGTGAGGTTTTTACAGTTATAATGTGTTTTCCCCGTATTTAAATGACAATGTTTTCTTAATTGATTTATTTAAACGTGTTATATTGTTTTGGTAGTGTGAACATACTGAGAAGTGGTGAATAAATAATTTTTCTTACTTTATTAATTAATGTTATGTTAGGATCATTTGTTCGTTTATTAATTTCCAATTTCCGATATTATGTAATACACTAGGTATAGACAAATCATTTGAAAGAGATTCTTACTTGTGTAGTGGTGTACTGTATCGTAGAATTACTACAAGGTAGGAGGGGACTGCGAGCAGGTGTTCCAAACTACTTCAAACCACTATCGGTGTGGACAAATACATTCAAACCTGCACTCTTTAAAATGATTTCCCTGCACTTCCATTTGTGATATTCCTTATTATTGAGTCTAGTATTTTGAATTAAATGAGTTTACAAATAATTAAAATACAGTAATACATATTATCGTATGGGACCTGTATGTTGGTATAATCAATTTGAATTCATTAAAAATATTATCTTTACGGATGACTTTTTGGTCATTGATGTTATTGTGAAATTGACCCCATTTTGAAGAGTTTAGCTGATATAAAGAAGGCCGTGGAAACAAGAGTATTAACACACTTTAAGCGGGAATGGTATTTTTAACCGCGCGGCCGACTGGTGCTAATCGGCGGGACGGGTAAAATTACCCTTTACGCCGGCTCCACTTTAAAGGCGGGAAAGGTAAAGTTACCCGATTATTTCGCGAGACTATTTAATCTAAACGTTTGAAGACCTTCGAGACTACACACACATATACAAAAAAAATAAGATAAGCCGTCGTTTCTTTTACGTACACACATACTCTTGCGAAGCTCAATGCGCGTAATAATTAATTTGTGCGGAGTCAATTATTCAGTGAATCATATGCGTCATCTTTCCACATTTGATTATTCTTGATGGGTGAGTAGAATGGCAATTTTATCGTGTTAAATTTCATAGATTGTTTGTTCGTGGTACTGGGAATAGGAGTACCTATTATATTTTTATGAGATGTTATAAATTCATTGGACCTTTACTCTAATGAGATAATCCCGAGGATGTTATTGCAATAATCATTTCCTGAATGAGAGATAACACAAAAATTCCTTAGCAATTGGATGTATTCCTGGAACCCATATATGGTAAGTGCGTACACAAAATTTCATAAAAAAATAGTGGATGGTTTAGAAGAGACAGTGATTTTTGTAACATTATTTTTTATTGATTTTTCGGCTGATTTTGGCCCGCTGCACGCACCTGTGACGGTGTGGCGGCCGCCCGCTCAAAGTGTGTTAAGAAAAAAATTATAGGTTATGTTCAAACCTTAATTAATGGCGTGTCCACACGGAGCCAGTATTTGGTCGAGTAGCTAGCGGTACCTAAAGCACTGTCCTGCCAGTGCAGTCCAAATGTGCATTTTAGTAAGTCGATACCCCCACCTACTACGAGGAGGCGCACATCAAATTACCGACTCGCTGCTGCACCGTAGGTACTTGTGAACTCGAATGAGATAGATTAGTGAGTGTCCATACACGGCCAGTGGACAGCAGCTGCTCCCATCTACACTTCAAGGGTGTGCGGTCCCTCAGACGGTGGTGAGGGCTACTCGCCCGTAAAAAGAGAATAATTTCTCGTTCAGTCAACTAAATTGCTACTACTACTTAGCGCCTACAAATTATACTAGTCGTTTTAGTTACCACAAGCTACTTGATTAAATACTGGCTCCTCTGGACACGCCATAACTCTTTGGACTAACTAACTTATAAATAACTCTCTCATTCCTTTTGTAACACCAATACTAAAAGAAGTTCGTTTATGGATTATGGGAATGTTTTAGCTGTTTTCAGTTGTTTGGCGGTCCGTCCTCTCTGCCTACCCCTGCGGAGAAACGGCGTGATGGTTAGTTAGTTAGTCAGTTTAATTTTATTTGTTAAAATATAATGTTTCTTAAACACCACGAACTAATAGATTTAGGTGTCCAAAGTGGATATAAAATCAGGTGATTTATCCATATATAGGGTTAAGCAGAATAAAATTTAATACTAATAAAATGTGTATAACATTTTTGAAAAGCATTGATATTTCGGTAGTCATACGGCAGAAGGTCCCATCTGCACCTTTTTTCCGTTTTCTTTAATGTTCTTATCTCGAGTGTTGGAAAAGGATACATCTGTCAGTAGCCTACAAAGTTACAAAGAATAGAAAAGGCAAAACCCAAAGAAATGTCGATTTGTGTACCTCGCGATTGTTATGATTTAGTGAGAACTGTACCATGCAAAAGGGGAAAAAGATAAAAGAAATGAAATTTTCAATGCGAAGGTTAAAACTAATCAATGGTCAATAATAAAATATTTTTATTGTTTTGTTTGCACCATGATACGAGACAAAATGAGGCATTTGAAAAATCACCAAAAAATGTTGATGGCAAAAGAGCCCATTTTATCAAAAATTTGTATTACATTAATAAGGAAATAATTTTTTTTGAAAGCCTAATAAACAGCACATACAGGGCTATACAAATTGGGTTAAAACGAGATAATTGGTCTAATATATCGGTTGGAGGACTTGATCGAAATCTTATTTTTGCTCTCCTTGACAATATTGAAATTAGCAGATGGACCCTTTTGCCATATGACTACCGATTTGTATTTACAATCTGTGGGCAATAATACATCACTAGGAGAATGAGTGAAACACATATTTAATTTAACTTATGGTTTTTATTGCATTATACACTACAAGAGGCAAACATTGTTCAACATTACTAGATTATAAATATTATAATATTTAGGAAGAAGTTCATTGCGAAGGCTTATGAGATTACTTTGGCAACAAAAAGATATTTTTGTTCATTTTTTAGAAATTTATTCGTAAAAAAAAAAAAGATAATTTTTCCAATACACAACAAGCTTGGACAAAAGGTTATCAAAAACTGGAAGAATTTTTTATACTAAAACAGAAGGTTATTGTGTGTTTTATCAACAGTTATGAGAGCTATCACGATCTGACAACAGTGCACACAATCTGTCCATTATTGTAGGAAACCCAATATAATATTGATATTGTAAGAATTGAATATGTTTCAATAGTTAAAACTGAAATTGTAAACTGAAGTAACATCTGTGTTAGTAAGGGTAGTTTAGGCTAAAATCAAGATTTGAGAATTAATGTTGTTTTCTTTGAACATGTATACATCGATGATATGTTTCATATTGTTAGTATTAATTTTACATAAAGGCATTAGCTTGTGTGACGTTTATAACCTGTTATCAGATGCATATACAGTGAAACTCACTTAAGCAGTTTGGTTTTTTCTTGAGAGTTTTTCACTGCGTCATGAAAAAAATGTATAGCTGGGAATAAAACACACAAAGACCATAATAATAGAGTAGAAATATTATGGAACTATGATTTTGTACATAAAAAAGTTCCATCAAAGATAATTAAATCACCCATACAATTATTACTGTTGAAATAACTTTGTACCAGACGGAGATCGCCAGATCATAATGAATATAATTTAGACGGAAGGCAATTTAAAGTCGATAATAAAATGACGAGGTAATAATGTGCCAAAATATGTATAAGTAAAATTAACACAAATAAAATACTAAAAATTGATATATACATCTGACAATCAAGTAGAACAGAATAAAAGCAATTATTTCTTACACTGGTTTATAAAGTTATTGTGGTGAAAGATTCACCTTATTGTGTTTCATTAAGCCAACAGTTACACGAGTCTTATTTCATCAGGTACAGTAGGAAAACATAAGAAAAACTTGACAGATTTAACTTGTCTGTAAATCTAATCTAGAATATTCAGGGTTAGTGAATGTGGTGGCTCCGAAAGAAACAGATTGAGCATTGTCATAAAATTAATCCATCAGCATATTAATATTCGAAATGAGTTTCCCAAAATACTAATTAGTACTGTATTAAAAAAAGTATATATGTATAGCGGACTAGGGCAGCACTCTTTGTGACATTCATATGATGAGTTATTAAAACATTTGTTTTCATGTAAATTTGAAACCAAGTATATTTCGTTTGCTTGCTGCGAAAAGTCACCAACTAACCTTTTTGTAGATTTGACTCACTTAACCTGTCGAACACAGGATGCACACTACGCGGTAGATGATACAATATAATAAGTCGCACCGGTGCGCGACCGGGGTTCGACAGGTTTAAACGCAAGTTGATTTTATATCATTTTATTTTAATGTGAGAAGTCACTAAATACATTAAATAAAAAAATAATTCTAAAATGTCTTGACATTTGTTATTGAAAATATGGTTTCGTGGTTGTTGGACCTTTCACAGCAAGTTAATGAGTATATTCGGCTAAAACCAGTGATCTATGTTATGATCTACATTCAGATTTGTGTGACAAAAGATGTCATACTCGGATAAGGTGTTTTTATATTTAGATTTATGGTTTGATTATTAGGAAGATACCTAACATTACACATATCTTTTCATGAAAAAGTATTAGATGTATTTATCGACTATATAAATCAGAATACGGAAGCCACTGATCGGAAGCATACATTGACTTACAAAATTCATATTTTAAATTTTCACTGAAGATAGATTTGTGTAAGTATGAATAAATAAATCTTGTTTCATGTGTTTGCTTAATATGGTAAGAATACCTATACGCTCTTTGTTAATTGACAATTCGGCAAATGACGTTCAGTGAGGGAATTATTTCTAGGAATACACGAGCTGTATAACTTCAAAATATTTATCCTCTTGTATTAAATACCATGGCTATTTTTAACATTTCAAAATGGCTCTGAATATATTTAGGTACTATAATATTTTCTAAACATTTTCAATAGATTTATTATTTATAAATATTTAAAGCTCTAAACTTAAACTTGCATTAGAAATTTTTATTAAATTTTTTTATCAAGCTTTAAAAAATGGTTCAAGTGAAACCAAATCTATTATTGAAAGCCAGTCTCCGCGCGCTTCACTATATGACACGACAACACAACATTCATGGCACAGAAGGCAAAGGCATTTTAAGAAAGATTAAATACACTTTTCTAATTAAGAACAGTAAAACCTTAAGGATTTACACTCTATGACATAAGCAGTACATATTATTTTATAATTTATTTGGTATGTTTACGAAAATCAATAAATCAGATAAAAATGTATAAAAGTCCATAGAAATTCATCAGATATTATTCCCTTAAATCTTACACAAATGATATGATTAATAAATACATACAAATTTCACATAGATTACGTATGTATGCATTACATTATGATATTCAATGCCCACACATTTTCATATGCGTTTTGCACTACCTCCGTGGGTAGTTTTAAAATTGTTTTACTCAATTAAGAGTTTAACATTAACTTAAAATATTTGTTATGAATTAAAAATATTTTCTAGTAAATTCAAATATTTTTAATACAAAATAATTATTTGGTAAAGAAATAAAACACTGTTAAAACTCTAATTCCATTCCAACACGAGATTGTCTAATGAAAAAGATATTCACTATTAATTTCAGTTAACATACTTTTGATAATAAACAAATAATTAATTATCTATCACATTCTAAAATACTGGACATAAACAGATTGTACTTTTACATTTACATTAAAAATGCAAGCACATAATTCTCAATCATCGTAAGTTTGACGCATGGCATGGATTGTATTAGCCAGGGTTTCATAAAGCTTAGCCCATTCACATTAGCATGGCATACAAGTGGCAACAAGCCGCAGATCATAAACATGATCTGATATCCACAATGTCACAATAAATACTAAATGCCTTAAATCTATCTTAAATTAATTTGTCATTTAAATATTTACAAAATTGCAATTTGTCAATAAATTCTTAAAATAAATAAATTTATACATTATTCTGAATGGCCTACAACATATTAAATAATATTTACAAAGACACCTAAAATATTTAATTGTAACAAAAGAAAATAATAAATAATCATACAAAGCATCAAAATATTGGAAGGTCGTATTAATTAGACTCTAGTTTCGGCTCTCTGGTCGGAGTCCAGGATATCAGAATGTGATTCACTGATGCAGCTGTCACTTTCGCAATGCCTGAGAGCTGCATCTCCGTGGCTCCTTACATTATGAGAATGTTGCATCCTTCTCGATGTTCGTCTATCGCGACTTGTTATCTGTTTATACAACTCGTCAATTTCACTGACTAGAGATGCGGGGCTGTCATTGTCTGCTCGATTTACATCCGGACAGCTGACTGCCGGACTGTGGTAAAACCTCGAGTTAGAGCTTTGAAGACCTTCGTTGACCTTCCTCCACGCAGGATTGTAGTTCACATACTGGTTCTCATAGCAATCATCGTCATTCTGGGTTCGTGACAGTTCTCCATTGCTGAAGGTGAGGTTAAGGTCGTTTGCGCAGATGGATGCGGGAGGCGGTGCATACAGACCGTGACTTCTTATACTAACCTCTGACATTTGGTAGTTGGGAAAGTATATATCACTTTCATTCTCGTACGGCTGCTCACCAGCATTCAAACTTTGTGTTTCAAAATCACCTTGTAATCTGTCGGTTTGGTAAAATTGCTGTTTATCAGTTTGATCATTGTTTCCTTTGGTTATTACTAGATTATCAGATTCCGAAGCATTGGCATTATCATTAACAAAGTATTGATCGTCAGTGCACGGCGTGGGGAGCGTATCTTGGAATTCACTGTCACTTTTGGGACTACCCTTTCGTCTGGTGATGTCTTGTAGAGAACGGTTCAAGCTTTTCGAATCAGCTTTAGGTTTTTTATTGTATTCGTTTTGTAATTTACCACAACTCAAATGTTGCTTGGAATTTTCTACACCTTTCCTAGATTTGGTGAAGTCTGTGTATTTCTCAAAGCTGTGAGCCTCTTCTGTGTCACTAGTGATGATCTCATGAGTGGAGCACAGGGCGCTGTGGGTTTCCTGAAGGGAAGTTAGCTCCGAGTGGGTATTGAGAGTTTTGTCCGAACCCAGCTGATTGAGAGGAGTGGCTACTTCTGAAGTGGAGCTGTACTCCAGACTGCACTGCTGAGACACAGTCCTCATGGTGGGCATGCTGTCCAGGCATTCGGCCGACATGCTGGAACATTGACCGAGGTGTTTGTCTTGGTTTAAGGGGGTAGAGGAGACAACTTGATGCTGCGGAACTTTAGTTTCCGGAACGTTGGTGTAAATATTCATCAGCATAGGAGGTTGATTGGATGGTTTTACTTCATTCATCTTGAGGCGAGAGTTTTGATGTATGTCCTTTTCTAGAACAAACCTTTTCAATTGCGGCTTTTCTGGACTTTCGTCAACTTCTGCTAGAATATTGGGGTTCAATTGATGTCTTGTCAATTCCTTCATGCCATTATCTGACTGCTGTCCTCTCTCAATGTGGATGTTGGTGTTGTTCACTTTGGAGCCAGGGGTAAACAAACTCGACACTCCATCTCTATTCTCAACAGAAGGGAGATGGGAACCAGAGACTTGAGAATCTGAGTCGTAATTTCTTCTTCTGGGTATATCCAAACAATTTCGTCTTACGTGTTTTCTCTGTTTTTTGAAGAATTTTCTGGCAACATTACTTTGATTGGCATTGTAGAATATTTCAGCTCCATCTGGACCGATTTCAGGATAGGTAGTGACAGAATTATTAGATCTGTACTGTTGTCGGTGCATGACCACCAGATTCATATTAGTAATTTTGTTTCCATTAGGAAGTGTGTCATGAAGGGTTTGGCCATTGAGTTCAGCTGCTGCTTTCAAGATGTTGCTGTTATTAGATTTGCTGTTAGTTCTAGAGTTCTGGCTGTTGGACCTAGACCTGGCTTGGGCAGCGGCCATGTTGGAGATGGGGGCGAGGTTGTGATGGTTCTGTGGGACATTCTGGGCATTGGCATCAAACACGGTTCTGGCCCGGCAGCACGGCTTTCGCTTTTTGAAGTAGCAGTGCATGAGGAGCCACTGGGACCTCACGTCGCTCCTGGCTATTCCGTAGAAGAAAAGGATGAATGTTCCTAGAACAGTGGCACTGAGGGCGTACAGGATACTGAATATGTCTTCCTGATACGGGAGGTAGAGCGGGAAGGGATGGTATATAGCAATGGTGCCACAGCTCCAGACCCCCAAATACACGCAGAGGACAATAACATGAGCCCTGAGCTGGACGATGGGTGTGTGCTCCATATCTTCTATTTCCGTCTCTGTAGCACTTCTCTCACTCTGTCTGTCAGCCGTGTTATTGACAAGCAAACTGGGCTCCCACATCTCTAGATCCACATTCTCCGTGGCCTGAGTTCCTTCCGACAGTTGTCCATTAACATTTCTGATGGTGCATCTGATGAGCAAGAAAAGGATGCACAGGAAGATGATGATAATTCCAGCGGGCACAAACACGGCACTCAGAGCAGGGGCGTTACTCAGGAAACATTGGGAATAGGAAGCGTAATCTCTCATGTTGACCGCCCCTGATATGCCACAGACGATCAAAGCTATACCCCAGCCCACAAGATAGATGCCTAGAATAGGTTTTTGTATGGGAACATCTGGGGGCAACTCGTCTTCGGGGGTTTGTAGGGTGGAAGGTTGCTTCTTGGAGAGGTACTTGTACAGCTGACTCGCAGCCACCGTGATCCATAGGAGACTGGACAACGTGAGATAGTGGAGGAGCAGCCCGATAGCTTGGCACAGCTTGATGTCCTCGGTCTGGTAGATGCCCAGCGTGTACATGAAGCAAAGGAGACTGAAGGACAGCCAGCAGTTGATGAGGGCGTGCTTGACCCGGGGCGCCATATGGATAGCGGAGTAGCAGACGGTGTAGGTGAGGATCGCCACCATGAGGCAGACCAGGAGAATAATGCTGCCCACGTAGATAGCTGGGTGAGAGAACTTAAACCGTGCTCCACCACTCCTGGATTTTCAAAAATATATTACAATTATTATACATAAGGCGGGAAGAAGGGAAGGAGTAATCCGATAGAGATGAGAAATATTTACCTTCCACCATAGATTCCGGTTTCTACATTTTGCAAGAGACCGACGTAACCTAGTTTGTAGCATTGAATCACCACCAAATTTGATACCACCCGGTGTACACTGCAACCTGAAATAAAAATTATACAACATAATTTACTTTTTGAGTACGTTCGTTTGTACTAGCGTGAACTTTTAAAAATTGGAACCGATGGATGTGTTTTTCGAAGGTGAATTTCGACTTTTTTTCAAAAAGTATTTATTTATTCATCAATATCCATTTTCTCCCCTTCAAAGTAATCCCCCTCAGATATAATGCACTTATGCCAGCGCTTCTTCCAATCCTCGAAGCACTTCTGGAATGCGCTTTTCGGTATGGCCATCAGCTCGTTCTTCGATTCTGACTTTATCTCATCAATTGTGGCAAAACGTTTTCCTTTCATTGGTCTCTTCAGTTTCGGGAATAAGAAAAAGTCGCAGTCAAATCTGGTGAATACGGTGGTTGAGGCATGATTACGGTGTTGTTTTTGGCCAAATAATCATGAACAAGCATTGATGTGTGAGCTGGTGCATTATCGTGATGCAAAATCCATAATTTGTTTTTCCACAATTCCGATCGTTCGAGCTGTATTGCTTCACGCAAACGTTGCATAACTTCCTTGTAGTATTCCTTATTAACCGTACGACCTGTTGGCGAGAACTCATGATGCACCACGCCATTGTAATCGAAGAAAACAGTGAGCAAAACCTTTACACTTGATCGAACTTGGCGTGCTTTTTTCGGTCTTGGCTCTTCTGGCTGCTTTCATTGGGATGATTGGGCCTTGGTTTCGACGCCATAACCATATACCCACGTTTCATCACCATTTATGACCCTTTTGAGCAAATCTGGATCGTCGCTGACGTCATTCAACAACTCCTGAGCGATACTAATGCGACATTGCTTTTGCTCAAAATTTAGCAATTTCGGAACAAACTTCGCTGCCACACGATTCATGCCCAAAACATCCGAGAAAATTGCATGGCATGAGCCGATTGATATGCCAACATCCTCTGCAACTTCCCTAATAGTGATTCGACGATTTTCCAAAACCATTTTCTTCACTGTTTCTTCGTTTGTTGACGTGGTTGTAACTCCAGGTCGCTCATCGTCATTAACATCTTCTCGGCCTTCTGTAAAGCGCTTGTACCACTTATAAACACTTTTTTGAGACAAAGTAGACTCGCCGAATGCCACAGTCAACATTTTAAGTGCGTTGGAGCACTTTATTCCATTTTTATTATTCCAACTATTATTATTTTCTTTATTCCAACGCAAAATTTAATACATATTCTTTGATCCATATTTTTCAAAGGTAAAAAAATCGAAGAACACACAAAAACGTGACTAACCTTTCCAGTTGTCAAAAACAAACCACTAATCCAAAATGGCTGATAATGCTAACATATGATAAACATATGTGTACCAATATAACAAAAGAAAAAATCGATAATCACAGCCCGCGAAAATTCAAAATTCACCTTTTCTTTTGAACAAACCTCGTACTTTACCCGTCTCACTAGACGATGTCTGTTCTGTTGAACCTTTCTACGATGGACGGGAATTGTAGCGCGTTCACACTTGCTCTATTTCAATTAATTTGAATTTGCAGAGCTCAAAGTGATGCAGAAAATCTACAAAATAACAGAATGTTTTTTATTGGACTCAACCATAGGTACTGTGCGCAGAGAGTGGCGTCCGCGTGACAACTGTCATTCACACAGTTCTATTCTATGGTATATTTTAAATAGAATGACCTATCATCTAGCTTGTGGAGGGATAACGGAAAATACTTACCGTAGACTTTCTCAAGAACGTCGAACACAACAGAAGTGCAAGCAGTGTAAAAGGGACACGAAATCCGCCGCTATTGGAACTACTATCCCGACGGAGATATCCAGCGACAACACACCTTTGGAGCCGTTCAAAAAAAATATGGCCAACAAAACATCATCGTCATCGTCTGCCGCTCAGACGCCGACTAATCTAGAAGACCTTCAGGATTTAGTTATGAACAAAACTACTAACTTGGAAAAAACAACAAGATGACATCATGGAACAAAACAATAAAATACTTGAAAGTATTCAGTTCATGAGTGCGCAGTACGAGGACTTACTGTCCAGAATCCGCGAGGTTGAGCTCCGCAATGATGAGCTATCTACAAAGAACTCAGCTTTGGAAGCCAGGATTGTGGTGCTTGAAAATGGCGCAGAATTCCAGGAACGAACCATCAAGGCCAATAACTTGGAGATTAGAGGTATCCCAGAAACCGAAGGCGAAATTTTGAAAGACGTTATTTTTAACATTTGTCAAACAACCGGTTCTCCCATTCGAGTAAATGACCTCGATGCTGTTTATCGATCAGCAAAAAAAAATAACCAGAAGCCACCTAGATCAATTATCATGAAATTAAAGTCTAATCTCGCAAGAAATCAACTTTTGTCTGATGTGAAAACATTCAACCAAAATAATACCAATAGAGAAGACAAACTCAACACGTCGAACATCGGTATCGCCGGCCCCCGCTTGGCGATCTATGTTTCAGAACAACTGACATTTCGTACTAACCACCTATACTTCAAAACCCGACAAGTGGCTAAAGACAAAAAATACAGATTTACCTGGATTAAAGCGGGACAAATATATGTTCGGAAGGATGAAGGAACAAAGGCAATTATTATATTGAATGATTGGCCAATTTGGCATCGCTATAAGTTTGAATTATTCTAACTAAATACACTCTCGAGGTATGTCTTGTCTCGCACATCTACATGTGTTATTATAATATGCTACTGTTTCCGCAATTCCAACTCCAATACTTATTATTTTTGCAATCACTTATGTGGGACTACTATGGTTATATTTGTTTTTATATATACTACTGTATACTGTGTTATACCTACTTTGGAAGTGAATCCACAAATTCTGCAACATTTATTGGGTCAACGTTCATTTGAATATTTTTATGACCCAATTACCATGTGATATTTATAATGATACCGGTATAACTTGTACCATGAATGTGATAGACGATCTTAAAAGTTTAAATAATTATTGTTGGAATTCTTATAATTTAAAAATAATTTATCTAAATATCAGAAGTATTTCATCAAACATTGATGATTTCTTGATCAATTTACTTATACTTTCGATGTCATAATATTATCGGAATGTTGGATCCATAAAGATTATACCTCTAAAATTATAAACACTTACACAGAATATCACACAACTATAAATATTAATAAATCTAGTGGGATTGTCGTTTACATAAGGGACAGAATTCAAGCGCAAGTCGACGAAATTGTATTATCGCAAGCAAACTGTCTAAAAATTGTACTTAATAATTATTTATGTGTTTTTGCAATTTATAGATCACCATCTTTTCAAAACATCGACACTTTTTTGAATTCGCTTCAATCAACCATCAACAGCTCTAAAAAATTTACACGTCAAATCATTATAGGCGATCTCAATATTAATACTATTTCTCAATATCACCAACAATCAAATGATTATTTATGTCTTCTGACTGAAAATGGCTTAATTCAAACAATCAACAGCGCCACTCGTGAACAGGGTGCGACTAAATCCTGTTTAGACCATATAAATGTAAAAAATATTAACTTCATTGACTCATTTGTTATCCACACATCGATTTCGGATCACTATACTACAGCACTCTGCCTAAAAGTTAAACCTCCCCCAACTGCTAAAATTAAATACGTCCCGCGAACAAACTACAGTAATTTACTTGAGGACTTGTATTCAGAAAACTGGAAAAACGTATTTGACCAAATTGACACGAACATTGCGATGAAGGAATTCACTAGTAAACTACATTCATATATATCTAAACATACTGGTAAGAAACTCATATCAAACAGCCAGTTTAAACTCACGCCCTGGATCTCTCCTGGTCTTGTTAAATCTATCCACAGAAGGAACCAACTTCATGAAAAGGCGAAAAGGTATCCAGATAATATTTTAGAACAAGCTCAATACAAAAAATACAGGAATTTATGTAAAAATTTAATTAAATCTACGAAGGAAATTATTATAAAACGTTCATTCACGAAAATACATACTCTCCAAAACGTTTGTGGGAAGCATTTCGTGATATTAGTAAAACTAAAAACAGTAAGTCTTCCGAAATTAAAACGTTGAACATCAATAACATATACTCTTCCAATCCCAAAAATATGGCAAATTTTGCTAATGAGTATTACACATCAGTGGGAGCCACACTTGCAAAAAAAATTATTTTAAAATGTAATAAAACTGAAACCGAACTCGCCAACTTAATCACCTCTAATCTCGAGCATAAAATAGAAAATATCCAAACAACAAACGAAGTCTTAAAAATAATAGAAGACTTAAAGACATTGAATGCTTGTGGACCAGATAAAGTCTAAACAAATCTGCTTAAAGTAATAAAATCATTCATAGCACCTCCGATTGCGTTCATTTCTAATCTAAGCTTCCAATCAGGCATATTCCCTGATCATTTAAAACACTCAATTATTACATTGATTCACAAAAACGGAGATAAGTCGCAGATTCAAAATTACCGGCCAATATCTCTGCTAAACTCGGTCTCAAAAATCATTGAAAAAATTGTTAAGAACCGTCTCACCCTTTACCTTAAACATAATAACATACTTTCTAAGAGACAATATGGCTTCCGACCAGGATTAGGTACTGAAAATGCTATCTCTAAACTGACGAAAATCATCTCCAATAATATCGACGGAGGAATTAAATGCATCGCGATCTTCCTGGATTTAGCTAAAGCTTTTGACACCATCTCGCATAAAATTCTTTTGAAAAAATTACAGCTAATCGGTATACAGGGACAACTATTTAAATGGCTGGGTAGTTACTTAAAAAACAGAAGCCAAAGAGTTAATATCAATGATACTCTAAGCGATCCAGCCAATATTGTATTTGGTGTACCACAAGGAAGTATTTTAGGGCCTATTTTGTTCAATATATACATCAACAACCTATGTAACAGTAACCTTGCCGATCACATCATCACCTTTGCTGATGATACAGTATTGATTTATGAAGGCAAAAGCTGGAACGAAGTTCATAGTAAAGCAGAAATTGGTATAAACAAGGTTATGCAATGGTTAGACAATAACCTCCTTACTCTCAATACGGATAAAACCAAATTCATACGTTTCAGTGCAACGCAAGCGGGACAACCTTTGCAACTAAATAAATACTTGTACTTGCAATAACTTAGAATGCGTGGATAGTTTAAAATATTTAGGAATCATTATTAACAAATTCCTGAGACGGGATGAACACGTCAACTCAACTGCCACAAAAGTCAGAAAACTCACTCACCTTTTCATGACTATTAGAAATATTCTAAATGTAAAAGATCTAAAATCAATATATTATGCCATGTGTAATTCTTTACTTGAATATGCATCCTTAGGATGGGGCGGTTGTGCCAAAACAATTTTGGATCCCCTGGCAAAAGCGCTGAAATCCCTAATAAGAGTCATCCTTAAAAAACCATTCAGGTACCCCAGTGATGAATTATTCAAAGAAATGCAAGTTCTTGATGTCAGACAACTGTATATCAGGAAAATTGTACTACACACACATAAACAACGTCACCACTACCCGTCTATCGATCACTATCACGACACCAGACACTCAAGAAGTAATCCAATAGTTTCAACAAAAACCATGACATCCCTTGCTCAAAGACAATTCTCATACTTGGGACCAAAATTGTTCAACATAATACCCGATACATGGAAAATGAAAAGTACAAACGTCCTGCGTAAACTGATCAATGTATGACTTCTCGATTTATAATAGATATATACAATTTTAATAAAACCTTCATATGTAATTCATTACTACTATACACTAAATTTAAAAAAAAATGCATATCATACTGTAATCTTGTACACTTTAAACTTTTAAAGTTTTATACTTCATACTTTTAACTGTTACATCTCATATGTAATTCATTTTTACTCTACACTAAATTAAAAAAAAAATGCATATCATCTTTTATTTTTTATACTTTTATACTTTATATTTTAAACTTGTACATCTCAACTGTAATTCATTATTAATCTACACTAAATTACAAAATGCATATCATACTTTAGTTTTTTATACTTTAAACTTTTACACTTTTTACTTTCAAATTTTACATCTCATATGTAATTCATTCTTTCCCTACAGTAAATTTATAAAAGGCATATCATACTTTAAACTTTTATACTTTAAACTTCTATACTTTATACTTAAACTTTTACATCTCATACGTAATTCATTAATACTCTACATTCAATTAAAAAATGCATATCATACTTTAAACTGTTACACTTTATACTTTTATATCACATATGTAATTCATTATTACTCTACAATACAGTACATTAAATAAAAAAAATGCTACATACTTAAAAAACACAATTATTATTATTTTTTTTTTCTTCTTAAATTTACTTTATGGATTCTTTTATATTCTCATGTATATGTATATTAATATGAACTAAACTTATCAATTTGACTGTCCTAAAACGGGATTTGTTCCTGGTTGGACAGTCAAAGCCTTCTTAAATATTTCTGTAAAATAATGTGTGTTTCAAATAAATATTATTATTATTATTATTTTGAAGTTGAAGTTGAAGTCGATTCAACATAGGGCTTTTATTATATCGGGCACTCTATTGCATAAATAAGCCTGTTTTTACTGATCCATTTCATAGACTCCATGAAATAGATCATAGAATAGATGAGGTGGGAACGTAGCTTAAGGGAAACCTCAGGATGCAGGAGTAAATATTAAAACAAAAATAGGTGCACATTAGAGATACTCTAAGTAGAATTAAACCCTCTTCTAAGGTTCACTTTTAAAAGCAAACTTCTTATGGAATCTTATAAGGGTATTTATTTTAGTGCTATATATACATATTTACCATTGGGAGAGTCGGACCACATGCGAGTTTCCTCATCCCATAGCACGGCACGTCCGCTGGCACTGGATGTGACCTCGGAGTTCCTCACCATGATGTACACAGGGTCAGCCAGGGATTGCACTAGACTCACATTCACTGGGAAACAAGTGGAAAATTATTAATATTTACACAAAAAAAACATGGTTATTGCATAATGTGCCCTTTTATTAAATAAAAGGGCACATTATGAATTATGACTGCAATCACAGGAAATCCTCTAGAGGTATGATCTATTACAGTGAAACTCTTTTCCAAGGGACCGGAAAAAATATTATTATGTGGGATAAATTGGGCCATTTTTCAAAATCCGTTAAAAAAAATCAAAATTCAAGGGACCGAAAAAACCAAACTTCTTAAGAGAGTTTCTCTGTATATGAATTGTGATTTGAAAGAAAACTGATGTCGCCAATTTACATAAGACCTTTCGACTCCTAGGCCTCAGATAGGCTAATGAAATCAATTCAACCGTTAAAGAAAGAATTTCAATATTTGAAAAACTTTAATCAATTCCACCAGAAGTAAGGGAAAATTAATCCTACTTTGGGTACACTAGATACACACAACACACTTCTACCAGTTTATCTTTTCAGTGACTGCTGGAATAATAAAATACCTTAGAATATGATGTACGTAAAATCATCTCCTTTCGGGAAGTACCACTAATTTCTGAACACCTTAACCGTTTTAGTGCTATGCTTATTTTGCAAGTATGTTTATAAATTGCTACAGATATTCCGTGTTTTTAAATAAAAAAAAGTATGGTATTCAATAAAAATGCAATAACTTGGACAAATATCAATCCATTTGAATGATTTTTTTTTAAATTACATAAGTAAAGAATGAAATTTTACAAAGATTAAAGTTCTAATTAAAAAAAAAATTACACATTTACAACTACAAAAAATATTAAAAAATAATAAAAATATATAAGATTATTTCACTTCACAATTGTGTTTTTGAAAATGAAACTGAAGATTCACTTTCTATTCGCAATCTTTTATTGTGATGTACAATAATGTCACTTCCGTCGTCACTGTCTTCATTTATGGGAACAAAGGTCTCGTCGTTCGTAGTGCCGCTGTCATTTTGATACATCATGATCATCCGCAATAGAACTAACTTCCAACATGGTGAAAAATATCGATTCACTTTAGGGTGTATTTATTTTAACAGAATAAACAATAAATACAGTTATCCAGACACGCGTCAACTGCAATATACCACGCTCAAGTTAAACACGTGCTCTCATGAGGACGACAAAAAGCACACTGAAAATTGCAGAGCTGCGTCGCAATTTACATAACTAAAGCTTACAGCGCGATGGCTCTGGGCCGCACTCTAACGGTTAATACATAATATGAAAAAATACACTTGGATCATAGACCCTCCATATAGCATCCCCAAAGATGATATAGGCCCTGAGGTAAATTATTTTCCTCGGGGTCTCCTGTGTATTTGAGCTAATGTAAAAAAAATTGTGCTTTTAACTGTACATTTAAATGTAATCTAATTACCTATCTTAATCCCCACAACCGGCGTTGTGATTGCCAAGCCACCCGAATTGGGAATCTTGGCACCGTAGAAGTCCCACACCCGTCCGCTGTACACGGGCCCTGATTGGTTGGGCCCGCCGGCCAATGCTACGCGAGGGAACAGAGCCGCATTGCCATACATGGACACGATGAGCCCGTAGTTGCGGTGGACGTTGCCCGCCCCCAGGGCTGACACGTACTCGTGGTCCAGACGATAAAGCAGGGTAGCTGGAATCTGAAATTATTGGATTCCATAAATATAATAACTAATCAACACATAATTATTAGTGAAACTCTTACAAGGTTTTCTAATTCAATCTGTACCTGAATGCCGGCCTCCAGGACTTTGTCCCTGACGCCCAGCAGGGATGCAATGGTCGTGTTGGTGGTGGAGCAATGCAGCGTACGCTTGCTTTTGCCCTCGGAGCCGCCCGATTTGTTGGGCTCCGAGTACCAGAAGCACCCGATGCCCGCAAAACTCTCACGCTTGATGGAAAACCTCTCCACTGCAAAGTTTGCCTGCCAACAACAGATAATAATGGCTGGATAAAATGTTCAATAGCATTGTTAAAGCAACAGATCTCCATTTCGGAATAAGGGGGCAAGTGACGAGGAAATTTTCTTGAAATATGTGGTGTAACCACTAACAGACAAAAATACCTAGCAACTTACAATACACTAGCACCATTAGCGGAAAACGTCCCAGACGCTGTTATCCAAAAATAATGGCATTGACTCCTAGCAAATACTCTTAAATGACAATACCTCCAGGTTCTGACATTTGATGGCAACATGTTACACTAGCGCCCTCTAGCGACCCGAGATAGAAATAGAAAATTCAAAAAATAAATATTAGATAATTACTCCTTTTTTGTTCATTGATATTTATATATTTTTAAAGAGGTTATTAGGATTGTATTAAGAGTTAAAGCCTCGCTGCTCGCGCACTGTCTCAATTGTTTAGAAAGAGAATAAAATATCTACTATAATAGCAATACAGTCCGGAAGCGCTATAGCCCGGGCCGCTAGAGGCACTAGTGTAGCATGTTGCTAGTATTTTGACAAAGCTATGCGTGTAATCAGAAATCATAGACGTTAAAGAAAAAGGCAAAAAAGGGGTAAAATCATATGTAGGTTACATAATACTTATTTTTTGAATTCTCGATTTTTATAATTTATTTTCACAGAAAATGTATGGAAAAACTCAATTCCGCCAACTCGCGCCGCTGGATCTCAGTAAATGTCAGAAGCTGCGCGTATTGTCATATTTCTACGGAATTTGATGCCAGGCATTCACGATTGACGTGGGCAGGCCACATCTCTTCACCTTGTTCGCTTACTTGAGTATTGTTTAACTAATATCTTGATCATAATAAACCTCCGTTTGAATTATGGTAAGTCTTTTTATCATACACTTTCCTCAGATCCCATAATATAAGTTCTACACTATAAATACTTAAGTGGTATTAATGAATTACCTTATGGCCCCCCTGTACGTTGCCGGTGTACTGGGAGATGTTCTCCACAGCGGCTATCAGCGAGGAGCAGGCTCCATACAGGGTCTCGGCTGTCCTCATTACTACTGTGGGGAGGTTCATCACGGTGTTCACTATGTCTAGAAGGGCGGATCCTGGAAAATTAGTGCACACCAATAAACACTACCGTAACTACTTCACGGGTCTCATCCATTTTATTGGGGGTAAGATTATTTTTCTTAGCATGGTACAGAATACAAGTCCATGCTATTAGTTCTCGAACTCGGTGAGAATCTCCATAATACGATAAGATATGATTGTACCACTCCTCCTCCTATCCCGGTTCGACCGGTATACCAGGGGCCACTGATTTGTTAGGACTTGGAACACGTGCTCTGAGGATGGGAAGGAGGTTGGAATTTAATCGACCGGTATACATGGTAACCTAATAAGTTTATATTAGTATATAGGGTGGGCAGAAATAAAGGAATTGACTGGTTTATTACCTGTTGGTTTATTAAGGTAATAAACCAACCCGAAAGTAGTTTTAAATATAATTGTAAAGCCGTTCCGTCAGCAATAAAGCAAATTTCTCAGTCATAAAGGTACAATATTAGAAAGAGCAATGGAACTCACTTGTGACAAATATGCTATATATAACATAGATCTAGTTTTAATTGTTCCAGTCTAAAGATGCCTTTCTTATGTCCAAGTATTCTTCCCTCGTAAAACTGAGTAGGTATATCTCCAGATCTTTTGACAGATATTTATATAAGTTCACAAACACTGTTATTTTTAATTTGTGAGATGCAAAAATGTTTAACTGTATTGGGGTCTCAATGCAACCTTTTTTGTCTGTTGAAATGAAACCACACGGAAAAGCTTTGGTATTAGATCACATAAACGAATTGGATTATGTTTCAAAACATACATATACTTTAAATCAAACATAACTTCTTTATCAAAAGAGGTAAAATTATTTCGCAAAGTATAGGAGATCTAACTTACGCATTGTGTATGTAAAATGTCAGCTAGATAGCTTTAACAAAAACACTAATTATTCGATAAACAAGCTGGGAGCGATATAAACACGTCCTGTTTCAAGTGAAGAAATAAAAATTCTCAATGAGAATCTCCATAATACAAAAATTTATTGAATATTTCATAATTTCCAACCACATCCAGCCAATCTTCAACCTTTTCTAACCTCAGTTTCCCTCCTAAACACAGTTTTCCCTCCAACAATCTTACACATCTTTCAAAAGTAATTACTTCACCTTTGTTAAGAACACTTTAAAAAATAGAACACATTCAAATCTGAATAAAAATCTACCAAGAAAGTACTTTTATCCCATTTTTAAAAAGGTCTATATAGAATCTTTTCACTAGAATAAAAGCACATATTTTCCGGTTTTTAATGTTTTGTGCACCAAATTTAATCTTTCCAGCCATCTTTTTGAATCATGTAAATTTCCATACCAAGATCGCTCTCGCTGGCTGCATACATCATGTAGTTATTGACTGCCTTAGCAATAAAGTTGACATCGTCGGGGTCCGTCAGGGCTCCGGTGGGCGGGGCATTCTGTAACACCAGCGAGTGCAGGCGCTCGCAGGCCGTCACCACGCTATCCTTGTAGACGCTCAGGTTCACCAGGGCAAACTGCTCCAACATCTGAAAATAAAGTATATTGGATTAGTATATTTGTGAGGATACATCAAGCAGGGATCCCACACTCACAGAGGTGTAAATGTGCTCATTTTTAGGATTTACCAATGCTAATACAATCTGATGCCAAGCCTTTTTGGCGTCAATGTTTGGACATTCACACAATTGATAAGACACTTTTTGCTACAAGTGCGCCATCAGTTTAAGTTTTAAGTATGTACCTAAACAATGTTTATGTTTTTATGATAGATGTTATGAAGCAGGTCCATAACATTACAATTAACCCGTTATTATTTAAAGTCAACAACTATTTTAACTTGCTGCTAGCATCTTGTACCTTGTAAAAGTGGTTACATTTGGTGGGGGCGAGGTTTACGAGCTCGGGAGAGGGGATCAACTCAAACGGCAGGGAGAAAGGGGTCTTCAGTTTTGGGTGCTTCTCGCAAACGGTTCATTCTTCTGGCTCTACCAAATAGGTTGAAAAGTGATTATTACTATTAACTAGTAGTGATTATATGGATTCCATGGGCATCCTCCTCGCCAGATGTCTGCAAAACTGACACCTGTTGGGTATCGTACCTTTTATGGTTTGGATTTATTATTTACTTTTTACCACAACATAATATTTAAATTCAGTTAACTTTCGTTCTAACCTTCAAAGGCGTCCACAGAGAGATTAGTGGTTTTTCTTAGAGTGTAGAGTCATTGCTAAAATACAAGCCTGCTCAAGGGTATCTTTATAGCAAAAGACAATTGTTTTGTTGAATTCCCTTCCTCCCTTTTACCTACACATATATACTAGAAGCGGTGGTTTCTCAAATTGATCATAAACAGATTGCAAACACAACAAATATCTCCCGAAATTCAGCTAGCGGAGGTTATTGAAATTATTGGATGGTTTAATTAGAGCAATCTTGAGTAATATTTACATGGAAATTTCTAATTTAATTATAAACCGGATGGTACCAATTCGCTTTGTAACAATGTTCAAGCAGGTGAAGAGCTACAATTCCAAAATGATTAAATTCCATGATTGTTTACTACATATCAAACTAAAATAATTTTAGAGCCATTGGATCAAGAATGAAATTTGAATAGCGAGCGTTGTAATTAGCAAACTCCTTCATTTTCTTCGGCCTCCAGAGCATTTAGCCTTTCCAGAGGCAAAAAAAAGCTCAGCCAAACCTCCTGGCTGTAACTTCTGTCAAGCCCTACAAATAATAATATTGTACTGTTCCCGTTGTGAATAGAACTTTACAACTTCTAAAAAATGTTTTTTTTAAATTGTAAATTTTTTATTTTGGTTATTTCAAATTAAACTTGGTAGGACGGTTGTTTGTATCACAGTACCTTAGTAGTCTCACTTTCATAGGGGCAGGCCGAGGTGTTGAGGTGGGTCCATGTCCCATCTGGCCCGCAGTTCTGATAGGCCCAGGCACCATCCTTGTTGTGACAGGGCTGGGACACCAGGTTACCAGTGATACTGCTTGGCCAGGTGTAGACACCCCTGTTGTCCATTGTTTCTGGAAATTGGAAAAATATACATAAAGTACAAGCGTTAATAGCTTAGGTTTTGATCCATCCTTGGCAGTTAAATTTTGACGCTGTATCATCGTCTTTTCGGTTTCGTGTTTCGATTTGGGAGTTGTTCATATATTATTTTCAATGATGTTTATATTATTGTTTTATATTCAAACAAAAAATTAAACAATAATATTTCCTCCAGCGTATAAAAATTTGTAATATATTGAAAAGATTATTCTATAACTACACAAGTATTTTGTTTTTAACCAAAACAAAACATTTTAGCAGGAGACAGAATGTGTATGAAAACAAATGTTCTTGAATATTGTTTTTTGTGTAATGATTCGAAAAAACATTTGCAGGAGACCCGCCTTAATATGTACTAATTAAATAACCATCAAACCGTTTCTCCGCTTTTGTAAGAAATTTCTAAATAAAATATTATATGAAACTGCAAAATAAAGACCTCAAAACGGGTAGAGCACCCAGAGATGCTTAAATTATTTATTATTATTATTATAAACTAATTAATAAATAAACAATATAAAAAAACTCATTTTACGGATTTTTATGAAAAAAATACATTACATGCTTTATAGAGAATTATTGTAGAAAACCAAAAGAACTACAAGGACAAAATTTTGTTATCTAATTATAGATATGAAACAATCGATACGGGTTTTTATGAATAAGGACACCCTAAACACGTCTAGAGTCCAGATGACACTGATTCTGTTTTTTCTGTTTTGAGAAAAATTACCTTTTATTAAATGAAAGTAAATCTTAAATAATTTCATAAAAAAATCGATTATTATTTATAAATGCCGATTCGTGGTCGCACAAGTTCTAGCGCATTTCAATTGAATGTATGGCTGTTGGCAAACGCATTCGGAATGTGTGCACACAAAAGCTTGTTTCAGTATTAGTGCCAACGAAATTGACACGCTTGGTGTATAGATGTGGAAAGGGGCAGGCACTTTTGCATTTGCTGCATTTGCGTGAGCGTATTAGGGGTTAAAAAAACAGGTGACACTTGGCCCCATAGTAAAAATACATGACAGCATATGTCTATATATTCTATGATCTGAGGTCTCATACATGCTCTTCTGTCATTCTGATTATTGACAAATAAATACAGTATTTCCTCCTCCTCCTGTGTGGTGAAAAAGCAAAAAAAAGCATATACATACATATTTAGAGGTTATTAAAAATCCATTTTATAATTACCTTGGATATCACAATATCTGGTTACATTGGAGATGACCACAATGTCTATCTCCTCACTGAGATCTGTAGCATTATCCTTAGTGTAGGTGCAGGTATAGGTCCCTGTGTGGTTATTTGTAATCTCCGTTATAGTCAAGATGGTCTCTGCCTGTCCTTCTTCTAAAGGATCCAGATTTGCTATTCTAAAATTGAAAATATATAAATGAATAAAGTATGCATTAAAGGCATACAGCTGAAAGCTCCCTTGTGACCTCTGAAGAGGAGTTAAGATGAAACTCTCAGCGGCAGGAATGTAATTATAATCCGTACAGCTTGACAAGGTGTTAGTTAACTTTGCAGGCGGCCCAAAGAGGAACTAAAAAATTAACAAACTTTTTTTGGAAGCTTTGCTATTTTTGATATGTGTAGATTATGATAACTACATAATCTACACTTGCGACGCCAACGACTGCATCACCAATAATCGATAGAAATAATTTTATATTACACATCTTCGTCTCTTTGTTCTCATGCATAAATGGAACATAATAATATGTATTATGTAACATTATTAGGTAGGAACTAGTGTTTTATATTAATACTTGGCTGTTAGGATAAATAATGAATAAAATGAATATGGCTTCTACCTGAAGTGTTCAGTATCAATGGTTGTGTTGGGTAGAGACCATGTGAGGTTGTAGATCATCTTTATGGTAGAAAATGGAGCTTTGCACCTCAATGTGAGAGAGTCACCTTGAAATACAACCTATGAACAAAATTGTACAAAAATAAATTAACAAAGGATCAATATTTGGTTTATGAGTGAACGTAATGTATATGGGGCATAAGTTGAATCAACACCCACCCCTAATGAACTATGTAGTTTAAAAATCTTGGTCTCTGGTAGATGAAATTAAATAAAAACATTAGTAGGGAAAAGGAGCATTTTTTAATTTCCTGGCAATAAGTTGACGCCATTATAAATAAAGAGGTTTAGCGGAAAACTCCCCACCACCGCCCGTCACTATTGCCTTGCTTCTAGCATCACTATCATAAAGGCAGCACTTTACAACCAACAGATATGAAAAAAGGGTAAACGGACAATTTGGCACAGTGATAAATCGGTATATTTTTGAAAAGTAACATAAAGTCATGAAAATTGTTTTTTTTTTTTTAAACTTGGTTAACTAGGTTAGGTTTTAATTTAAAGAAAATAAATTTAACAATGTTATTTATTGTTAAGTTCTGCAAGTAGTTTAGTTTTTATTATTGTGACAGCTGTTTTAGCGTTTGAATAGATTTTCGAACTGTGGTTAGGCCACATTACAACTTACTTATGATTTTATTTACCTCTACCCAATTAAAATTTTTATGGTGTTTGGAAATGATTTATTAATATTTTCGGTAAACATTGATTTACTCAGAAATAATTGTGATATAAAAAAAACTCTATTCTGTGAGATACTTGAAATCTATAGTTGAAATCTACTTTTCCAGTTTTTAATGGTAGCAAATAGTTCTTAATTGCTTTATGATGACGTGAACGCTATTAAGGCAATGAATTTAAATGTGTGGTAAATCCGTGAATTATTTTATTTAAATAAAATCATATAAGTAAATCATCGTAATGTGGCTGTGTTAGTTTGAAAATTAGTTTGAATGCTGAAACAGTCATAATAACAAAAACTAATATACTTAAAGAACTCAATAATAACATTATTTTCTAAATTAAAAATAAATAAATGGAGTTCTACAAATTAAACACAATAACTAATTAGGTTTTTATGCTAGTTTCTTTTACCTAATATTATCACTTTACTGTATAGTTACCATACGAACGAGAAACATGCTTTTTTAGCTTGTTAACGTTTTCATCTTCCCCTCAATAGTTTTCTCAAACAAACTTATAAGTTATAGTAAGCTGACAATGTATATATGTATATGTGAATCACATTTAACAACGGGACATGTTGTATACATAATAGTGTTTGAACAAAACTAAAAGTATTTGTATGGGGAAAATACATTATCTACAAAACAAAAATATCGATTACCTTACTTATTATTATTAATAAGGAGAGAGTCTGCATAGATCCCGTAAGCACTCAGACCCAGAGACGGCCCGTGCTAAGGTGCAATTGCGCAACGTACCCCCAAATATTTTATAGACCATTGACCAATCAATAAAACACCAAAAAAAATCTAATTTTCCACCCGCACTACGTCTACATATGTATCTATAACAGTAAGCTCAGACTCGAAAACATATCTCAAGCGGTAGACTCCTCAATGCATATTGCAATGCACTCCGAGGTGCGTTTACTTTTTGCATAGGCAACGTTCGCATTTTGTGTGGGAATAGAGAAAGATACACAAAACAGTGAAATAGGAGATATCATCAAATTTCTATACAAAATTTACTTCATTTTGAGTAATGCACATTCATTTCTCGGAAGTCTCCCAAAGTCGAATAAGGTCGTAAGTAGGTAGGATTTTATTGTCTTTGTCCATTATTTAACTTAGTGTGAGTTGCTATTGGTCAAGGGCCTTTTCGTCCGACATGTATTCAGTTTTGGTGCGCTCTCGGTAACAGTTGGTTGATAGATAGCTTACAATCGTTCATAAAGTAAACATTAGAGAGGGAATATTGATTTGATTTCACCAACAGGGTTTTAAGTGAATGTGTAAAATTAATGCTTACCTCGGTGGTAAGTGAACTTCGTTGAGTTATATTGAGTTAAAGTGAAACTCTCTCAAGAAGTTTTCCTAGGGTCCGGAAAAAAACTTCTTATCTGGGAAAACCTTATATATGGGATAAATTGGGCCATTTTTCAAAATCAGACTTGAAGGGACTGAAAAAACCAAACTTCTTAACCGTGAAAACTTCTTAGGCGAGTTTCACTGTATAATGTCACACTACAATTTTTTATTTTATTTCACCCTCTGAAATACATGTAGATTACCGGCCGCCACTGGTCAGACCACAGACCCGGCCCATTGTGCTATCTTCCATGACTAACTTATATCCCTGAAAGTAGCCCAGTCCTTTTAAAAACATTCACCAGGGTTGGGTCATTGGGTTTTCGGTTGTCTCCTGGTTCAAGAACTTGTTATCTCAAATAGCCTTTTTCCTAGACATTGGCACCTTAGGTGAATTGGAGTTTCTTTACTCTCTTCACATTTCCTACTACTATTGGTGTTTTCTACTACCAACAGCGGCATGTGTTTGTTTCGTGTTGATTATCTTACTTACTAATATCTAACTCAAATCATTAATATCGATAAGATATACAAAAATTCGTTAGATAACAAAATAAATCCAATTATTATCAAGTATAAACAGAATGTGATATAAGTCTAAAGGCCACCCCAAACAACTGGTTTGCCTACTACTAACTGAGGCAACTATACTGGATAAGTGGAAGAATTACAGATGACCATTGAAATCACAGTATCATTAGATGATTAGGGAAAGCGAAGATCAGCAACAGGGTAACCGGACAAAACAGAACATGATAAAAGAATAGGTATTCAATATTCTGTTTTGTAAGTGTTCTGTTTTGTCATGGATAGTGATGGGTAAATTCCCGGGAATTTATTTTTGGAATGTTTCCCAAATGGGAAATATTGCTGGAATTTTTTATCTAAATGGTGAAAAACACATTACCAATATATATTTTTAAAATTCAAATACAGTATAATATATTTTTAATCCAATCAATGTATTTTAAATCCAGCAAACAAAATAATATAATAATACTTTCATTAATAAGCTGAACTTAACTGCTACTATTAATGAAAAATTACTATCAAAGACTATACCTTATTTTATCAGTGCAATATAATAAATTGTACACCAAGACTGCCATATCAATTTATGAAATATACCATCATACATTCTATTACAAATTATCATTAGATTACATTTATAGCATGCCGAGGACAGAAATTTTTGAAAAATACCGAATAGTACCAAAGATATATGTTTTTTTTTTAAAGTATTATATTTGCCCTTATGAAGCTTGACCTAAGTGAAACCGGTTGGCGAAAAATAAAATATTTTCCTGGCTTAAAACAAAGTGTTTGTTTTATTTAAAAAGATATAAGTTGTCAAAAATGTTGGTATTTGTGGCCGGCCGATAAGCGCGTGATGTCACGGTACATACAATGACTGGCACGGCACTCTGCGGTAGTACTATGGCACTGCAATTCAAATTATGAATTGTGTCTCTTGTGACATCACGAGACACAATTGTATACATTTTACCCAAGTTAACTTTGAATCTCATAACTTTTTAAATTCAAAATTTTACTAACACTAATAATATAATACATTTTCATCAAAATAAAAAATTAGGAGATAAATAACATCATTTAGAATAACTTTCTTAATAAAAAAATAAATTCCCGACTTTGGGGAATTTATATTGGGTTAGGGAATATTCCCGGGTGCACATCACTAATCATGGATCCACAAGTGAGGTAGGATGACAATTTGAATAGAACTGCAGGCTTTGGATGGGGTAGAGCCGCCAAAAATCGACAAATCTGGAAAATTTTTGGAGAGGCTTAAGCTGGATGCCAGAGGGCTCAAGAAGAAGAAGGAACAGAATAATGATTATTTTAAATTACCTGTCCATTCTCGGGTCGCAGCAACAGAGCGTTGACCAGCGTGGTGGGACGGCCGCACTGTGCCAGGTCCAGCAAGGCGCGAATCTTCTTGACGCTCTGGCCGAGCAGCGGTGGCGGTCGCGCGCAACGAGGGCTGCCAGTGAGCCGCACGGAGGCGCTGCGCGACCACTCGGCTATCCACAACAGGGCACAGTCACAGACCAGGGGGTTGGCGCTCAGGTCACTAAGGTGGTATACATCATCAGATATTTATATTAACCGTAAATAGAAAATGTGCAAATCTCAAAATTATAAAAAATTACACGTTTATTATTAACCTTGCCTTTGCCAACAGGGGTAACCAAGATCTCTTAAATTACTATCCTCCATGAATCAGCTTTAACAGTGAATTTATTGTATAGGTATTTTTTGTATTTCTACAAAACTTATAAACATAGCCTTATAATCTTACACCGCATGGGGTATCTCAGTGACCCCTCATGGAAACACAAGATTTGTTTTGTATCTTGACATGTCGAAGGTTAATATATGTATATTAAAATACAATTTATTTTTTTAATCGACTTGAGTTCCCCATTCTTAACATATTCCTTGCTTTTAAAGTACAGTCTGACATTTAAAAGTAGACAAAAATTGAAGGCGCTGCGAACGTTTAAAAGTTTTTAAATGGCAACACAAAGGTGGCTCATAAGAAAATCATAGTAAGTGTAAAAAACACAATGATCCAAGTGCATATTTTTCACATTAACCAAACGATGGTCAGAAATAAGTGGTACTCTCCAAAAGGAGATGATTCTATATCATTCTAAGATAAATTGATGTTTAAACTTTTTTTTACTATTTAACGCTTTACAAGGATTGTCATATTTCTGAAATTGGTAAATGTTTCCAGCCTGGACTCAGTAGAAAACCTTATAATTTTGAAAAGAATATTACTTTTGGATTCATAAAAATAAATAAAAATTATTTGCATATTATGCGGAAATACAAAATAACGCACTCAATTTTTTACTTTCTTTAAATAAAAAAACATAAATATTGAAGGAGAATTGACGCCGCCATGTTCAATATTTACAATATGACATTAGACAATAGTTCCATACATAGTGCCAACTGTAAAAATATTATTGCTATGTTGTTATTATGTTTGCATATAAGGTAGGTACCAAGGAAATATTTTTTTATTTTAAACTCAAACACAAGAACCTAAGACCCTATACAAACAACAGCCTATACAAAATAGGTTCTCAGTTTTGGGTTTATTTAAGAAAGACATAAATCCAAACATAGAACCTATACTAAATAGATTCTTAGGTTCTCAGTTTGGGTTTTTTTAAGAAAGTCATAAACTCAAACTAACAAAATAGGTTATTTGGTTCTGAGTTTGGGTTTTTTTAAGGCAAAAACCCAAACTAAGAACCTAACAACCTATACATACCTAACAATAGGTTTTTAATTCGCTTTTTTTTAATGTAATGAAATTTTGTAGTTCCCAAATAATAAATATCTACAATTTAATGCCAAGGTAAATGTTTGCTTGTTTATTATTTCAATAATTTTATGGTACTGGCAACCTCGGCTACAATGAAAAGAATTTTCGTGTTCCAAATTCAAATAATTTTTTAATTGAAGGCGTTCGTTACGGAAGCATGCAATATTATGCATGTCACTTTAACCCCCCGGGTTTATGAAATTTGTTTACATGTCAGTTATTATGAACCTGTCAGATTGATGTGAATTTTTGATTTTTGTAAAAAAGGTTTCTGAATATCATAAAATTAAACTAATTATTTCTCTATATTGTGGTTTTATTTTACTATAGTATAAAATCCAAGTTGTTTCCTAAAAACATAAAAAAAAAAAAAATTAAAATAAATCTCAAAAAATGATTTTGTACTGATTATACAAAAACGCAGTCCCCAGTCTCACACATGTACAAATATGTTCCAAACAGGGGCATGTGTGACAAAGGGTTAAAGCAATGTAAGGGGAAAGTTTTGTACCATTTTTGCTGGTATAACAAACTAGAATCACCCTGTTGTTGTTGGCCATGATAAAACTCCCAACCTGTTTTTATAGTTAATGTACAACTGCCGTGGCAATGATGGCAACACTTTTTTATTGCTATCGCTATCATTGGATCGAAAGGACTTTATGACTTTCAATATGAAGAGAGCGTCTACGTTTGGACTATGCATTTGAGATGGAAAAAGATACATAACCATTAGAATGGTAATACTATAACAAATCTCTTAATGCACAAGGGTTATCTATAATGAATTACAGTCAAACTTGGTTATAACGATCACAGCAATAGCGAGTTCACGGCTATGAGCACTCACCATATGATAAAATGTAGGTTCAGGCTTATTTTTGTACAATCATTGGCGGTTATAACGAGGACGTTTCACTGATATCCCGTACAAATAATGTTGTCAACACAATTTCTAAATGCATACATCGATCGTTGAGTCTGATAAAAAAACAATTCTTGAAGTAAGTACCAGTACCTACATTCCTAGATATGGTAAGTGACAGTGATCTACATCCTTTTTAGCAGAGGGACCGCTTTACCTATTTATCAAACGCGGCTCACGACCTACAAGCATTTTTTTTTATGACTGGGGAGGGGGTTGTGTGTGAAATTCATGATTTCACATTTCTGAGTTTTTTTTGATTTTCGTGAAGTGTAAATCCATTCTGCGAATTTTGTTCCATTTGGGACATGCAGTATGGATTAACAAAAACTCGATTAAAAAAAAGTACAATTTTTAAGAATTCCACAGTGGACTGTACAAAATTGACATGCAGGCTGCGGGTTATGCATCACTGGTTTGTAACATTTTAAAACCAATAACAATACTGCAAGCTATTAATTTTGGGTTTACAACCCACACAATACGAGCAAGCTAGTGATAATTAATGATGGACAATTTAGTCATATTTTTCTTGAAAGCCTCCAACCAGGTGATGAGATTTATAATGCGTTGAGTGTATTGAGGGGAAAATTGAGAATCATGGAAGCAAAATCTTTAAACAATCAATAATTGATATTTAACACTCATAAATATATTACACATTGGTGAATATATTGATAGAAGAGGTAGGTAGGTAGGTATATACGATTTTTAAAAACCTATTTCTGATATAACTATTAACGATTATAGGGAGCCAATTTAATTGGTCCCCTCATGCTCGTTATAACCACGTTTGACTGTATTACATTAACTATAAATCAAATAAATATGACTTACATCTGTTTCAGATTATAAAGCTGATGGAATGTATTATCGGCCATTGTAGCTATCTGATTTTGGTTCAAGAGAAGTCTCTCCAACTTCCCCAGCCCATTGAAGATATCCATGTACAACGACTGGATGGAGTTGCTCGACAGGTCCAGCCGCAGCAGATTGGTGAGGTTGGAAAATGCATCTGGCTCTATGAGGGTTATCTGATTGTGACTGAGGTCTCTGGAAACATAAATGGTGGACAATTCAATATTGATTAAACACTCAAACTCAACAGCTATTAATAAATTTATCAGTATTATCAACACAGCATATTACAGGCGCAATCTTCGTAATATAGCAAAAAGAGAGTCGCTTCTGAAGGGATCTGTGGGATTGATTTCTTAGGAATGTAGTTAAGAGGAATATACCAGCCAAAAATATTTGCTACGAGATATGTGTCTTAAGTCACCACGAATATAGGTAATAGGCATAAAATTCGCTTGGCAAGGGGAGTCTAGAAATGTTTCTTGTAAGCTCAGAAAACGGGTTTTTATTTATCTTGTAAAGAATTTTGTAAGACAGAAAAAAATTAATTAGGAAATCTTTCACAAACAAACTTAGCTATAAAGCAGTATTTTTAAAAACTTGTTTCTTACATGCGTTCATAATTTTCTATTGAAAAAAAAAAAAGTAGCTTATATTTTTTTACAACGTAATCAAGAAATTTATTTTAATTCTTATCAAGGGAATTTCTAGCAAAAGGTTCATTTTATCCAAAACATATTTTTTAGTTTTCATAATATAAACCGATTTGTAGTAGAGAATAATCAAGAGTGATTTCACTGATGGCTTCGCCTTAATAAGATTCTCAGTTTAAGTCAATTTGACACAAGAAACTTCAAGAGATCTGACAGCTGTTACACAAATCTTACAATTACAACATTATTGTACTATCCACAGTTAAAATGTGAAAATTATGATGGAGCCGAACCCGATCTTCTACATTGTAGACGAGAGTTAAACCAAGACCTCTTTGCAATTGATTAAACAGATTGGTACCATTGTGTTTAGATTCCTCAATGTCAAGAAAGACAGAAAATAAGTTATGAAAGGCCTTCATTCAGTGAGTGCAGAATGGCTTATGATATATAACACACAATAATAATGGTAGAATTCTTACAATTTTTGCAGTTGAGGTAAATGGAGCTCCCTAGACAATGTTGTGATAGAATTTTCAGACAGATTCCTGAAAAATAAAAATATTTTTGTTTACATACAAGTTGTGTGTAATATGTCAATATTTTCAGTGTTATAAATTGGCGAATACTTACAGGTTAACTACAAGGGATGCTATTTTTGACAGATCTATGTCTTTTAATTCAGTAATAATAGTTTCAGGGCTTCCACACTTCAGTTTAATCGATTCTATATTATCGACATTAGAATTGGTAACGTCTGTTGTTCTGCTGCTTTTGCAGACACACAGTGATGGACAATATTGGTCTGCTGATACCAAAGTAAGCGCTATACATACAAATATTGGTAAAACACTATCAATTATTGAAACCATCTTCAAATCAGATTTGAAACACTTGTTTATATCTTTATATTACACACATTCCAGCGATTTCTTTCATGAATATAGGCAAATTGCTATCATATAAACAAAATTCATGTCGAAGTCACGCACTTCTCTCATCTTCAATATCCAATACCATTACATTTTAACTTTATATTGTCATTTTATAAGATTACAGTTTATTTTATGTAAACATAAAAATGTATTTAAGTCACTATTCGACGCTCAAAATAGGAATTTGAGGTCCTAACATTTTTTTATCATAAACAAGAGTTGACGGATCGAATTTTTTTTAATGACAACACCCAAACAAAATTATTGCTCATATTTTATGCACAGTAAAATAGTCCTTAACAACAAGGTAGCTAAGTCTTTTATCATTTGAATAAAATAATCGGGTGAGTAGGCATATTTTAGAATCACTTCTAGCTACTAGTAGTATTATTGAGGCTTCTAGTGAAAAAGCCTTTTAAATCGAGGATCATAAGGGCTATTGTTGTTTAAAAAGAGGATCAGTAATGTTACCAGTCATTTAAACGTAGCTATGCCTGGTAACCGACCCCAGGGCAGATATAGATTCAAGCCATATAAGCTAAATATGAGACGGAGTTTGATAGGCCAAAGAGGTTTTTTTTTTTTTTTTTTAATTTTTTATTCCAGAAAAAAGAAAATAACATTTTCACTTACTTAACTAGAATTTTCAATTACATACAATTCGATTAATCACTACATACAATATTATTATAAGATACAATTCTATACACTTTCACTATTTTCTTGTTTATGAATAAAAATGAATAATTTTTTTTTAAATTTACTCACATTTTTTTCATTTTTAATGTCATCTGGAAGGCAATTATACAATTTGCCTCCCTCGTAACTAATGGATTGCTTACCATAGTTGGTATGGATGGTGTTTAAATTTATGTTATCGTGTTGTCGTGTAAAATGTTTATGTACTTGTGACGTTTTAATAAATTCTGTATTTGTATGTATGAGTTTATTATTTATTTTGTATATAAGTAGACATATATTGTATTCATATAGTTTTCTTAATGTTAACAGTTTTGTTTCTGAATATAATTTTTTTGTGGATGTTTTGGGTCCGTAGTGAAATAATTTTTTGATTACCTTATTTTGAATTACCTGTAATTCATTAATGTATGTTTCATATGCATTTCCCCAGATTTCAATTAAGTAATTTAGATGTGAGTGTACGAGACTATAATATAGACTTTTTTTAATTTAATTGGTAATAGATATGATAACCGGCTAAATACGTTAATCAAGGGTGTTATTTTATCTTTAACATCTTGTATGTGTTGTTTAAAAGTTAAATGCTTATCGATGCACAGCCCAAGATATTTTTCCTGTATCAAGATTTGCAAATCGTTTTTTTTAATTTTTAAGGGTACATGAGGAGGAATTATTTTACGGGTTGAGCTTAAAATCATGTATCCTGTTTTTTTAATGTTCATTGTTAGAATATTTGATTGGAGCCAACTGTAAATTTTTTCTAGGTCACTTTGTGCATTTTCTAGTAAGATGTCTAGATCTTTACCCCAGTAGAATATTGCAGTATCATCTGCGTATAGAAAAATTTCACCGTTTATATCTAATTGCGAAATATCATTGATGTAAATTTGGAACAGTAAAGGTCCTAGTATGGATCCTTGCGGAACTCCATAGTTTATTGGAAGGTGGTTGCTATTTTGATTGTTAATGCTAACGAATTGTTTTCTATTACTAAGATATGATTGAAATAGAATAAGAGCAGGACCAACTACACCAATTTTCTCAAGTTTCTTGAGAAGTATATCATGGCTTACTGTATCAAAGGCTTTTTGAAGGTCAACTAGTATAGATAAAATATAAATTCCACCATCAATGCCGCTCCTAAGTTTACTGATTAAGTCGTTTATTGCCGCTAGTGTGTTCGATTTTTTTCTAAAGCCATATTGTTTTTTATAAAAGAATGATTTTTTTAACAGAAAATTGTTTAATCTTTCGTAAATTACACGTTCAAAAATTTTAGATAAGATTGGCAAGATTGAGATGGGTCTGTAGTTTGAGGTGTTCGTTTTGGACCCACCTTTGTGAATTGGTATCACCTTGGCAATTTTACATGCGTCTGGAAAAGTTCCCTCTTTGAAGCATTGATTAATTAATTTTGATAATATAGGAACCAATTCCGTGGAGAGACATAGCACTGTCTTATAATTTATTGTATCGTAACCGGCACTCGCATTTGATTTTAATGATTTTAATATTTTGCTTATTTCTAATTCCGTTGTGGGTTTAAGATATAAAGATTCTATACTATTATGTACTAATGTTATTTCATTGGTTGGTTTATCTACGACTTTATTACGTATATTATCAGCTAAGGAGGAGCCAATATTGCAAAAGAAATTGTTAAAGTTGTCGCATATCTCTTCATTGTTAGTGATTATTTCATTATTAATTAATAATTTAGTACAAAAATTATGCGCAGTATTAGATTGGTTCTTAAGAATATTGTTCATTAACTTCCAAGTTTTTTTTACTGTTATTTTCGCATTTTTTAAAAAGATCACTGTAGTGCCTTTGTTTTAAGTTTCGTTTTTCGGTAGTGATGTTATTTCTTGCTTTTAAGAGTTCTGTTTTCAATAATATGTTGTTTGGTTGTCTTTTTAGTTTCAGATGTAGTTTATTTCTTTTATTGATTAATTTTATAAGGTCTTTGGTTATCCAATCTGGGTTATTTATATTTTTTGTTATAATTTTAGTGGCGCTATTGGAATTAATTTTATTTCTAAGGTAGTTTACAAGATTATCATAATTTGATACCGATTCAGCATTCATATTAAGATTAAAAGGATGTTGGATGATATCATTCTTTAGGTTATCAAGATTAATTTGTGTATATTTTTGGGACGACTTTAAGGATGTGTTCTTAACATATGTGTGGATTATATCAAGGAGTAGTATATTGTGATCAGATATGGAATTATCACAGTTCGTTAATGAGTATGATAGTTTTGTATCGGTAAGTATATGGTCTATGATTGTGTTTGTAGTTTCTGTGATGCGTGTGGCGTGTGTTTTGTTTATTTTGTTCAAAAGAGTATAATTATTTAATTTAATAGTATTTTTGTATTTACAAGTTTGTGTATTGGTTGGGTCAAGCAGATTTATGTTGAAGTCTCCAAATACAATACCTCTTTTGTACGATTCTAGATGACTGGATAGTGTCTCCAGGAAGTCTTTGAAAACAGTATTTGGTTTTTTATACACTAAGCCTATTTTTATATTGAGCTTGTTTACATGAAGCCATAGAAAGTTATTGTCGGAGTCGCACGTGTTATTAATAACATGGTATTCTAAGGAATCTTTTATGAATATGGAGACTCCGCCCCCAGCTCCCTGCGGCCGGCAGGATGCTTCGTGTTTGTATCCTTCTAAATTGACGTACTTCAGGTCCGCTTCTTTGAGCCAGGTCTCACACAAGAGGATGATATTAAAGTTCGAGTTTGTAGACTTCAGTAGGCATTTGATATCATCAAGTTTCCCTTTCAAGCTTCTCACATTTAGGTACATAAAAGAGAGTGAGGTTTTTCCCTTTGATGTATTTGGATGTTTATGTCGTGATATTTTGTTTATTCTGATGTGCTTTTCCAGTTTTTCTGAAGAAATATTTTTATGAACAAGAAAGCTCTGGGTGGAAGGTTGTTTACTTGTCGAATTATTCATAAAAAAGTTGTTTGATTTTCAGCATATAGTGGATTCCTTTCTTCTCGAGTTTGTGGGTTTTGCTCTGAAGGATGTGGGTGTTCAAAATTATAAGCTGATATTTTATCAATTTCAGTTTTTATACGTGATCTTGTTAAGGTCATCATTTTGATAATTGTATGACTATTCATTTTTTCGTACAATATGGGCCCAGTAAATTTGCAATAATTTTTAAATTCTGAGATGTGAGATTTTATTTCAGAATTCAATTTATAGATGTTTAAATATTTGTTTTTAATAACTGGATGTATCAGGACATTTGTATGGGCTAATTGTCGAAGAGTATAATACAGGTTGCTTAAAAAGTTTTTAGGGGATGTCTCATTTTCCCCGGCTAGTATGATTACAAAGTCATTTTTGTTTAAGTTCTTACTTTGTTTTATGATGTTTGCCGTGTACCAGTCGAGGGTTGCTCCAGGGTAAATATAGCTGGAACAATCCACACCTTTAAAAAATTTTTCCAAATGTCTTCTTATTTGATGGCCCGCTTCATCTCCAAAAATACGTACTTTTATTTCCTTCCAGTGAAGTTGTGCTGTTTTAATTCTATGGCGTGTGATGTCTTGTGCCGGAATAGGTGTTTTTATTTCTCCATGTTTGTTATTAATGTTAGAGAAATGCATTTTGTTTTTGAATTCATCATTTTTTTCAGCCATGTTTACGAGAAGCGACTTATTTTCTTCCGTTATATTTTTCACTTCAACAATATTTGGTTGATATGACGGTGCGTCGGGCAGTTGGTATTATTCTAGGAATAACGCAAAAAGGGAGGAATAGAAAAGCGATTTTAGGTAGTTACAAGTAATTTATTTTGATAGTCGTGGGGTTAGTCTTAAAACTAGAGTAAAACTTAATTAGACATAATAAATTTAATAAAACTAGATACGCAATTACTTAATTCTACTGTTAAAGTCTTTGTACTTAAAATTAGAGGTTCACTGGCTTAGGCAATTACTTAGTTCTACTGTTAAAGTCTTTGTACTTAAAATTAGAGGTTCACTGGCTTATGTTGTGGGAGGAATTATCAATAGAGTCAGAGGCACTTCCCTTTTTGGTGATGACTGTCCAGGGTCCAGTGGCTGCGTTGTATGTAGAGTCCTCGCGTTCGCACTACGTATTCGTGTACCTCCGGATCGGGAGTAGGTACAACGCGGCGATAATCAGAGGCATGGGCGGTCTCCGATGTTGATCTCCGAAGGGCGAAGATCAGTTACTTCCTTCTGGGATGGAAGCGTAGAATTCCCTCGTCGTCAGAGGACCTGGGCGGCCTCTCCAAGGAGCGAGAATAGGAACCTTCCTGGGCGGAAGGTTTCACTTGGCTGTGTGTCCTGGGCGGACTACTGCAACCGACTCTCCGTCCTGGGCGGACTCTCTTGCTTCCTCGGTGGAAGACTGCACCTCACTCGTGCTTCCTCGGTGGAAGCTTTCACTCGACTCTCCGTCCTGGGCGGACTCTGGCAATCGACTGTCTCCTAGAGCCCACTGTCCTTCTGTCTACCTGTCTACCTGTAGGTATTATCTTTTAATCCGCATTGTTCAGCGGCCTTTGTTCCGTCGTTCGGCTCAATTCCTTTGAGGTGTTTATTGCCGTCTCATAAAATTCCAACGGAATTGCGGGCTTTCCCAAAATAGCAGTTAAGATTATATTATTTTAGTTACGATTTTTCCTAACAATAGGTTCGGCTAGCCTTTGTACTAAATTTATTTTATGGCCGGTCTAATCTGGGAATTCCTATTATTTAAAATGCAAATTTTAAATCTAAATATTTCGGTGAATTCGGTCATTTATTTTAGGTGATTGCAAAAGGCTATATCAAGGTGAGGAGAGACATAGGGTTTTATAATAAGTAAAGTGGCTTCTACACGAGCGGGTGGCTCAGTAGTTTCGCCATAAATGGGCAAAACTAACCGTGTAGCGGCGTCATCGGCGGGCCAGCAGTTTGGCTGACGGCAAAAATATAGTAATCGAGTTGCTAGTTTTTGACTTGGGAATAATGGCAATACTCCTTGTCTCCGCTGAGCGAAGCGGTATTGGAATTTGAAATTTCACTTTGGAAATCTCGCTATATTTATAGTTTTAAAATAAAAAAAACGATACGTTTCTGTGTTCGATACAATCCATAGATACGTATGATATATCCTTTTGTAATACCTATAAGTAATGACCAAATTCACAAACATACTTAGTTTTTAAAATGTGCATTTCAGGAAATAATAATTCGCAGACTAGACAGGCCATAAAAAATTTGCACAAACGCTAGCCGGGCATATTGTTTTTCAAGCCGGAAACCATTGTAAGGTACTACACCGTAAAGTAAGTACCCTTAAATACTATTTTAGAAAGTCGGCATTATTTTACAAAACGACAGCCATAAAACCTAAAAGGAAATGAGCCGCCCTTCGGAAAGGCTGCCATAGAGGTCATAAAACCGACCCTGACGAGACGAAAAATTCATAATGACCGTGGGACTATTTCGCCCGCGGCCGAATGAGACGGAAAAAGGAAGAACTAGATCCCTACAGAGGGTGACAGGCAAGAGTGCCTTTGGCGAGAAGTCAGTGAGTTTTAGTCTTCCGCCCAGGAAGGACAGTTGGCTTGAAGCTTCCGCCCAGGAAGGTACCTATTTTCGCTCCTCGGAGAGGCCGTCCAGGTCCTCTGACGACAGTGAGTGTTACGCTTCCATCCCAGAAGGAAGTACGATCTCCGATGGAGATCTACTTGCAGAAGTCGCCCAGGCTCTGCACCGCGAGTGAGTTTTACGCTTCCGTCCCAGAAGGAAGTCTGGTCTTCGCCCTTCGGCGATCTACCGTAGAAGTCGCCCAGGCTCTGCACCGCGAGTCGACCCCCCCGCTTCTGCCCAGGAAGTTACTGATCTTCGCCCTTCGGAGATCAAACCCCGGAGACCGCCCAGGCCTCTGATTATCGCCGCGTTTGTACCTACTCTCGATCCGGAGGTATTTGGATAACTAGTGCGAACGCGAGAACTCTGCATACCCAGCCGCTCTCTGGACCCTGTATAGTCATCAGTAAAGGGAACTGCCTCTGAACTCTCATACCATATAATTCTTCCACTCTGTCACTCTGTCACTCTGTGAATACTCTCGTAAAGACTTTTAGGTAAGATAACTAAAACTTTCCCGTATAATTAAGCCAAGTGAATCTCTAACTTTAAGAATCAACTTTCTCGTATAATTAAGCCCAGTGAATTTCTAATTTTAAGAATCAACTTTACCATATAATTAAGCCAAGTGAATATCTAGCTTTAAGAATCAACTTTCCGTATAATTAAGCCAATTGAATCATCTCTAGTTTTAAGAATACAAACTTTTACGTAGATTTAAACGAAGTAAATAGTTAATTTTAAGTACAAAGACTTTACAAGTAAATGTAAGTACTTGCCTATCTAGTTTTATTGAAATAAAAATAGTATAAGACTTAACCCCACGATTATCAAAATAAAGGACTTATTGTAAATACGTAAATTGCTTTTCAGTTCCTAACCTTTTTGCGTTATTCCTAGAATTATAACCCACTGCATTAATTAGCGTCTTATCAAGTTACGAGTTACGGGATTTGATTACAAATTACAAGATGATTGATTTTTCACTTTCGTGGGGTGAACAGCCACAAAAAGAAGAAGAGGAAAAACGTTAATGGTATATCTATGGGAAAAACATATAATCCAAATTGACGTTTATGCGCGTTTGACTTGACACTTCTTTATTATTATGAATTGATACGCATTTTTGGGGTTTCTATTATGTTAATTGAGTAATAAATGTATATTTCGAATTGATAAATATATCAAAAAGTTACTATCAACATGGCTGGAACTTCGCGTACTGCCGTTTCTCAAATTCTTCGTAATAAAGATGAAGTCGTGGGTGAAGATCAAACTGACGAAGAACCAAAAAAGAAGTCCAGGGAGGACTGGCGTAAAGCCAAAGAGCTCGAAGAAGCTCGTAAAGCTGGTACTGCTCCTGCTGCAGTCGATGAAGAAGGTAATCTTTCAAATTGATCTAAATGCGATACAATATATCTATTTTAAGGTTATTACATTTTCATGACCATTGTAAATCATTGTTTTGTTTTCATTCACAGGAAAGGATATTAATCCCCACATCCCACAGTATATATCGTCAGCTCCGTGGTATTATGGGACAGCTGGACCGACACTTAAACATCAGAGGCCTCAAGAAGAAAGTGAAACAGGTTACTCCAGGCTAGATGAATTCTACAAAAAAGGAGTTGATACGGTATGAAATTTTTTGATTAGAAATGTTAATTCTGTGTTCAGACTGTTTCAAGTTGCTTTTAATTAAATGTTATTGGTAAATATCCAGAGAACTGCCTCACTTTTAGGTTCGTTTTTTTTTTAAATACCCAAACTTATATATTAATTACATGCAAAATAGGTTTTTAGTTTATTAAATATGCATGTACCTTATTCCAGATCTCAGGGAGGGTGGTGCAATTCCACGAGTTCCATATAATATAATATGTGTATCAAAATATAACAAAATAAAAATATTGTAAGGGACAATTAAAAAAAATAAGATATGAAAATAAAAAATAAATTATAAGCACGTCTTTCTTAATATGCACAAAAAATTGGAAAAACTATTTTAATTATTTTAATTACTATGAGGAACAACTGTTTCAGTCTCCGGAGAACCAAAATCACATATTTTAATTAATTTAAAGCTTGGTAAAGTTTCTAGTTTTTGTATGGCTTTTAGTTTAGGTTTTTTTTTTAACCCGAAAAAACCCAACCTAGAAACCAAAAAAACCTATTTTATATCTAATTAATATATTGTACTAACTAACTAACCATCACGCCGTTTCACCGCAGGGGTAGGCAGAGAGGACGGACCGCCAAACAACTCGATCTTGGCATACACTTTTTGCTTCATTCACTTTCATATAACGTCTCATACATTCTCTTCTGTTATTCCGACTTCTGACATGGCCTGACTCAAGTATTTGATTCACTTGATCGTGCCACGTCTTCCTTGGACGTCCCCGGCTTCTTCTTCCATTCACATTTGCATCATATATTCTCCTTACACTCCTTTCTTCGTTCATTCGCTCTACATGCCCAAACCATCTAAGCGTCCCTTTCTTAATCTTGCTCATTACGCTTACATCAGCCTTGCATTCTTTACGAATCTCAACATTTTTCACACGATCATACATGGTTTTACCACACATTCGTCTCAGAGATCTCATTTCTACATCATTCAGTCTAATTTCATCCTTCCTCTGCCAGTTCCATTCCTCACTGCCATACATCAGAGTTGGTATCTTATATATAAAATAGGTTTTAGGTTCTTAGTTTGGGTTTTTTAAATAATAAAAAAAAACTAACAAATTTGTGCTTATTTGCATATTTACCCTAATAGTAGCCATATTCAACAGAAGAAACTGGTGTGGAGAGATTCCCCTGCTGAGCTAGCAATCACTGCAGAGTGCTACAGAAGCATTAAGTTGCCAGAAGCGGAGGCGAATTTTGAAGAAGAGATTCAGAGGTTGATCTTCGAGGGTTGGCTCAAACCACGAAAGGGAAACTCCGAAGGTATCCTCCCTCTAATGGATGTTACCCAGAGGAACAGGGGAAAGTTCCCGAGAGTTCTCTGATTGTGTATTGAGTGTGATAAGGCCGGGCGTCTCATGTTCAGAAGAGGCAATGTTACAGGAAGGATCGAGGCTGAGCGGAAAGAAATTATTTTCGATCTGTAGCAAGCTGACGGGCTACTACTCTGTGTGTGGATGGGTGAGGACGGCCTGCAGCTTCATAAAGAGAGAGTGTCAAGGCCAAACGTGGGATGATTACGTTGGTGACAGGGCCCAACGAATGGCTGAAGAGCTTCTGGTGAGAGTGCGAATAGAAGATCCTGTACGAGGGGAGTGACTAGTGCCCGAATCATCAGACGGTGCTAGAGTTTATTGTGATTCGAATACTCTGGCCCTTGAGTTACCTTGGAAATTGAGGGAAGAACTGTTGAAGATGCTATATGACTTTGAAAGATCACTGATGTAGTGCACATCAACTTAGCGGAGCTGGATGCTGTCCTTAAGAGATTAAACCTGGCTCTCAAGTGGAACCTTCAAATTCTGGTGGTCATTACAGATTCAGCGACGGTTTGTGCTGGGTGAGATCCACGCTGACTGGGAGTAGCCATGTCAGAATTTCTGGCATGTCAGAGATGCTCATAAAGTGGCACTCGGAGTTGGTGAAGGAGATTGTACAAGAGTTTGATCTGACACTGTTGATATCTCTTGAAGAGTCCTGTAGAAATAAAGCTGATGTACTTACTAGGGTCTGTAAGGCTTGGGCGAAGAGTAGTCACGACAGGGAACGACATGGAAAGGACTCGCTATCTTCAAAGAGTGAAGAGAGGCGGGACAGACTTGAAAGTGGAACTGGTAAGCATTCATGTGCAGTAACCGTAGAAGCTTTACATGCTCAGCATCACTTTCGAGTAGAGCGAACGCTTCACCTTGCTCAGTTGGCTAATCCCGATCTAAGAAGAGAGGGTGTTGAAAGATATGTGCATTCCTATATACAATGCAAGACAATTGACCCACCGCCATCAACCAATAAAGTGGGTAATCTCAATGTTGCGGTAACCTGGAGTCGTTTGGCAGTTGATGTGACACATTTCGATAGAAAACGTTTCCTCACACTCATCGACTGCGGGTCAAGCAGATTTCCTGTATGGCGGGAAATCGAGTCAGAGAGCGCAGCCTCGATTGTTAGACATTTGGAAAAGTGTTTCGGGAAAGAAGTCCACCTGATGAAGTGCTCATGGACAACAGTACTGCATTTCGTTCTTATAGTGTTGCAGATATGTGCAAGATATGGAACATACAACAAAGATTTCGCACGGTATACCGCCCAGCAGGGAACGGTATAGTAGAACGACATCACTGAACAATAAAGAGAACTGCAGACAGAAGTGGAAGCGATCCCCTGCAGGTACTGTTTTGATACAACTTGGCTGTGAAAAGTCAGGGTGTTCCGTCAAGTTTAGTTCACACCCACTCATGGAGGCACACTTCTGCGCGAGTCAACATAGAAGAGGAAATATCGACTGAGTTCCAAGTGGGCGATCTTGTTGCGGTAAAGTCAGTAGATGGAAGATGCACATCACTTTGGAGGCTTTGAAGGGTGACAGGACTCTCTTCAGTCAACAACATCGAGGTAGATAGCATACCGAGGCATGTGCTTAACCTGCGGAAGATGCCTGGCAGCGAACGAACTGAGTCTGAGGAAAAACGCGAATCAGTTGCTGCACGACCTGCATTCAATCTTCTACATGTATTTGAAGAGGAAAATGAAAAACCGGAATCTATTGTGATGCATCAGGAAGCGATGCACTTGAAGAGAGATGATGACCTTCAAGGAGAGAGTAATAAGGATAACAACCCATTAAGATGTGAAGGCCTTCAGGTTGGTTGAGTGAATTCATGCAATGATGATGACATAAGGAGGGAGTGTGGTCATATGTAGGTACTACTGCAAGGCGGTGTACGCAGCCACGAACATTATAACAGAGACGTGAGTGAACTCATCCGAAGCCGCGCACACAACTCATCGGCAGAAGCTGCCAGAGGGCAATAGCAGAGCGCGAAGTGTGACAGTGTGTTTTCAAGAATGTTTTACAACCACAACAAATCTAAAAATCATACAAAAACTTAAAAAAATTTACCAAGCTCTCAATGAATTAAGATGCATTATTTTACTTCTCCAGTGGTGTCGCGCATCTCCGACTCCACTGTTCCGGCCGTTCGCGGGCGAAGAGTACTTTAAAATTTTTATTTATCAAAAATTACTAACTAAATACATATTAAATAAAACTTATATTCTCTTAATAAACTTGTCAAGGGTTAGTTGTATTTTACTATTTTTTTTTTTTCTTCATAGAGAGTTCTGTAACATGCAGTACTATTATGAATCGCCCTACGCACTTGAGATATGAGTTCTCCATTGGGATCACATTCTTCCATAATATTAAAAAATGTCTCGAGATGCGTAAAAGCTTTGTTCATGTTTTTTATTGTTATTGTCTTTATGATTTCTTCTGGTTCTTTTTCCTCACTTTCAATTTGAATACTATTTTCGTTCTCTTGTCGGTCCATTAGAAATTCATTAGTCAAGGGTTCAGAATGAGATTCAATAATAATAATAATAGTTGGATGACTTGTATAGCGCCGTTTTTGTGAAAAATCATTCTCATTAAAATCTTCACTATCATCACCAGCTAAATTTCCACCAAGAAGCAATGTCAATCGGTTTTTAGAAGGTTTAAGATCAGGCGCAACTGCTTCGTCCTTTGATAAGAATGTACGATTAGGCATCTTCTTCCAAAATAAACCAGTATCATCTACATTGAATATTTGACTACAAGTATATTCTCCATTTTCAATAATTTTGGACAATGACGAAATAAAGTCTTTTGCAGCATCTTCATCCGCATCAGCTGATTCTCCAGTGAATTAAATATTGTGTAAAAAATATCTTGTTTTAAAATTTGAAAACCAACCCTCTAGCAATCTTTATGCAAACTAAGAGCCTTAGCTTAAATCATTGAAGTACTCAGAGGGATGTTTTCTTGATTTTGATTACTTATACAATAACACAAAGATTTCTCCATTTCATCCATCACTATTGGAAACAATGCGAACAGTACATGCGCTGACGCAAGACTAAACCCATAGATATACCACTCTCCTGACTAAACCTGTCGAGATCAGACGGGTTTGTGTACAAATTAGTACATACAAACGCATGCGTTCGAACTCGCTCTCGCTCGTATGCGTGCGAACAGAACGTAACCCTTTTCACAGTACGGACCTGGTTCATATGCATTTCATAGTGCGACAGGGAAACAACTGCACAAACAAAACATTTTTGCATTATCGCAAAAAAAACAACGATTTTTCAAAAATGTGTGAAATAACGAATTGTGTGAAAGTCGAATGTGCGAAAGTCGAGGTCCGCTTGTAAATTGCAACTGAAACTGGCTTTTGGCAGATAGTAGATAGCAGATGGTCAAGGAGAGGTTGGGTGGGTAGAAAGGGATTTGATATTAAGGTTTACTATACATTGTTATTAAGCAAGTAACTTACATGTATCCCTTATCAATATGGCACGACCATTACTAAAAAAGTTCTTTCTCATTGTCATTAAAGTGATACAAAGTGTTTTTTAAATAATTGGTGCTTATTAAGAATGAGGCAGTCTTTTGAATATTTACCTTGTTTTTTTTTACAGTCATCTGTTGCTGGGAAATACAGAAAAGGAGCCTGTGAAAACTGTGGAGCCATCTCACATATAAAGAAAGATTGCCTAGAAAGACCAAGAAAGGTATTATTAAAACTGCCACAATTCCTGTTATTTTATGAGGCAGTTTGAATGAAATTGGAAATTAATTTTTAATGGGTGTTTTCGTGGTAAAACATGCAAAGTTCGGTAATTGTTGTAAATTGTCTGAATTATACGAGGATTGTCTGTAAAATAAGGTCTCCAAGATGCTGCGGTCGCGAAGAATGATTTTACGCGCGATCCGGCAACACTGGCATGTAGCCTGTTTCCCCCACTCTAAATCCCCACCACGCTGCACTCTCTGCGATACTTATTCTCAGCGTGGCAGCCGTTCGCGATGGAACTTCCACTCACCACACCCACCAGGTGTGAATTACAATCTGTAATTCGTTTTTTTGTGTGCAAAGAACAAAATCCCGGTAGACATTCATTCTCAGTATACGGAGAAAAGTGTATGAGCGCAAAATACGTGCGCAAATGGTGCAGAGAATTTAAAAATGGACGTACATATGTCCATGATGGAAAGCGTGTCGGACGGCAAACTGATGGCGAGCGTGTTTTGGGACAGGAAGGAGTTATTGTCGTGCGTGTTCATGCCTACCAGTACAACGATAAATGCTGATCGCTACTGTCAGACTTTGAAGAACCTTCTCCGTGCAATTCAAAACAAAAGAATTGACATGCTGACGAAGGGAGTGCGTTTGCATCATGATAACGCTCGTCCCCATGCCGTCCGTGCAACAACCGCTCACATTGCCTGATTTGGATGGAATACTATCACACACCCTCCCCGTAGCCTGGGCATAGCCCCAAGTGACTAGCATGTATTGTATTTCAGTACCCACGAGGAGCTGAAAGAAGATGTCATGCGCTACCTGCGCGTCGCGGCGGGAGAGTTCTATGACACAGACATAAAAAAAATGGTTCACCGCATGCAAAGATGCATCGATCGCAATGGTGATTATGTAGAAAAATAGGAAAAAGCCCAAGCTTTCCAAAAATGTATGTCTTAATGCAAATAAACGTGTTTTACCTTGCGAAAAATCATTGGAGACCCTATTTTACAGAGCCCTCATACATGCTATTTAATTTTCTGTATTTTCTTCTTTTTATATTTTTGTTATTTGTTAATTTATTATTTTAATTTTAAGTACATAGCTGATAGTTAGTGTTCTTACATTGTATAGATATTTTAAGTAAGAAGAGTCCCACTGAGAAAAGCACACTTGGGGTGAACTAACTTCAACTTTATAAATGAACTGATTATTGAGGTATAAGTATAACTTAATTTGGGAGGCGGGTATGGGTTCTGCCGCTCCGGGAACCATTTATTGGATGACCGACACCTTTGCCATAGGTCACCCCAAGTGGTTCGCTACGTTTGGTGACTTAGCAGGGGTGTCTCAGTTCACGGGGTGAGGTTTATCCAGGTCTTGGTAGCGGATGGATCTATCCATCAACTGTATGGTGGCCCGAATCAGGAGAGGTTAGTTGAGGGAGACTGACCTCTCCTGCCGGACTCTCTTGACCCACCGCCTTGAACCAAGACTGGAGACCGGACTACGTTGTATGCTATCAGATATAACTGTTGTCATAGAGTCACGTACGTTAGCACTTATCTTACTCCTGGATATGAGTGCAGCGTTTGACATGATTGATCATGTTTTCCTCATTAAGAGACTGGATGAAACGTTTGGTTTGAATTCCAACATCAAAAATTGGCTGGCATCTTACCTGTCCAATTGCCTATAAACGGTAGGTAATAAACTGTTTAACTTCGCAACACTTACCTCGGAGGTACCCCAGGGATCCGTTTTGGGTTTACTTCTCTTTATTCTCTTTTCAAATGATGTCTATTGGTATTACAGATCGATGAATTTGTTAGCCATAAGTAATAATAGATTAGTTAGTGATAAGATAGAGCATTGGAAAAAAAACATTTGTACAGCGCCCTTGAGGTGAGTTTTCACAAAAACGCACTATACAAATCATACTAAAATGATTATTATTATTACGGTGTTATATAATAAAAAATAATGCCTCAAGTATCAAGAATACTTTATTAAACTTTATATTTTCATTTTCTTGTAAAAAACTTGTTTTTTTTAGCAATTTCCTAACAATTTCCAGCTTGTAGATACAACATTAAATTTCCTAATCAAACATACTCTGACATCATCCGAACTCCGTAGTACACTAAGGTTTAATTTCTCGTTCCTATTATTACATCTTGTAGAATTAACGGCCAGCACCCAAAAATACACATTTCACAGGTTGCTAACTCAAGAAATACTACAAATGATTTATATATAAATTCTATACGGGTTAATAGGGAAATGTATATGGCTTCAAAAGCCTCTAACTATAATCTTTTAAAGGAAAAAAAAAATTAACTAACTAACTAACTAACCATCACGCCGTTTCGCCGCAGGGGTAGGCAGAGGCATACACTTCTTGCTTCATTCACTTTCATACAACGTCTCATACATTCTCTTCTGTTATTCCGACTTCTGACATGGCCCGACTCAAGTATTTGATTCACTTGATCGTGCCACGTCTTCCTTGGACGTCCCCGGCTTCTTCTTCCATTCACGTTCGCGTCATATATTCTCCTTACACTCCTTTCTTCATTCATTCGCTCTACATGCCCAAACCATCTAAGCGTCCCTTTCTTAATCTTGCTCACTACGCTTACATCAGCCTTGCATTCTTTACGAATCTCAACCCGAATTTTAGGTAAAACATTCAAAATTAATTTCAATGGTTTTCAGACATTTTGAGATGTATTTAGGTAAAACATTCAAAATTATTTTCACTGGTTTTCAGACATTTTGGGATGTATTTCATAGAATTTAAAGATTATTAATTTGAGGATTTGCTGGCCCTTAACCATAAAATTAAAATATATACCCAACATTGTTTTACAAAATCCTTTATAGACACATTTGATTTATTCACAGGTAGGAGCCAAGTTCAGCAACACGAAGATCGCCCATGATGAATTTGTTCAGCCAAAGTTGACCTTGAGTTTTGATGGCAAAAGGGATCGCTGGAATGGTTATGACCCCTCAGAGCATAAGGCTATCATAGAAGAGTTCCAGAAGATAGAAGAAGCTAAAAGGGAAATGAGGGCTAAAAAACTAGACCAAGGTAAATTTAATTTAACATTTTACTCTCTTGAACTCCATATGTTTTCAAAATCCAGAGGACCAATTTGCGAAGTACTCAAGCTAAATGTACGTTTAATGGTAAACACTGAAGGGAAGAAGTGGATACATAATAAAAAAAACTGTCATGGTAGAGGAACCATGAGCATTGAACTGAACCCAATGCAGGCCCAGAGCGGTTAGTGACTGAGTTGACAAATGCGTCTGGTTCCCACCCAGGCATAGTGGGTTCAATTCCTCTCCTGGCTAAAGATCAAACCGCACTACAACGGCGCGGCGCTTCAAAATATTCTCATGGAGGCATCTCTGTCGCGCGTGTAGTGAACCGCCATTGTGCGATTTGTTTCATACACAGCAGTGAAAAGAATATTCCTTGTTGACGCGATGCACAGTGCAGTGCTGCGCCGCTCTATTGCGGTTTGACCTATAGTCCTCTATCATTGCACAAACAAGATCTTCCAATTATAATGATGGTAGTAAGAGTTTTTCTAATATTGTCATGCTGCTACCATATAATCATCAAACGTTCCAACTCCGAACTCTAAACTTTCATTATCATTAAAGTCGTTGAAGTGATAGCTGCGTCCGCGCTGTTTCCTATCACTGCCCACAGTTATTATGTAAAAGTATATAGACAACGCAAAATAAAAAAAAAGTTTGCAGAAACGAAGACGCTGGATGCTAACTATACATCGGAAGAGAACAAAATAAAATAAAACAGTAAGTAGTTAAAAAAAAAGATATCAACTAGACATCGGATTATATGCATCTCGCCCTTGAGGTGAATTTTAACAACAACAAAAAAACAATGCTATACAAATTATACACTTATTATTATTTACATAATATGCATAATGCATATTTTGGGCAGTCTTTTTTCTTCAATATAAACATATTTCTGTCATTTTATATGGGTACAGCGCCCTTGAGGTGATTTCTCACAAAAACGGCGCTATACAAGTCATCCAACTATTATTATTATTATTATTATATACTGCACATCCGTCGCGATTGCTTGCTGAGCGCATAGATCGGTATAGAGGGCCAGTTCGTGCGAGCTGGACAAATTAGTTTGAAGGTTGGGCCAACTAGTTCTCGTATACGAACTACCCCTCTACACGATCCCCCAAACTTTCGGAGTTGGAAGGCTGGGCGATCGTGCAGTAGTAACATCGAGTTATTCATAACCCAGGAGTACTTGTCTTTGCAAATTAAAAATTAAATTAAATTTCGTAGAACACTTAATTATTTAGATACTCGTGAAAAATAATAGTTGATGACTAAAATAGGAAGAACATTTATTTCTTTAGGTACACCTGAAATAAAAATTGAATTTTAAATTAAATTTTGCCACATTTTTTAGATCCTTCCGCTGTTGATGAAGAAGAAGATGCAGAAGAAGATGAGGACAAATATGTGGATGGAGTGGACATGCCGGGTACTAAGGTAACTCCTCGTTTACATAAATTATTGATTTATATAGTTTATAGAAAGTGAGGCTGGTAGGACATAAGTAGATGGAAGGAGTGTGTGGCATTCCATCCTCTGCCTACGAAATGAACAATTACAAAGCAAATAAATGTATGTAACTATGAAAAGTGGCTTATGTTTGTATTTGGTGAATTGATCATCCGTGTTACAAGCCTTGGACTGTCTTGGCCGCATCTAGGAATCGCCTCCGCTCCTACCGGTATCCTGTTATTTCCCTTCAGTTCCTTATATTAATTAAATGCTGTAATAGTCAACACTCTGTCCAGCCAAGTTTATTTCTCCCTACACTCCTTCATTCTTATTAAAGTCTCTTTGAATTTTTATTTTTATTTTTTAACAGTAGCTCCACAAAGGAGTCACTGAAGGGAAATAATTTCCACTAGTTCCTCACATTACACTAGTTCCTCAGAGCATCTTCCATTGAAATACCAGTAGAACAAGGACAGCATTCTCACCTTCCATCTGTACTCCAAAGATTGCATTCTGTTTATTAAGTTAGGTGAATCTATCAAAAATGAGTGAAGGGTTTTTTTTTCATATATTTTGGGGCTCCCAAATTCTACAGTGGGGCGCACTTGCGATTTGTACAGGGTCAGCAGTTGCCTACTATTGCTCCCATACCTGAGCTGGCCACTTAGGGTTACACCAAGCATATCAATGGAGGACTTGTTGGGAAGATTGCTTCCATTAAAGGAGACTAGATTGTTATTTTGATCCCCTTTGACGTAATTAGACATGATTGGGTCTTTAAAACATTAAATTCGACGTGGTTATTCTTACCCCAAGAGGAAACCCTCTCGAGGTAACCGTCCATTCTCTGCTTCAAAGCCCTCTGAGTTGTTGGAGTTTGTGTGTTCTTTGGGGGCTTCTCAAACAAAAAGCACATGTCAAGAGGTCATTGATGCGCAACAAAAACAAAGTCAGCAACAGAACTGATTCCTGTGGGATGCCAGCATTTATTGAATGTGAGGAAGAGATGAAACTGTCAGCAATCGTCTGAATCGATATCTCCCTCAAAATCGGCAATCCATGTACACAAAGATTACGGGAAGCCCGTAAGCAGGCAGTTTATCGACATGTCCTCGGTGCCAAACCCCGTCAAGGTCAGGTCTTAGAAATGTCCAGTGCAACCGTTTGAGACCCCAAACATGCGTCACATACGTGAGAATATTACCGCACAGGTGGTTCCACCACAATCCGTACTGGCGGTCGTTAATAATTTTGTTCTTGAGGTATATGAGCAGTTTGTCGTTGATCACACGTTCCATCACCTTGGACAGAACTGATGTGATTGCTATGGGGCAGTAGTTGGCCGGGTTGGAGCGGTCACCTTTTTTAGGTATAGGATGAATGATGATCCAACCAGAGGGACAGAGGGAAAGCCACATTTCAGGGACATTTTAAAGAGCTTTGTCACAATTCGATCTATTTCTCCAGCACACCTCTGCAATAACAGGACAGGTATTCCGTCAGACCCACTAGTTTTATTAACATCTCCCGTAAGATGTGGAGTAGATCCCGTTACCGGATTCTCAGCTTTTTCATATAGATACCTCAGTGAGGAGCCGAGTTTTCCGCGAACATTTACCCTAAACTGGATTTGCAGAAATTGCGACCAATGGAGCCCGCTAGCGACCAGAATGCTCTGCAACCAAGTCAAGGTGGAACCGAACATGCAATACTAACCATTGATAACATAAAGATAGAAAGGGTTAACAGTATTAAATATTTGGGTATAATATTAGATGATAAATTAAAATTCGACAAACACTTCGAATACATATCTAAGAAAATTGCTAAAAAAGTTGGCTTCCTTAAAAGAATTAGGAATAACTTGGATCTCAAGACAACGCACCTTGTATACAATTCTATTGTAACTCCTCATTTAAATTATTGTTCTAGTGTTCTATTCTTATGTAACGAGGCTCAAAATAATAAACTACAGGTTATACAAAATAGGGGAATGAGGATGATTCTGAAATGTAATATCTTTACTAGAGTTAAAACTATGTTACAAAACTTAAATATGATGTCAACTAAACAACATATAATATATAATACATTAACAATGATGTACAAGCTTAAAAATAACATGCTCCCTAAATATCTGCAAACTAATATTATGTATCATGAAAATATTCACAATTATCCTACGAGGAGTTGCCGAGACTTCAGGTTTCCCAAAACAAAACTTACGTGTACACAGAACAGCGTGTTTTATAAAGGGCAAAAACTTAATAATAACCTACCAAATTCCATAAAGGAAGCCTCAAGTCTTGGCACTTTCCGTAAAACATGTGCTATATACATAAAGAAAAATTTATGACTTGTATTTCTATTTGTACTAACTGTATTTCTTAAACCCTATTTTTTTTTTTGAACTGGGGTAACTGTATTTCTTTTTTTTTTATTAACTGTATTCTTTCTGTTATAATTTTATGACTCTATTTATTTTATTATGTATCTTATATGTTTTTTATTACTAGATGTATGAAAATTTGCTTACATCTAAATAAAGCTACAAAAACAAACAAAACCATGCGGGCAGGCAGCTAGCTTTTTGCTGATCTTGTAGGTCGTGCCGAAATTTTTACCTATTGCCACGCGGTAGGTGGGCCAACGTACCCGCCGCCAAGACCTGGACAAACCTTACCCCATGAACCTGACCACCCCGCTAAGTTACCAAACATTGCGAACCACTTGGAGTGACCTATGGTAGAGGTGTTGGTCATCCAATAAATGGTTCCCGGGGGGCGTTACCCATACCCGCCTCCCAAATTAGGAATATCTTGGATAGCACCCTTGCGGTGATTTTCAAATTATCCAAATATTATTTTCTATGTGTATTGCATCCCTTACCCAGCTGACCCTCAGTGTTACTGTACTAAACTCCTGTAAATTATTTTTATCGGGACTTCTTTCATACCAGAAATTGAAAAATAATTGTCTTTGTCTCACATTATTGTAATTTTCCAGGTGGATTCAAAACAACGTATTACAGTGCGTAACTTGCGTATCCGAGAAGATACTGCCAAATATCTGCGTAACCTGGATCCTAATTCAGCTTACTATGACCCTAAAACTAGATCTATGAGAGATAATCCTAATCCCAAGGATGCAGAGTGAGTTTATTATCTTTAAAAAACTACATTTTCATGAATATTGTACCCAAATATTTCTACACATTGTTTACTTTATTTACATTTGACTGGCCTAAAATAGGAAATTCTTCCTCGTTGGACAGTCAAAAAAAATAAAAATATTTTTTTTTTAATAAAATTTGTTTGAATATGTTTTTACGGAAAAAAGTTTCTAAAGCATGCAATTGTTGTGACTTGTAATAAATATCCTTTTCCTTAGAAATATAATTTCTGTTCCTTGGTAATTATAATGTTGTGTACACCACCATGTGTGGGTTCCATAATATATACAGCAGGATTTCTTAAATATTTGAGTGGCTTAATATCAAAGGCGGACATCTGTTGTTTCCAAAAAAGTTGAGGCAATCCCACCTTTTGGTGTACAGCTTTCATTTATATATTATTTTTCTGGTGAAGTTTATACATAATTTTTCTTTAAAATTCTTAATTAATGTTGTGAACTATCTGATATCAATATATTTTAGGAAATTAAACAAATTAAGCTTTTAAAATGCGCATGGCGGTTTTTAAATGAAAATTGGCAAATGTCCGTTTTTGATCCAAACATGATGGTAGGTGTCCGTTTTTGAAGTAAATAACTTAGATTTTCATTAGCAATCTATGATGGTATACTGACTAAGCAGGGCATAATATGGCAAACTACTTTTGGATTCAAACTTGAATTAAAATGATTAATCGTTTTAACTTTAACATTTCTTACATCTAACTTTTACCACCGCCCATACAACAATACCATTAACAACAGCGGCAGCCATAACTGAAAACTCATTCACATGATCACAATTGACTCTTTTGGTAGATGTCTGTTTTTGAAACAAACATTCAACTTTATAACTAAGTGTAATGTATTAACTTTTTTTTTGTATAAAAGACCCCTCCACCATTGAAAAAAGTGCAAAAAATCTTATAAGAATCAACTGCTAACTCGATTTCAATTTAGAGACAGATGTCCGTCTTTGAATTAAGCCACTTATTTGTTAATGAATGGTTGAGTAGCTGGCTTTGTGGCAGTTATAAGAATGAGAGTGACAGGAATGAGTTATAGACTACGACTACCTCTGCTCATTTTATTATAAGCAGAAGATGAAGATAATATGTGAACATATTGTTTTATCCAACAGTCAATCATGTACTAATTAAAATATTAAAATTAAGACTATCGAACCTTTTAGAACTTTTCAGAACCTTCTAGACTCACCGCCACACTCCGCCACTCATTTCTGAAAGCTTCTAAAACTTTCTCATTCCACAATTTTCTAAAGCATTTGCGAACCATTCAGAACCTTCTACACTCACCGACATACTTCGCCACTCCTTCCAGAACTTTCTAAAACTTTCAGGAAGACTGTTCTTGAAATTTCTAGAGGGCGAAACTTCCAGCCCTTATATCTTCAAAAGCACACCCTTTAGGTAAAAACGGGAACCCTCATCCTGGAGGGGGGATAGAGATCTACCACACCATATAACTCCCTTGATCGTACCGGAACTCGTTTCTGAATTTCTGCGGGCTGCATGTGTTTTTGGACTTTCTTTTATAATATATATTGATTAAAGAAGACAAACATTCCCGGGTTACAAATAATATTGAATGAAAATTTAAAAGTTCTTTTTGTAACTTATATTTTTCAGAACAGACTACACTGGAGAGAACTTTGTGAGGTTCAGTGGAGACACCCAGAAGCACGCCGTAGCCCAACTGTTTGCGTGGGAGGCGCATGACAAAGGAGTCGATGTACATCTTCTGGCTGAGCCCACGAAGCTAGAGATACTGCAAAAGGAATATGATAAGAAAAAAGAACAGTTTAAGAGTCAGGTAAGCAAAAACAGCTATTTTATGTTGTTTATTTATTTGTGTCAGAATCGTATATTTATGTTTCATTCCCATGAAGGATGTAAATAAAACAGTAGCGTCTCCCACACGTACGTCTCTGCCTGCGTTTCTCGGTCTTCACTCCAAACTGCCCGCCGATACGCCATCAAATGCTTACGCGTAATGGCATAGTACGCCGATCGTTCAGAAAAACCTACTGTTCGGATTAACGGGAGATCTGGACGTTTGAACTCCAGGTCACTGCCTTTACACATGCGTTTCGGCGGACGTATTGGAACGACTTGTGGTGAGATCTTGAGTCTGAAGCGTATGTGTAATGTCCGCTATTGTATTTATTATAACATATCGATTCTGAGTGGTGGTCTTTCACCAGGGCAATACTGAGAGTATCTACCACTGCAATATATACTGCAAACGTATAATTTTATATTAATGAAGTGTGAAGTAGCACAATATACTAATTGAATAAAATTTATTTGCACACGCCAGTATTTGAACTCGCGATCTTTAGATTCGTTGTCGAGGATCTTAATTGCTCGACCATGGAGGTCGTCATTTTATTAACTTGTGGAACGCCAACGCGCCTTAATATGCATCTACATTGTCCTGTTCAACGCCAAGCGCACTATGGAGCTGATTCGGATTGGTCACCTTCTTAAGAGATTTTGAGCCTTAATTATATTAGTACAATCAATGGTCGAGGGGTAAGGCTCTCGGCTACGAATCCGAAGGTCGCGGGTTCTAATCCCAGCGTGCGCCATTAAATTTTATTTAATTGATTTGTGCTGTTTCACAATTGATTAATTTAAAAATAATATGTGGAATAATTGCGCAAGGTAGAAAGAAAGGTGATGCATGGTGGGATGATGAGATTAAAGTACTGGTCTCAGAGAAGAAGAAAGCGTGGTTATGTCTGATAGTGACTGGTAGTGCTTCTAGCGAAGAGAGGGATAGAGTGAAAGAAGTTTACAAGGGATGCAAGAAAAGAGTACGTGATGGAGTGAAAGAATGAAAGAAACGCCTGGAAGAGAAAGAGGGGATCAAAATGACAAACCACTTCCAAGAAAATATTAAACTGTTTTGGAAGGAGGTCAAAAGGTCACGGAATGGTCCAGAAAGTGGATCTGTGAAAGTGATAAAATCGAAAGATGGAAAAATGTTGACGAATGAGAAAGAAATAAAAGAGAGATGGATGAAATACTTTGAAGAGGTCTTCGAAAGCAATCCGAGTGATAGTGATTCCAGTGGCGAGTCAGGTATGAATGACGATGGGGTGAATGTTCCCAAAATTAGCATGGATGAAATTAAAAGATCAATTAGATGTATGAAGAATGGTAAGGCTGTTGGTTTCGACAATATTGCTGCTGAATATTTTTAAGGAAATAGCCGTATAATTCTCACATGGTTATTCAAACTTTTTAACCAGTGTTTAGAGGAGGGTTACACCCCATTAGATTGGAGAAGGGCTGTGATCATGCCTCTATACAAAGGTAAAGGGTCACGCTTGGAATGTGGAAATCACAGGGCTATTAGCCTGCTAAGTTCAGTTGGTAAGCTGTATGGTAGGATATTGATTGAAAGGGTACAAATGAAAACAAAGGATAAAATATGGGATGTGCAAGGCGCATTTATGAGTGGAAGGGGGTGCATGGATCAGATTTTCTCGTTGCGTATGCTCACAGAGAAGTTTCTGGCAAAAAACAGAAACTTTTCTGTGCTTTTGTAGATCTACAAAAAGCATACGACAGAGTTGACAGAAAAAGTTATGGAAGGTGTTGTCTAAGTATGGTGTGAATACAAATCTTATACAGGCAATCACATCGCTGTACGAGGGAAGCGTTGCATGTGTTAGGGCAAACGGTGATTTTACGGGGTGGTTTGACATCACAAAAGGTGTTAAGCAAGGCTGCGTAATGTCACCGTGGTTATTCAATCTATACATGGATAATTGTATGCAAGAATTGAAAGAGGTGGGCCTGGGCGCGAAAATGAGTAGTCTGAAAGTATGTTGTCTGTTGTATGCTGATGATGCGGTGCTGATTGCTAACAGTATGGAAGATCTACAGTCCCTCGTATCTAGGATGAACAAGTATGTATGAAGAATGAGCTAATGATGAATGTAAGTAAGTCTAAAGTCATGGTGTTTGAAAGAGAGAGTACGAAAACAGTGTGCAATATAGTTGTGAATGATGAATACTTGGAGCAGGTCGATGAGTTTGTGTATTTGGGAAGTATGTTTACGAGAGATGGAAAGACTGATAGGGATATTGAAAGAAGGGTGAATGCAGGAAACTCCATTAACAGAGGACTGAACGCGGTTGGCGCAAACAAAAAGTTGTCCAAAGAAGCGAAGCTAGCAGTCCACAATGGAGTGCTGATACCAACTCTGATGTATGGCAGTGAGGCATGGAACTGGCAGAGGAAGGATGAAAGTAGACTGAATGCTGTAGAAATGAGATCTCTGAGACGAATGTGTGGTAAAACCATGTATGATCGTGTGAAAAATGTTGAGATTCGTAAAGAATGCAAGGCTGATGTAAGCGTAGTGAGCAAGATTAAGAAAGGGACGCTAAGATGGTTTGGGCATGTAGAGCAAGTATGAATGAACGAAGAAAGGAGTGTAAGGAGAATATATGACGCGAATGTGAATGGAAGAAGAAGCCAGGGACGCCCGAGGAAGACATGGCACGATCAAGTGAATCAAATACTCGAGTCGGGCCATGTCAGAAGTCGGAATAACAGAAGAGAATGTATGAGGGTTGTATGAATGTGAATGAAGCAAGAAGTGTATGCCAATATCGAGTTGTTTGGCGGTCCGTCCTCTCTCGATGGTTAGTTAGTTAGAAATAATATATAGTATATTTGCGCACGTTCCAGAGTGGAAGATACTCTCAGTATCGCCCTGGTGAAAAAATTGCAACGTTGCTTGAAATGGTTTTTAGCCGTGTTTGGTGACCAGATCTGAATAGCCAGGTATTTCCCCACCTTCCTCTTCCTCTTCCCCTCTCCAATACCTTCAGCCTCACAACATTCCCCAATTGAGGATGCCATAGTCTCTCTGGCTCCAGATGGCTGGGAGCAGTTGGGACTCTTGTGGGGTATTCATATAAATAAAAAAATAATACTCAAATTAATTTTATTAATAGATAAGAATATTTTGTAAACACCACTTTATTAATGTATAAATATCAACATGTTTCGAAAGTGATACTTTCCTCATTAGGACAGAATACTTAGTATTAATAATTAGTATTTTGTTTGTTCTGATGAGGAAAGCTTCGCTTTCAAAACATGTTGATATTTATATATTAAAAAAGTGGTGTTTACAAAGTATTTTTATTAATTTATTAATAATGACGCCACAAAGTTAAAAAAAAAATTATTTTATTAGATTGACAAATATTTTTGAATTTTCTATATTTTCCATAAAGTTAAATAAGTGCCCTTCACAATAAAAATTAAAACTAACGAGGTTTTCCTGTAAATAAGTAAAGTAATATGACTTTGAAAACAGGAAATATTTTTCACGGAAACAGGATTTTTTTTCAGTTTGCGCTTGGGCGTCTGGCAAACGAGAAGCAAGAATATTTTGAACGTAGAAAATACTATAATATAATATTAAATATAATTTATTATTATATATTATATTTAATCCCTTAACTTAATTTAACGCCCTTGAGGTGATTTTCTCACGAAAACGGCGCTATAGAAATAATCCATTATTATTATTATAATATACGTTCAAAATATTCTTGCTTCTCGTTTGCCAGACGCCCAAGCGCAAACTGAAAAAAAATCCTGTTTCCGTGAAAAATATTTCCTGTTTTCAAAGTCATATTACTTTACTTATTTACAGGAAAACCTCGTTAGTTTTAATTTTTATTATGAAGGGCACTTATTTAACTTTATGGAAAATATAGAAAATTCAAAAATATTTTTGTTTTTTTGAAAAAGAAAAAAATCATTTCTCCATGAAACTATTCTGGGGAAACTGCTTATGGTATATATATAAAATAATGCATATATAAACACATTATCTGGTATCTTGGTAATTACAAATACAAAAACATAATTTTGCAAAAAGCAAGTTGGCAATTACAAAATTACACTTAGCTGACGCACAGCAAACACAGAAAACGCTCTGGTTTTTAACTATTTCTCCGCCGAAAATGCTGGCTTCCCAGCAAAAAGGCCTCTGTGTTTAGCTTTCTGATACTGTAAACATGACAAATCATGCCTCTAAATTTATACTAATCTTTTGTGTCATGTTAATTACCCTTTACGTCGCATTCTTGTTGTAAAAAAATGACAACTGTTTGTAGGCTACACTCTCTTTGACAATCATAATTTATCCTTCAAGTCTGCTACATATAACACCTTTATTTCTTGACATATTTACGGTTTATTTGTGCATACATGTGTGCGCGTATGAAATTTGACACCTGTATTAATTTGGTTTAATTTTGAAGAATTAAATACTTTCGTAATGAACTTAGGGTTAGAGTAATGTGTTCTGGAAATGATGTGATGAGTAGAAGTAGACGAGGCATAGAATAGTATGACATAGTATACATATTCACATAGTGAAACACGCAACAATATTATAATGAATATTTCAGGTGAAAGAATCAGTTCTGGATAAGTATGGAGGGGCAGAGCACCTGCAGGTGCCCCCCAAGGCTCTCCTGATGGCCCAGACAGAGCAGTTCATGCAGTACAATAGAGACGGTACCCTCATACAGGGACAGGAAAAACAAGTTGCCAGGTATGTTCCCTCAAAGATCTTTTAGGTAATTTTTTTATTTATTTATTTTATCTCATGTATACCACTTTAGATATAGCAATTATGCTAAATGTAGAGAATGGTGTGCATGGACAGAATTGTTCAACTTTAAAAACAACTGCTGCCAATAATCATAAGTTTTATGTTTTGTTTGTTTAAGGCTGTTTTTTTACCAGTGTAGGCAGGCCATGGCGCCCATAATACTTTGGATATTATAGCCTTTTGTTGCTTAATTCATTATGTTGGCATCTGCTTATTAATGTTAAAAAATCACCGGTTGTTCAATGTTTTATTTTAAAAGATGTGTGTCTTAAATACTAAAAGATTGTTTTGTTGTGACACTTATCCACCGTGAAACGTTTGTAATAAAATGTGTATGTATTTACAGGAGTAAATATGAAGAGGATGGCTTGATAAACAATCACACCTGCGTGTGGGGATCATTTTGGAAGGCTGGCAAGTGGGGCTACAAGTGCTGTCATTCTTTTATTAAGGTAATTAAGAGACTTACTTTATATGTAAAACTTTTCTATACTTAGTACCTACAAACCATTGCACAGAGACAAAGAAAAGGGTACATGTATGTTTTACACCCACCTACACAATGGTTGTCGGGAGGTGGCAACATTGTGTAAACGTCACGGAGTACCAATGTTATGAATAAAAAAGTCCCTTTCTCACAATTAAATTTATTCTAGCCTAACCCTCTCTAATATCATCACCAATTTACCTGCTAACCTAAACTATCCTAATGCTACCTAGTTTCATTGCGATTTTCTGTTTTTATGCTCCATTGGGTTGCTGGTAATCTTCCATATTCTTAGTACTTTTATCCCAGAGATTTTCTCCAGCTCGGCTCTTAGTATAACATACCTTTATCTAATAAATTGTTTATTGCAGATGTCTTATTGCGTTGGCGAAGCGGGAAAATCAGTAGTAATGGATGCAGATCAGAGCACAGCATCCAGGACTTCCTTCTTTAAGGCTCCGGCTGCTGTGATAGAGGAAGTTCCCGTGGAAGAGAAGGAAAAGCTGAAGAGTGAATCCAGTAGCGATGACAGTTCCTCTTCATCTTCCGACTCGGGGAAGGATGTGAGAAGCAAGACGGAGAAGATCAGTAAAAAGAAAAAGAAGAAGAGAAACAAGAAGAAAGAAAAGAAACTGAGCAAAAAGGATAAATTGGCTAAGGTATGTCTTTTAACTAGTATTTATTTATTTTACAAACGATTTTTACATAATGTATGAGTACCACAACATTACAATATTGTACATATTTCTTTTCCAAAATAAACAGTAAAAATATTGTAGTAGGATTATTCAAATTATTATACTGGTTGTGTTTCCTTACACAGTTCTTTTGAATATTTACACTAAATAATGGGCATTTATTTAGTCTAATCTAATCAAATAATGTATTATTTAATAATAATAATAATATTTTTTATTTAATTTCTAATACATTACAAATATATTGTATTTAATGCGTATGAGAAATTACACGTATATTTAATATTTGTATGACAAAAATATTTTGCAAACTTTCAAGTACAAAGAAAAAGAAATATACTAAAAAATAAAAAAAATAAATCAGATATATTTAAGAAAAAAATGAAAATAATAAATTCAATAAATTCAGGCAGTGGTGAAGAACGCGTTAATGAGAAGAGATTTTTTCAAGAATCAATAGAATTTCCCTTTTGAATCTCTCCTCACTGATGCAAAATATGTCGATATCCTGTGAGATTTTGTTCAGGAGCAATATACTCCTCCCCACCGGGAGAACCATTGGTAGGTTGGTCCTACAGGTAGGAAGATAGAATAATCTATGACGACGCTGTCTTAGATAGTCACCAGGAACATAAAGACTTATGCGTTCCAAAATAGCTGAATTCTCTATAGAGCCTCTCAGCAGTCTAAAAAAGTGGGTAGCGGCATACCCCTCTCTTCTGAGCTGCAGCGAGTGAAATCCGAGCATGCCCAGAAGAAAGTTAGTTGGATAAAGCCACGGATAGAGTCCGTACTCCCTCATGTAAAGAAATCTCAAAAACTTTTTCTGAACCCTTTCTAACATGAGGGAGCACCCCATCTTTTGAGGATTCCAAATCGCCGACCCACCCTCCAGCCTACTACGGACTAGAGAGAAATATAATATTCTAAGAGTACGGGTATCCCGAAAAACCCTTACGGTCCGAATGACAAGTCCTAACATTTTTAATGCAGATTGACATACCCCTTCGATATGAACACGAAACGTAAGTTTACTTTCATACACGATTCCAAGATCCTTTATAGTAGAAACACGCTTGAGGTTATGACCGAGCATAGTATATCTGTGGTAGGTGAGACTAAATGCTCTGGTGAAAGACAGGACTATGCATTTTGAGATGTTATCAATGTCAACTTGAAGACGTAGGCAATCCAAAATATTTCTAATCAGTAGAAATAATTTGAAATCATCAGCGAAAAGGAGAAAGCGAGAAAAACGGATGACTTTAGCAATGTCATTAATGAAAATAGAGAAGAGAAGAGGCCCTAGGATTGACCCTTGGGGGACCGCAGAAAAAACAAGAAAATCAGCGGATTGAAAAATTTCGTCTGTGACAAATTGCTTCCGGTTTTTGAGGTAACTTCTAAAAAACTTTAGCATACGAAGGGAGAAACCCATTTGGGTTTGGAGAAATCATTATACGAACAGTCTACTTAGTATCCACTATCTAGGGACCTAGCAACATAGGCAGTGAAAACCATCAGATTGGTTTCTGTAGATCTTCCTTTTCTGAAACCATGCTGTTTGGGGATAATATATGCGTCTATTTGAGGTACAATGAATTTATGGATTAATTTTTCAAATAGTTTAGCAGGAGCTGAATTAAATTAAATAATTAATTTTTGAATCTGCATTAAATTGTATCCTACTGACTTAAAATAAATAAAATATAAATCTCTGTTGATTTTATATGTTTAATTTGAATTTTGACATGTTTGCTATTTTTTGCTAAAATTTTACTGTACAAATATAATATGCTGATAGTATAGTTTATGTCGGGGTCACCATTTTGGGAATCAAGTTACATATTTAGGAATTATGTGTTGATGGATTCTTATAAGAGCATCTGACCGGATATTAGAAGGGTGCGGGTTCGAGTCCTGCCGGCGACATTTATCTTTGCTCGGAAGGTTTTTTTCAATTTGGATGGAGTGTTTTAGATTAATAATTATTGTTTATAAAAATAATAATTGTTACCCTTTGCGCTATGCACAAAAATCTTGTCTTAAGTTTTTAAGAACTTTAGTTTATCAATTAATAAAATATTTGACAAGTCAAAGCAATTTTCACCAATAAAATGTAGACATAATTTGTCTTGACGCCATCTATGTGAGAGATTTAGCCGTTACAAGCCTTTCTCATACTAATAAAGTTGGTTGTTTACAGGTGAAATATAATAAAAAACAGTAATTATTGAATGAAACACTAGTATATATTGATTAACTTGGCGGGTTTGCGATAAGCCGACGTAGCTCAACGCAGAGCATCTGACCGGATATTAGAAGGGTGCGGGTTCGAGTCCTGCCGGCGACATTTATCTTTGCTCGGAAGGTTTTTTCAATTTGGATGAGTGTTTTAGATTAATAATTATTGTTTATAAAAATAATAATTGATTCTTATAAGTTGAGTGTATTTACATTTAAAGTAACAGATTAATCAAAGGAGCGTGCTTAAGGTTGTGTGATGAATGGAGCATCTCAGCAACGGTTAACAAGAGCTTATGATTAAATTTACACAATAGAAATTAGAACATGAGATAACAAGTAATGTGAACTGAACATGGGACAAAGGGAGATAGTCTAATCTAGTCGAACAACAGGAAGAGAATTAATGCTGTTAGGGAAAACCGGCGACCATATAGGAACTGTAAATTTTTTTTTTTTTGGTACAAAATCTGGTCGTCGAATTCCAGCCGTAACTAGTGTCGCCGTATTTCGGGTGTTTGACGGCTGTCGAAATAGCAAATCTTAGTGGCAAGTTCAGCAGATAGAAACAGGTAGCTACACTAACAGGGCTAATTGATACGGTGTTTTGGTTCTGCAATGGTATATGTAACTTAATTATAATTTTATTTGGTTATTCCAGGCCCTCAAGGCCGAGGAGAAGTCCCAGAAGAAGGCGGACCAGCTGCTGGCCATGGACGAGAGGAAGCGGCCGTACAATAGCATGACGGAGGTGGCCAAGCCCACTGATGAGGAGGTGGAGGCCTACTACATGAAGCGCAGGAGGGATGAGGACCCCATGAATCAATTTGTCTTATAAATTAATCAATAAACTAGAGTTGTACCTGCAATATTGATGTTTTATTAAAAATACTTAATAATTCACGGGTTGGGGTGTAAAGTCAGTTAGGTCAGAAAACAGCAGAAACATTTTTTAATCAATCAACTTTGTAAAAAACCTATTACACATGCATTTTGTTAAGGAAGGTAAAAAAAATCATGTTTTCTGTGCACAGAAAGGTTAAAACAATATTTTTTTTAGTAAATCTATATCATCATTTCCACAGCAAAACCACATACATATCAGAATATTCGTTATTTTTTAGGAAGAGGACAAACAATGACAAAAGTTTAAAAAAAAAAAAAAAGTTGTCTTTATTAATTGTTATTTTGTTTAAGACGAACGTATTCACTCACCGGCCTGCGATTTTGAAATTTAGTTGGCACTTGTGCGTCTTTTTCTAACAATGCAGGGCGGAGTGAGGTGGGAGAGAGGAGCGGAGGCTCGGGGGGGGGGGGGGCTCCCAACATATACTGTTGCAGCGTATGCCGTATGACAATAAGTAAAAAGGCGGGTGAAACAGAAAAACAAAATATTTAGTTTCACGTGTCAATATATTTGCATCAAGCCAGTGAATCGCCCTTTTGTTTAGTACATTCAAATTATTGGAGACAAGAAGGGAATATGTGGACGGTTACCAACTTATGATGGAATAATCGGCTGAAATTTATTATTTTCAAGTAAGGTACGAGTGTTTAAAGCCTTTATGCAAATTTATATTTACTTAAATCTTGATCTTCGCTTCATCATTGAAAACAATTATTGAACTGTTTGAAATGTTCCTAGGCTTGGTCTTATAATATGTTAGAACGGAGTTCAAAATATTATGAAGTTTGGCAAAATATTAATTCGGTAAGTAATGGCTTTACGATGAAACAACCGGACCTAAGCTATTGTGATGTGATATATCTGGAAATTCCCGTAGTATTAGGGAAAAAACATGAACAAAACCAAAATCGGAATTTTAAATGTGAAATTATTTTCTGAACCTGGAGTTATTAGTTTATAATCATATGTAGCAATGCTAGCCCCCATTTCAAGCAAGGTTTTGACTCTGAATTGTGGAGACTGAGGGTAGTGGGGAGGGAAAGGAGAGGAAAGAGACGGGAAGGAGGAAAGTAAAGAAATATCAGCTATTCAGATCTGGTCACCAAACACGGTAAAGGCATTTTAAGCAAAATTTTGATTCTGAATGGTAGAGGCTGAGGGTAGTGGGGAAGGGAAGGAGATGGGGGAAAGGAAAGTGGGGAAATACCAGCTATTCAGATCTGGTCACCAAACATGGCAAAGGTATGGAAAAAAACGTTCCGCAAATATACTGCATTATGTGTATATTATTTTAATTAAATAATTTGTGAAATAATGCAAATTAATCAGGTAAAATTTACTTGATATAGCTTCAGTTGTGTTTGGTGACCAGATCTGAATAGCCAGGTACTTCTCCACCTTCCTCTACTAGATCTTCTTCCCCTTCCCACTACCGTCAGCCTTGTAATATACCCACACTGACGATGCCATAGTCTCACTGGCTCCAGAAGGTTGGGTGCAGTTGGGACTATTGTGCGGTACTCACATAAATAAAAGTTAGGTAAGCTAATCGCTGGATACCTGAACAGCATTTCCAAAACTTTTCTTTCATGAATACCTGATTTAATATTTTGGGCTTAGGAACCTAATATTCCTTTAAGGTCTACGCGACTGAGAGGAGTAGGAGTAGGACTAGGAGTAGGAGTAGGAGTAGGAGTTGGAGTAGGGGTAGGAGGGTGAGTATCAATATTTTTCCCAATATTCGTTTTAAAAATTATTTCCTACACTCACACTCCTTGCTTCATCCACATTTAAACACACATACACAACTACTCACAACCAATTGCAGCACTGCAATGGGCAAAACCTAGTATATATTAATACTCTAAACGCTCTTTTTTTCAGACTTCGCCAGCCAGTCAAAAATTGACTCAAGCGCCCTATCCATTCGAAACACCTTAAGGTTCGTTTTCGCTCAAATTCGGACCTGGAAATTTGTGTTAGGGAAAATCGACCTTCAGCTTATAGAATTTCAAAGAAAGCGAGGCTCAGAATTGGTTGAAGCCAATTTCGCATGGTCTGTCTCGCGAAAGTCGACTGAACTCCCTTAGAACTTAGAACACCGCAAGGGTCACTTTGGCTGGCCAAGTCTGAAAAATTTTCCCAATCGAGTCAGCCGCGTATCACGTAAAAATATGGGGAAAAAAATAAAATATAGGGAAAAATGTGAAAAACTTATCTCTTCACGGGAAAGTTTAATCCATAAAAAATACTCCCCGGGAAGGTTAAATAAATGGACAATATTTACTAAAACCGATTTCGGAAGGTTAATAATCGGTCAGTTCGGCCGCATTTCTTGAAAAAAACCCCAGGATAATCCATCAAACTTTTGACATTTCCAAAATCGTCATGAAACGCCATATTATTGATTAAAAAGAAAAAAAAATATTTTTTACTAGCGATCCTAGCGGTCGGCACTAGAACTACAGAGAAATCCGTAAGGAAAAATCAAAAACTAATCTAATTTGGCGCTAATTCAAATTTCATCGGAAAGAAATTGTCCCCCGTACTATACCGACAGTTTCCTTTGAAAACGTTCCATATTAAGTGATCACGAAGAACAGAAACCGACCAAAAAACGTAGACACAAAATATTAATTAATTTTTGTAATATAATAAAATGTTTTTTCTCGCATAATTTTTTTTTCTGAAAATTGTAATGGTCCGTCTCGGCGAACGTTGGCGTAGAAAAATTATATTTTTCAAATAAAGATTTGTCAATTTTTTTTTCAGTTTTTCATTTATTTATTACGAATAGATTGTCGGCGTTTGCGAATTCAAAAAGTACACTCTCCAACAATGTCATTACCAAAAAAAATAAATCAAAAAGTCACGTTTTATTTTTATGTTTTTGTTAAATTTTATTAATTTATTTGAAATGAATACGTTATTTTGTTTGAAAGTGTACATATTTAAAAAAGAAAATGGCGGACAAGATGGCGGCACTTACGATGTTGCCACTGAGAAGAAAACATTTACCTCATCGAATTTATTCGAAAATAATTACTGGGTAGGTACTGAGCACTTTTGGCTAAACGATATTAGGACTTGATTCTTTTCAATTTATATGAAATACATTGGAGGAACTAAAATCGCTGGTTTTTTGATAAATACTTATTTTAAATCGCCCCATTTTTTTTAATGTGGATCAAACAGACAGAATCTGATGAGCGTGTAGTTCTCTTTCGAGATTGAAATCATATTTTTTTTTGTTGCTGAATGGTTGATAACTTGCATAGAAAATAACGTTTTTTTTAGTAAATGCCAGGAACGTAGAAGATCAAGGAGTAATAAATTTGTGAAAAAAAAATCATTTAAAATTATTTTCCTTCTACAATAATTATGATATGGATATAAAAAAAACGCGTATTCTCCTAGCGGATCCGAGCGACTCAGTGAAAATTTGAGCAGTTAACTCTTTGGCTTTTTATTGGGAGAAAAGACTAATATTGAGAGCATTTTTCTGTTTCTTCTCCATAAATACCCAATATAGGTGGAGGTAGAGTAGGTATGAGGTAGATGTAGGGTAAGGGTAGGGTGGAGTTAGGTGTAGGAGTAGGGGTAGGGGTAGGTGTATCCGATATAGGTATCAAACTGAGCGTCTCCACCTACGCAACCTGTGGAATTCGTGGAATGAAAAATTTCCCAGAAAACTCCTAGGCCCCATTTGGCAAGATAAAGCAAATTTTGAAAGTTTCTTCTTTTTCTTTTATTTAAATACTTAATCGGGGTAGTCGTAGGGTAGGAGTTGGGTAGATGTAGGGATAGAATTTGATAGATTTGATAGAATTTCAAAGAAAGCAAGGCTCAGAATTGGTTGAAGCCAATTTCGCATGGTCTGTCTCGTGAAAGTCGACTGAACTCCCTTAGAACTTAGAACACCGCAAGGGTCACTTTGGCTGGCCAAGTCTGAAAAAATTCCCAATCGAGTCTGCCGCGTATCACGTAAAAATATGGGGAAAAAAATAAAATATCGGGAAAAAATGTGAAAAACATGTCTCTTCACGGGAATGTTTAATCCATAAAAAATACTCCCCGGGGAGGTTAAATAAATGGACAATATTTACTAAAACAGATTTCTTAGATATTATATTTATATTATATTTTCTTTCTATATTTACTAAAACAGAAGGTTTATAATTGGTCAGTTCGGCCGCATTTCTTGAAAAATATCTCAGGATATTCCATCAAACTTTTGACGTTTCCAAAATCAGCAAAAATGACATTTTTCCCTTCCCGCCGATTCCGCTTTTCTATGGGATAATTTTGTTCGAGAAAATCAGTTTGTAGGCAAGTGCAATATTACAAAAGTACCTAACCAAAAACGTAATCTACTGAAGCATTCAAATTTAATTTTCGCGTAGGTACCCAAGTTTTAAGAGCAACCTATCGGGATTTAGCAACCTAGGTTTAATAATATTTAAAATAAATGAATTTCTTGAAATAAAATTACAATTTTTTTTAATGCGATTTTACACGGCGCCATTATTAATACCTACCCGATTAATATTGCAATATTCATTTGAAATACAAAAGGAGCAAATAATTCGGTGAACGAAAAAAAAATTAAAAATGCATTTATTGATAGAAAACGACAATTTTTTATCTGAATTTTTTTTAAATTTATATAGCGCTGTTTATTTACTTTTACCTCGAATTTATTAGTTAGCTCCTAGGCCCCTTTTTGCGAGATGTGGCTCATGTTTTTAAGGGAAAGTATTACTCAAAACACATTTATTGAAATAAAATCACTAGGGGTGGGGTAGGGGTAGAGGTAGGGGTAGCCGATATGGGTATCAAACTGAGCGTCTCAACCTACGCAACGAGATTTGGCAATTTAAAAATTTGGCAACAAACTCCTAGGCCCCATTTGTCGAGATAAAGCTAACATTGAAAGTTTTTATCTTTTTATTTTCTTTAAATACTTAATCGTGGTAGTCGTAGGGTAGGAGTTCATGTGAAAGGTTTAGGAGTAGTAGGAGTAGGAGTAGGAGTAGGAGTAGGAGTAGGAGTAGGAGTAGGAGTAGGAGTAGGAGTAGGAGTAGGAGTAGGAGTAGGAGTAGGAGTAGGAGTAGGAGTAGGAGTAGGAGTAGGAGTAGGAGTAGGAGTAGGAGAAGGAGTAGGAGCAAAAGTAGGAGTTGGAGTAGGGGTAGGAGGGTGAGTATAATTTTGTTTTCTAAATATTCGTTTTAAAAATTATTTCCAACACACACACTCCTTGCTTCATCCACATTTAAACACACACACACAACTACTCACAACCAATTGCAGGACTGCAATTGGCAAAACCTAGTAATGTTTAATTTTCTACCAATATTGAATAGTACAAAAAATAGAAAAGTTTTACCTTACAATAAAAATTATATTATGTACTTAGCTTAATTTAAAACCTATAAGGTGAGATAAACATTATCATTTTGCAGCCAAATCCACCTTTCTTACCAGTATGTAATTCTCGATTTAAATCTCCTAAAAGTTTCGTAAAGAGAGTATAATAATAATAATAAGTGAATGAATACCTACTGTTGCGCTTGCATAGCCGACTCTAACACACACTTACTGTTGATCTGTTATATGTATGTATTTGTTTGGTCAGCGACTAACCCCCCGACCCACCTCCTACCCATGTTCTGTTCCCGCCCGTATGTGTGCGAAAACGGCAAAGGTAAAAATTCTCATCAGATATACTTAGAATTTTTCGCTTACTAAATTCGGATTTTGATGCAAACGAACCCTTTTTAGTACAGATTTTTATTTTACTGTCTACTTCATCATATTCCTGAGGCAGGGATCGATAATTTTTTCAAAAATAGCATCCATTTAGTCACAAATATTTATCGCAACTTTCCTCCTAAAATTATGAAAAAATCGTCATCTGTGGCTTATATTTTCCAAATTAAAACAAAAATCAATAAAATACTGCTAATTACTTACTAGATTTTTGTTATTTAGTTTGGGTGGCTATTTTAGTTATATATGAAAAGGCCATCCATTCCTCTTTATTGGTAGAACTTCATTTAATTTTTTTAAATAAAATTTAAGTAAATCAAATTTAGATATAATTTATTAAGAATATATTTCACAGAAAATCTATTAAAATGCATGAAAAAACCAATTCTTACAACTCGGGCCGCTAGAGGGTGCTAGTGTAGCATGTTGCCATCAAATGTCAGGAGCTGGAGGTATTGTCATTTAAGAGTATTTGGTAACAGGGACCCACCACACAATTCTAGGTTCAGCCAATAAAATAGAGGACATCTACAAGATCATCAGGCGGGAAAATACTTTTTATTAATAGTGTACATTGCCAGAAATGAATAGAAAATAAATAATTTCTTTATGACTTATCATAAATATGTTATCTATTAAATTAATATCGCTAATAATCTTTTATCAGTTGAATAAACAATATTAATATTGAGGATGAAGCCTGGAATGTGTATAAATTTATTCATTGTTAGTCATCAATGGTAGATAACAAAAGACAAATTATAAAAGTGAACCATTTGAGAAGAGTCGTTGTATAAAACCGTGGCGGGTAAGCACTGAATTAGAAATACATACGATAGTTACCTTAATAAAATATTATTTTTAATTAAAGAAAGCACTTTGTTTTAAACCACTAATTAATTTTAAATTCATAACCAACTGGTTTCGCTTATCCCAAACTTTGTCAGGGTAAAATTTAAAACATTGTTTTTTTTGAAGAAAATTTCTTCTGTAAGGGTTTCACTTTGTGATTTCATTATTATAATCAAAAGAATAAATAACTTAGTTTACATCACTTTATTTATATACAATCAACATGTTTCATGAACAATGTTCACATCATCAGGATTAGTTGTATACTAAACTTTAAAATCAAATATAGATCACATATTGTTGGAAAGGGTAGAAGGAAGGGGAATGGGTAAGAGTGGGGGAAGGTTATTACAATTAGGGATTTCAAAGACATTATCAGGGATTTCAAAGTCATTAGCAGGGAAAGACCGGTTAAGTGGGAAAAGGTTCAAAAGAGGGTTTATAAAAATTTGTTGCTTATTAATTATGTCTGCTTTATTATTTACATTTTTCCTAATTTCTAAAATCTCTAAATTATTTATCTGTGATTCCTTATAACCCGTATGTAATATTTTAAGTCCATGGTTTTTGTCAAAATTATGATCATTTTCCAATAAATGATCTGCGAACTCAGATTCACTGTTGCCATTTAATGCCCTCAGATGTTCTTTAATCCTTACTTCAAAATTTCTATTTGTTCTACCTATATAAAAGTAATTACAATCTTTACAATTGAGTTTATAAACGCCCGATTTTTTCGTTTTAATGTCGCTATCTTTGTTGTTAAGGATGAATTTTTTAAATTTATTATTTGTATAAAATGCTGGTTGTATAGAACCGGGAATGTTTTTACTAATTATTTTTGATATATCGTTATCAACAAATAGCATTCTTCGCCATTGATTATTATTATGTTTAGAAAAAGGGTAGATATATAGTTTTAAGAATTTCTGTTTATTCTTTTTATTTAATATTTGATCAATTATTTTAGTAGAATAACCATTATTTACTGCTATTTGCTTAATGATATTTAATTCCAAGGTATAATTATGAACAGACAAAGGAATCGTAATTAATCTATTAATCATAGAGTGAAAAGCCGCGAGTTTTTGAGAAAAAGGATGATTTGATGAATTATGTATAACAATATCGGTGTACGTGTCTTTACGGAAAATATTGAAATCTATTTTATTACCTATTAATGTTAAATTTAAATCTAAAAAATTTAAACTCTTCTCTTTACCTATTTCTAGTGTAAATTGAATGTTTTTATGAAATTTATTTAAAAAGTTTAAGAACATGTTCAGTTGCCTTTCTGTACCTAACCAAATACATAATATATCATCGACATATCTTTTCCAGCAATATACATTTTTAAGTAAAAGCGCACCGCTATTAAAAATCCTATTCTCTATATTATTAACAAAAATATCTGCAATCATCGCTATACCGTCCTTTTGTTTAAATATTGTATTATTGAATTGAAAGTAATTCTGTTTAAAAATAACATCGAATAATAATAATAATAATCCTTCTACCCTTTCCAACAATATGTGATCTATATTTGATTTTTAAGTTTAGTATACAACTAATCCTGATGATGTGAACATTGTTCATGAAACATGTTGATTGTATATAAATAAAGTGATGTAAACTAAGTTATTTATTCTTTTGATTTTAAAACATTGTCCTGTTTAATCGAGCTTGGGATAGACGAAACCTGTTGGCGACGATGTAAAAATAATTTTGTGGTCAAAACAAAGTGTTTGTTTTATCAAACTTTGTCAAACCACAGAGTATAATAATTGCTTTCTACGAAAACAAAATATTATTAGTTTAAAAATAAATTCGTTTTTCTAAATTCCCGCTTAGCGCAGACACGGCGCGGACTCTGGCGGACACAGATGGAAGCAAAGTAATTAAATGATGCAGCAGTTTCCTGTACCCGCTTATGACGAATTCCCGTACACAAATGTCATTTCCTTCGTGAGGGGCGTCCGCTGTGTTTGTTATTCATTTTGAATAGAAATGATGGCCGAATCCGACGCTACAGTTGACGCAACAAGACGTTTAAACGTCAAGAAATGATGGCCGAATCCGACGCTACAGTTGACGCAACAAGACGTTTAAACGTCAAGAAACAAACCCTGGACGATGCATACGCTGCCCCAGCCAATTTCCTGGAAATAGACGTAGTAAACCCGCTAACAACCATGGGTGTCGCGAAGAAACGCTATACCGATTACGAAGTTCGAATGAGGGTAACGTATTACAATATCACTAAATTTATGTATAGTTAATTGGATTATGGCAATCGTTATTCAATATTCCTGGTGTTATTTTAGGTCCAATCTCTCAAGGCCACGTCAATGTCAGTTTATTTAGTGCCGAATATGTTTGTAATTATCGCCTTCGTTATCACCCAAATGTTAACAATTGAAACTTTAATTATTTCAGACAAATCTCCCCGTGTTTAAAGTAAAAGAATCCAGCGTACGTAGGCGGTATAGTGATTTTGAATGGCTGAGGAACGAACTCGAAAGAGACAGTAAAGTAAGTGTGCAATTATTATTTCATATATTTCAATATGATTCATTTTGCATTCATTGCGATAATATGGAACTGTCACTTTTCGACTGTGACGTATTTATCAACTCTTAGATTGATTGTGGTCACTATCAATTTCGTAAACAAACATTACTTTTTTTTGCTCTGACAGCAAATTTTATTTTCCTTATTGATAATAAATAAAAATACGAAGCAGTTTAAATGACATAGATTTTTTAAATTGTGGTTTCCTGTTATAGGCTTATAATTTAATTAGCAAGCATTTTGAAACAATGCAATTATTATTTGAGACTTACCCTTTCTTTGGTGATTGTAAATGTCTATTATTATTTGTGAAACTAATGCAATGGTTTTTATAGTACACATTTTGAACTGCTGATTTATGTTTAAATTGTAATCATGATATGTGAAATGTCAACGTGTTCAACTATCTGCTGATTCATAATCCAGTTATGATAATATTATTTTCATTCTTTAAATTTGTTTAATGTCTGTTAGGAATGCTATTATAAATCTAAGATGACTTAGTAAGAATTACGCATTGTAGTTCATTTGAATATGAACCAACTAGCATGTGCATATTCAAGTGCTAAGCATTTATAGTTTTCGCCTGTTTCATCATTGTTCTAGCATACTACCAAAGTATAAAATCAAATATGACAGAAGCGTGCTTTGAAAAAAAATTAACATCTAGTGTGCCGGAATTGTCCATCGGATAACAAAAATTTGTATCTGTATAACGCTGGCGTATCCGATAGGCAATGTCAAAAAATAATTTCTCTGAATATAAGTAGCTATTTTGGGGAAAATACTTGTGATAAATATCTAAACATATCGTCTGGTAAGATGGTACAATTTATTAAAACATAATTTTGCAAAAAACAAGTAAGTTATGACGAAAATAGACACGAGCCGCATGCAAATTTACCCTCGGCACACTACCGAAGTATTAGATCGCGGGAGATCGGCATTACAAAGGTTTAGCTTTGGGATATTTTCGACTTTGATTTATACTTTGATAATATGCTAGAACATTAAATAGGAGGCAAGTATCTGCTTTCAAATTGACAAATTCCGTCTTATATATAGCAGTCAGTGTGGCAGCCTGGAATTTTTGTTTATTTATTTTACACCAAAAATGTTAATATTAAAGGGGAAAGGGACGTCTGAGAGATAATATTATTATGCAATATGATAAACATAATGTTTTTAAGGAGAAAAAATATTTATTATGAAACTACAGCATAAAAGTAGCGCCCTTGAGGTGATTTTTCGCAAAATCGGCGCTATACAAATCATCCAATTATTATTACTATTATTCTTTTTTCTTTTAAATTTATTTTTGTTATCTTAAAGAAATACTGGTATATATTTCAACTTGGGACTCTGTTGAAAAACTCATAATTATTAATTAACAGATTAATTATTAAAAACTCATAATTATTAATTCAGATTCATAAAAATAAATAAAAAATATTTGCACATGCGGAAATAAAAGAATAGGTTCTAGGTTCTTAGTTTGGGTTTTTTCTTTCTTAAAAAACCCAAACTAAGAACCTAACAACCTATGTTTTAAATATCCATTTTATGCACTTTTACCACTGTCAAGTGTCATTTCATACTAACATTAAAAATGGCGTTAATTCTTCAATATTTACTCGTTTTTAAATATTGAAAACAAAAAATTAAATGCATTATTTTGTATTTCCGCATATGCAAATATTTTTCATCTATTTTTATGAATGTAAAAGGGTTTTTATTTTTTTTTTTAATATAAGTTTTTCTAATGAGTCCCAACTGGAAATATTTTCTGAAAAACCTTCAAAATGTACTTTGAGGTTATTCAACATTTAAAATATTTTTTAAAACATACGTAGGATGGTCAGAAAAAGATCATATTGTCGCCGTGGAGTGAAAATTCACTAACAAATTGACAGTTCTGACATAATGGGTGTTTTGTGATCGCAATTTTTAATGTCTATTTAAGGGTGTTAATAAAAGTATTTTTTATAGTTATGGTTTTATTCTATAGTTTTCAAGTCTTAGAATGTAATCATGGCACGACTAGATCTTTAAATTGCCTAAGTATATTAAAAAATACGAAAAATGCATTTAGTGATTTTTATTTACTTTTAGTGATTTTTCGCATTATCAGTTTTTTCGGGTTGAAAGTATTAGTGTTTTTTTTTTTAAATCTAAGTGATTTTTCGCGTGCATTTTTTGGTTGAACTAGGAGTTTTATGTTTAAGTGCGTAAAGTCACTAAGTGATTTTAGTGTCATTGTTTTTAGGAAGGAGATGACTTTGCGAAATAAGTGAGAATGTATAATAACTAAAGGCAATTAGATAGTTTATGTACTTGATATGTTTAATTAAGTTGTTTTGGTAATATAATGTATGTAAAACTGTCAAGTTATCTTGTTAATTAGGTCAAATAATATTTTTTAATATAAGTTCGTACGTGACAAATATCTTGAGGTTTGATGACTTTCGAAAAATAAAAAAATCTGATAATATGCTGTTAGTGACATAAATCGATTTAGGGAATTTTCACAGAGACATTGACTTTTCCAATAGTTACGAAATTCAAAATTATGTACTTTGACATATGAGTACCTCAATATCTAAAGGTACCTAACAACCATTTAATCTGTTTTTTAAATTTGAGAACAACTGCATTCGCTGTGATAGTTTCTACATAATTTAGATTTTTAAACTGTTATTAAAAATAAAAATAAAAAGTTGTATTTTCTACATAGAAGTTGTCATAGTGAACATAATTGCATTCAATTTTAGAACAAAATGAATATGGTTGTTGGGTACCTTTCGATATTGAGATACTCATATAACTCATTTTTACCAAAAATGTTAGTGACTTGTCACTCACTCCACGGTGACGATATTTCAATTTTGATAAATTCCTAAGCCTATGCAAATTTAAAAAAATATGTAATAAATATTTTCCTCTTTAAAAACATTATGTTTATCATATTGCATAATAAATAATATTATCATTATTTCAATTTAATAAAAATTCACTCACCGACTTCCCTCCCCCCTTAATTGTTATTATTTTTTTAAAGCTTGTGTTCCATTCAAGGGTAGCTGCTTTTATTAGTTCATAAGTAGGTCAGTTCTATTCCTACCGCAGAATCGAAATACGTAGTTCTTTTACTTATGGGAGTTCTGATTTGCAGATTGTAGTTCCTCCCTTACCCGGAAAAGCTTGGAAAAGACAAATGCCATTCAGAGGGGATGATGGCATCTTTGAAGAGGAGTTTATCGAAGATCGTAGAAAAGGTAACTTGGTAATTTGAATTTACCTCTATAACCCCACCTGATCTTTGTGTAATCGTACTCTGTATCTGCCAGCACCATAAAGGTTAATTTGAAGGCTGATCATACAAAAAATTGTGTGAACTGAAAAAAAGAGTTGTTTTTGTTGTTAAAAAGGGTTTTTTTTCTTGTCAAAGAGCTATATTGTAAGCAGTTCGCAGCAATCTCACCGTGCCATTAAGTGAACAATGAGAATGGGGTATTTTCACAAACTGTGGATACCGTTAAAAGTGTGTGGAAGATTTAAAGTTTATTTTTCTGATTTTGATGATCGCATTAAAAATATGTAATTTTAATATTTTCATTCATAATTATTAATTTTAAAAATTATCTAAAACTGCACATTCCTAAACGGTTCGAACTAGACGTCATTATGATGCAGGTAACGCCACTGGCTGATAAGACGTCTGTCACCGATATTGGTCGGCATGGCGTCAACAATGCCATATTTACGAACAAAAACGAACATGTCATTTTGGCGGCAAATCAAAATTGGCAAATTTTAAATTATTATAGAAAATTTATTCGCAAACGTAAAAATAAAATTAAAATGCCATTATCGTAAATTTTTTTTTGTATTAAAAAAACTAGTGAAAATACCCTATTACCACTTTTCATATGATTCGCAGGGCAATCTTTGAAATATAATGTATGGTCTTTTACCCTTTCAACCTGGATTTATTTATGTTCGATTTTACTCCTTTTGTACTAAAGTACTCACCGATTCTACCGTTTTAGGTTTGGAAATGTTCATAAATAAAATTGCCGGACACCCCCTGGCGCAGAATGAAAGATGCCTTCACATGTTCCTGCAGGAGCCCACCATCGACAAGAACTACGTGCCCGGCAAAATTAGAAACACATAAGATTTAAAATAATCTGCAATATCGTGTGATTTGCTTCACCGTTGACATTTCCCCATCACGCTAATCCTCTTACTTTGTTTGCCCGAGTGGCGCATTCTATGCTTTATTCATTTCTGATTTCTATGAGTACATTTTCCTATTATATTGTGTGTTGTATCGCTACAACTTGAATTAAAAGATATCTTGTGAGGTTTGGAATTGAAGGTATCTTGCATCAAATACATACATTAATACTTCATCTCTCATATGCATCACTGAGGTTTGGAGTAGAATAATATCTTGCATTAAATCACTGAGGTTTGGAGTAGAAGATTTCTTACATCAAATACATCTATCTATAATTACACTTCTCATATGCATCACTGAGGTTTGTAGTAGAAGATATCGTTTATCAAATTCATCTATACTTACACGTCTCGTATATACCACTGGGGTTTGGAGTAGAAGATATCTTGCATCAAATACATCTATACTTATACCTCTCCTATGTATCACTGAGGTTTGGAGTAAAGGGTATCTTGATACATTACATATAATCAAATGCAGACGTACAATCGACATATTTAATTTTGTAGTCAGCGTCGCTAGTATAGATTTTGTGCATACAAAAAATCTATGGATTTGAAAAATAGTAAGTTCTTCCTTTGTTAGTTCCTCTTTTAGCTGACTGCGAAGTTAAGTATGTCAAGCTGTAATTGCTTCACCCCTTGTATGCACCGCTGAGGTTTGGAATAGAATTTTTTTATGTGTAATTTTTTTTCAACTGAATTTATACTGTATCAAAATAATTTAGAAATTTAATAGAATGGAACTAAAATTCTCTACTATGGCAACACTGAATTTAGAACAAAAAATTTGTTTGAGGTTATGTCAAACTCCCAAATCTGACATGTTGGATGAATGCGAGAAACGACATAACTCAATTTTTCATGTTTTTTTTTTTAAATGTTAAAAGTGCACGCTTCTTCCACATAGTTTTTATTTTGATTTATAACATCTAATGAATGGCTTATTTTATATGTACATTTAAAAAAATATAAGACACAAAACTTTTCTATTCAATTATCTCAGTAAGTGTTAAAAAAATAACAATTTTGAATATTAAATTTCCTTGTAGAATCTTCTTTCAGGAATTACTACTAATTTCCGAACACCATTTGATAATATGGATGTGAAAATATTATCTTTTAAAAGTTGCATTAATTTTCCTTTCAACCATCTTGGTGTTGCCATTTAAACGATCGCAGCACTCTCCATTTTTGTCTACTTTATGTTGACAGTCTGTACAGGGTGTTTTAATTAGCTTTGCCTCTTTCTTGCGTTATTACAACTTTAAATGTTTAGAATAGATAGCATCTTTTTGTATTGCAAGTGATTTACAAGTTTTATCTATGGAAATTTGAAAACTCTTATGATATGTAACTATGGATTACATCACAATTCTATGCAATGGATGTGTTGTCCCATAATATAAAACAATAACGTGATGGATGATCAACAAAAGCACCTTTGGAATAGAGTATTAACAGCAATGTTTGTGTATTTTCTTTTGGTTAGGCTCATTTGATAATATTGCAAATAATAATACTGATAACATGAAATGTGTATGCATAGTAATAGTATTCTAAATGCTCATGGTGTTTCCAAGTGTCGATGTATTTTTATTGTTATGAATTTAATTTCTCTCTAAAATTTAAGCTATTCTTTAATATTAACCAATAATTTAGTTATCATTGGAGGCGTCTCTCAGCAAGTTTCAACAGTATTTATTTACTCATTTAAATATATATTTACTTGTAAAGACACTAAAATTAATTTTTCCACCTAACAAATGAATTCATTTACATTTTTTTTTTTAATAAACACAGTATATTTATGCTTTGCATAAATTTTTTTTACATCCTGCAAATGAATGCACTGACAAATACACTTCGTTTTACACCAATGAATTACTCTTTTTAAGCTAATTTAAAAGTTGAATCTATTGAGGGACACCTCAGGAATTAAATTCTCTAAGTTATGAATGTAATTTTAATTTCCGCAATGTTTTTTTAGTTTATAGTTCTCCGAGCATAATCTTTGGTTAAAATTAGTTTTTTTTGCAGTGTCAATGTAAAATATTTTCTTGTGTATATATGGACTGATTAAATGTTACATTTCTTATTTTATTTTTATCTCAATTTTTTTAAAGAGTAAAAAAGAAATTGATTTAGCTTTGGATCGCATACGCACGGTTAATTTGTTTCGAGAACCGCATATTTGATAGCGTTTATGTATCTAATCATTCCTTTATTCTTATTTACACATTAAAGAAATCGGTCTCACATTTCTTAATGACGTTTATGAAGAAAAACATATATTAATATATAAAATATATTATTATTTTTAAGGAATAAAGAGCAAAGGAATATGTAAGATCAAGATATGTATTGTAAATCCTTTATTTGTGCACGGCAAAAGTAATATAATATTTTTTCTCACATTTGATAATATTTTGTATTTTTTTGTCAAGAGGATACAATGAATACAAAATAGAAAAACAAAACTAGCTAAATAATATTTACGTACTGTATAAAATAATGTTAAATTTTATGTTATTAAATTTGTGGAATACAAATTCGTGTTCTTTATCATATCTATTATCCTTGTTGTTTTACCATTACTTGAAACCGTTAAAATTGTTCAAATATCCAGGCAAAGGATTTTTTGTTGATAGCGTGATAAGTCAAAACAGCCATAATTTTGTGCTAATTCAGATAAACTGAATTTAATTGTTGCCTGATAACATTGATGGTTATTACAATGTTAACGCAGAATTTGGGAAGATAACTGAGAAATACAATATCGTACAATTCAGATTAGTCTGAATTAATTGTAAAAACACATAGAACTCACAAAATTCAATAAAATAAAATAGAATTATCAGTTAAAGACATTTCATGAAAAATTCTGAATGGCACATCTCGGTTGTGAACAAGTGGTGTTTTGGATAAAACTTTGATAAGTATATGGATTATAATAAGCATGATTAAGTATTATTAAGCAGTTAAATAAGCACCATTGGACAGGTTTATGCAATTACATATTGTCATCCTGGTTTAGTACGGAATCTGGTGGGAGTGTTGACACGGTAGTTGCAGTCGGCAATTTTGTAAATACCGAGCACTGTCATTGATTACAAAAGGAAGCTGGGAGGTTTTTAACTCATTCGCGACTCGACGATCTTTTTTAACAACAAAGCAGTGAAATGATAAAACGTCAGAGAATTGTCTATTGCTCCTCAGAATTTACCAAAAATTCTTTAGATTGAGCCTTGATGGTAACGTTGGCAGCCGATCTTGCAAAGGAGTCCATCTGTTGCCACAACTTCTTTCCTCGCAGTTCGTTCAGCTCTGACCAGCTCTCCTTTGCTTGCCTGAAATACCGTGATCAAATAGTCTAAAATAACAATACCTCCGGGTCCTGACATTTGAAGGCAACATGCTACATTAGTGCCCTCTAGTGGACCGAGTTGTACAAATCCGTTTTTCTCATACATTTTAATAGATTTTCTGTGAAATATATTTTTAACAAATTATAGAAATTGAAAATACAAAAAAATAAATATGTATTACGTGACCTACAATTTTACTCCGAGAGTTAAAGCATCGCAGCTCTCGCACTGTCTAAACTGTTTAGAAAGGGAATAAAATATTTTTTATAATATCAATACTGTCCGGAAGCGCTATAGCCCGGGCGGCTAGAGGCGCTAGTGTAGCATGTTGCCAGTATTTTGACAAAGCTACGTGTGTAATCAAATATCATAGATGTCAAAATGACATTAAAATAATGACCTTGGCCGACTGAATTATGTAAATATTGAGATTTTCATTATTGTACACATTATTTTATTGTACATTAAGAAATTACAAATATATAGACCTGAAAAATTCATGTTATTTTTCAGCAAAAACGGTAGTATTTTGCGATAAAAGTGGTGTTGTATTGTTTTTTTTTGGTATTTGGCATAAAATTGGTCATCTTTTGTATACTATTATAACACATAAAAAATTTTTAAACTGAAAAAATAATGAAAGTGCGATGTTTTCGTCATGAGTTAGTTGTTTTCCATTTTATGGCTATTCAAGCATGTCAAAACAATATACAAAGAAATGTTTAGAACATACAATATTACTTCTTAAAACACCAAAATATCACGTGAAAAATACGATTAGCAGTTATTAATAAAAAAATTACCTGAAAATTTCGAATTTCGTCCTAGTCATGTAAAAATGGTGAAATTCGCGTTACGGCAAATTTTCAATTTTCAGATCTCTACAAATACAGTATGGAAATTTAATGGAAAAACATATTTTGTTTGTGTAGCAGAGCTGCATTTTGGATTTTTTCACGATTTTTAGTAAATCATCGATTGAAACAAAAATTTCACAATTCTTTATGTGAATTTTATCGCTATTATGGAGAGCCAAACACATTCTTTCATTTGAATGAATTTAATGAAGCTTAGGGGCGAATACCCTACATCCTACACTAAATCTCTACAGATAGTGTGAACTTACAAGCAGAAGTCAGTCATCGGACTAGTACCCGCCAGCACGGCCTGCAGCAGCAGCAGGCAGGGTAGCACCACTATCTGCAGGAACTGGATCTGCTCTGTGGCCTGGTTGGAGCTCTTGCTGCGGTCCATCATGCTCAGGGGCGTGTACCCCATTTCTCGCTCTAAATCTCCCTGGGGAATTTAATCATACTACATACCGTGTGGTGTCTGGAAACTCTTGGTACAAGCGGGAAACTGGTGAATCTACCTCAAATTAAGTCGATTTTTTGGTATAACTTTTTTTTATTTGAGCTTTCGTTTTCGAGCAAATCGAGTCCGTAGTTGGTATTGTGGTCAAATTCAAAATTTCAAATCATATCGGCTGCATATTGATAATTAAAATGCATCGAAGTGTAAACCGGCCTCGTAAAAAAAAGAGGCCCGATGGAAAGTTTTTTTTTTTGGGTTTTCTATGTGATTTAGATTCACCAATTTCCTGCTTGTACCACTAGTTTCCGGACGCTGTGTATACCGATATCCATGTGAAAGAAACCTGTTGTCGCCAATTTACATATGACCTTTTGACCTCTCAGGCTGGGCGGTTAAATCGATTTTCTATTTATGGAAAGAATTTCTATTTTTGATAAAATTGTATCATCTTCACCTGAAGTAAGAAAAAATTGATCTTTCTTAGGGTACACAGACACGTACACAGTACATCAAACTTTTATTGGTTCTTTTTTTTGGTGCCATTTTGTCACATTGGGCAAATAAAAACAAAATACTCTTATAATGTGATGACAATATTTGGTATTTGTGTCATGCAGGGTTTGCCAAAATGATGGGCTCAATTCCGTACTGCTATATTTCCTGAATTATACATTATATGTGAATGATCTACATAACAACTGAAAGAAGAGTTTTCACCAATTTTATAAAATTCCACATACTGTCAAGACCAACCTGACAAACCGATTTTTCATTTGCTCTTCCTACTCTTCCTTAGTTTAATGTAAAATATAACTCCTGTCTCTAACCAACTTTAGCATAATAAACTTTTTTGGCCTTGTTTTTTCTACCCATGTATACATTTATTATAGTTAAAAAAGCTGTTTGTCTCTTACAAATAATAAACAAAAAAGGTCCGAAAATTTCGAATTCCACCGCTAGATCGTTCATAGTTACGCAAACGACCGCTAGAGTGCTTGCGCCTCCAAGCTGCCATTTCACGTCAGTTGTGAGTAAAATGACTACTAAGCAGCACAAGGTTTTCTATGTTTAGTTCTGTAAAACTTATTCGGCCACTGTAGTGCAGCGTACCTTTCGTCTCTATTTTAACATTGAACCTCCAACCAGAAAGAGAATTTGTCATTGGTATTACCAAGTTGACCAAACTAGATGTATCTGTAATGGAAAAAGCTCAGGATGACCGCGTATATCAGAGGAGAATGTGCGAAATTGAGTCCACCATTTTGAATAAGCCTGTACATTATTCAACAGGGTATTTCGTATGAATAAAATTGATGATGAAATGAAAATCATCAAAGCGAACTCCACACATACAAGAAATTCAAAATTGTTTGCCATCCAACAGATGTATTTTGTTTTACCTGATTGTAGAATTCTTCGTACAACTTTTCCGTTATCTTTTTAACAACCGTGAAAGGCTTTGCCTGTACCGCCAGGTCACAAGATGTCATCATGATACTCTTGATAAGCTTCCTATGTTGAGGGTTGCTCCACTCAAAGGACCCGTCTCCGACTATGGGGGCCATTTGGGCTCGGATACGGAAGTGTATAGCCAGGTCTGTACACAGTATGTTGTAACGTATCTCATCAAGGATTTCCCCGATTTCATCATCAGTGAAATCTGATAGCACTCCTTTATCCTGAAATAATTTTTAGTGTGTTACTATTTGTCCATTTTAATAATATAATTTTTTTTTTTGAGTTAAATCCTGGGATTTGGTGATTTAAGCAGGGAACTGTAAAAGAGCATATATTTATTTAGTTGGAGTGTTCAAACTCCCATGATATTTGATGATCAGTGCCATTTTGACATTTTTGAGAACAGTTTTCATTAAACTCCGATTCTCGGTCCATTTCAGCTTTTGATCAAATTTTGATCAGTGGTCAAGCATAAAGGTCACACTGTTATGTTTGTCAGCTGATCACAATTTGATCAACAGTCAAAACAAACTGAGAATCGGCCTTTAACGCGGACCGTTCAAAATTTAAAATGGCCCTGATCCTCGATTTGACGGTTATTAAATGTGATGTAATTTGGAACTCTCCAACCGTCGTTCTTGAAGAAATAAATTTAAAGATTAATTAATATCTATAAAATAATATTGATCTTACCAAGAGCATTTTTTGCGTGATAAAATAATGATGATTTTCTAGTATTGAATCCACGTACATTGCCGACAAGGGGTGCTTGCTCTCAATTAGGTAACTATTGTTAAAGCCGGGGTGATCAATGTCATGGCAAAATCCACCAAGAATAAGGGCCAACACCTACGGAGTTTAACGTTTACAGTAAGAAAAACCCATTTGACATCTTACAAAATGTTGAGTTTTATGTAACAATAGTGCAGACATGAAAAATCACAGAATATTATAAATTGTAGGATTTGCGAAGCTCAAAGTTTTAATGTTTGGAAGCTGAAAGTTTTTAATTTAAAATAAACATATTTAAAAAAATTTATGCATTTTTAAAAATTAAATTAAATATTAAAATATTGCCAAGGCCGAGAATCGAATCCCAACCAACTGCTTGGAAGGCAACTATGCTGACCATTACACCACAAACTATTTTAAGAACTGCAGCATAAATTCATTGTATGTACTGAAAATAAGAAATATGTATTGTTGAATTTTAGAATTAGAATGTTACGTGTTACATACTCACATCACAACTGAAATTATATTGTTTGATATCCTATCTCAAATATAGAATTAAAATATAATTCATTTGCATCACATTTCCAAGTGGAAGATAATGTCGGTACTACGGTGGCATTCAGAATGTTTTCACATTTCTGGAAATTAAAACTTCTTCCCATCTCCTTCTCTCCACTTCCTTCACACTGCCTCACAATATTCTTCAAAATGGGAATGCCATAAACCCCACTGCAGGCAGTTAGAACGTGGAAGCTGCAGGTAGTGTGGCATCACGTAAACTGCCTTGAGACAATATAATTATGTATTTATTAACTTGCCTCGATTTTGGTGATCTTTTCTGTGTTTCTCACCAACATATTATACATTGTGTGTGTAAAAGTGAATGCATGCTCTGCATTGTGGTAGGGATTGTCTCTGTAAGCCTCCAGTACTGAGAGAATAAACTCTGATAAGACATAGCTGTCCAGTTGATCTCCTCCGGGCAATTTTTTCATCATGTAGAAGACAAATTCAGGAATTTGATCCTTGCAGTCTGATTGGACGTACCATTCAAACCTGAACAGATAAAAAGTTGTGCCGTTCCATTGTGATTATTTACACTAGAAGGATTTTATTTTGGAAGTTAATAAGTTGAAATAACTAAAGACATTTCCTACAGGAAATAATTCATCTCTTTTGAAAAGTTTGTGAATTATCACACCAAAAAACCATTTCTGGTGTATAACAGGTCATGTGACCCCTTTGTATTTCTCATAAACAACGCATGTGACAGAAAGAAAGGTTACTAGTATTAGAAACATGGTCACACATTAGATCAGGGCAGTATACTACTAAACTAGTTTATACTACTAACATTGTTAGATAGTTGTATCCTGCCTGAAGCAGCTACAATTGTAGCGAAACCCGGATGGCAAGAAGTATATATAAGAAATAAAAATGATGTGAACAAAGTTATTGTTTTATTTTAACCCCTCGAGATTTGCATGGTAAATTTTTAAATGACAATAAAAAACATGTTTTTTCTCTTTCTAACACAGTTTAAATCATATACATTACTATGGCACAAAACAAGATATTTATGAGTCCGTTTCGGACTGGGAGAAATATATCCCCAAAAGACTCTACGGCTATTTGTTTTGTGAAAAAATATCTCCCAAAAAGACTCGAGGGGTTAAAATTATAATGTCACGTCACAAAGTTACCGCTCCACATAAAATTAGTTTTTTTTAATATTCGGGAATGGTCCTATAATGAAAAAGTATTATCATGTCTCTGCAGTAATTGTCACCAGTTTTGTTTCTTCTGAAAACTAACCTTTTACTAATTATAACATACGCAAAGAGAAAGCAACAATACTCTAAACCCCATTAACAATTTTAGATTTAAAAAAATCATAAATTTTAATACTCATCAAAATTGATTGGTAACACTGGTGAGTTAATATTTTCCAACATCAAATCTAAGTCAAGTACGCAAGGCTTCATGTGCTTCTCCAGGAGTTCTGCATAAACCCGGTTCAGATTTTTCTATAAAATTAACACACCTTGTATGTATAAATTTAGCAGCATAAAATATTCAATACTAGGAAAATAATTGGAAAACAATCCTTTCACTGAAACTTACCAAAGGCAACATTCAATGGATACCTACCTAATTACAAATATTTTTTTCCAGAACAATTATTTGAAGATATGCAGGTAAGTACTACTGTCCTTATTTCAAACATTATTGAATAATAAAATTTTGAATTTTATTAGGTTTTTAATTTTGATGACTGAAGGTAATATAATAACCATAGCAATACTTACCGATGCTTTACATTTTCGTTGTAAATATGAATACTGTATAATCTGTCGACAGTAATTTGCAATAATTGAAAATGATTCTTTATCTTCAGGGGTGAATATTTCCTCGTTGAGCTTGTTCATGACAGAAATGACACCTAGATAAAGTAGAAAATATGCACCTAAGTATGTATTTCCATTATTTTAAGGTCTAAATTGTTTAAAATCTGAATATTTTTGTTGAACTTCATGACCGATTTTATAAACAGTCAATTTTGCATGAGTGGGTGCATTTTATCAACAATGTGTGATGAGAATTGTATAAATTTAGTTAGAACTGATCAATTTAACTAACTGTCTCATGTAATCCAATAAACTTGCACAAACGGACAAATTTGTGATAAAGTCAGTTCAGTATTTGGATTTGTCTAGTTATTTTACACCAAAGAAACCCTCTCCGAACATCAGTACAAGTAAAGTAATGCAGCTAACAATATCTTCAGTGAAAGTGAATCCAGTCTAATACAGTTATGGGTAGTAAATACCGTGCAAACTACATAATATATACTGAATGTGAACCCAACGTTTTTAGCCACTCGGTTATAAATCAGTTAAGTGTGTGGATTACAAGGCTTTAGTTTTAACTGTTTGGACCGAAGACGTATGTCAGCTTTAGTTGGTATTAGACATTGGCAGATTCATTCGCAGTAGTGAATTGATTCAGTCTGATTCACCTAGTCTTGCGAATTTCTTCTTTTAATTTATCAAAAAGATCTATTAATGAATAAATGAAAACAGGGGATTTTTTCACGTTGCAAATTGTGCTCATCTTGGAAAAAACATATTTAAAAATAAAATGAACACGCAAATAACAATCTTACTCAACTAGATAATAAATAATATGAAAATGTTTATACATCTCAATGTAGTAAATAATGGTTTCGGTTTTAAAGACAATATTATGAGTCAAACAAAGATGCACCTTATCGAGTACAGATTTCTTCGGAAATTCCCACCCGACTAGTGAAAGTGACGGCTTGGTCGCGCTGGTTGGGACTAAGACGTACGGAATCGCCGCAGACATTGAGGAATGAATTAGGAACTTCTGACCAGTGTCTCACAGTAACTTGATTAACTTGCGCCCTGCAGATCTAGTATGGACAGACTCGATATTGACGAACCAGAGACATACTGAATACGATGTCACAACTGAATGCGGAATACATTCCATTAGGGAATACGGAGTGCGAAAGTGAATATGCGCTGCTCGGAATTACTAACTGGCTGACTAGAGGGGTTTGCCACTACGGATTAGTGTGGATGATGATGTTCGGGTTTTTATTGGTATTGCGGCGTGGGATTCTATACGTTAGATGGAGTTCTACACACTGCACAATATCTCTGGCTACTTTGCGATGACGCCCATTGTATCCATGCCGTAATTATGGTGCTATGCATTAAATAATCGCAGGGTTGCAAGACCTAAGCTAAGAAATGAATATTTAATTTCGTGTTAAATGCCTAGTTGATATACCTTACCTATTACTCCATTCTTATCTCGAAGTGGTATGCAAAGGACAGAACGCACAATGGCCCCAGAAATGGGATCCACTTCCTTATGGAAACGTCCATCTGAGTACACATCCTTTACACTAACTGAATGTCCGCTTGTGGCTGCCAGACCGTGGGGCGTATCAGTGTTTGCTAAACTGAAATATGAATTTGTCATTACTTTGAACATTTGCTCTGTAAAGTTAATTTGGATGCAGTATGTTAATTCGTTAATTGTATTTATTCATGTTTGCATGTCATATCATACAATACTTTTTCTTGAATACATATCAATGGTTAACGGCAACATTTTGTTAATTTATCACAATAAAATATTAACATGTTTTTAAATTACGAACCTAGTTTTAATATTTTTCTTTAGAACTACACTAGCAGTACTGTCCCAACCTTCGTCATATATGTCAGCCATCATCTCACCTCCAACAAACTCTCGGTCAATGATATAAAGTGTACTTCTCATGGCTTTCAGGCAATGCTTTGATATGGTCTTGTCAGTGATGGAAAATATGAATCAGTTAATATTGTTGAACAATCCATCTCAACTCATGCAGTGAAAAAGATATCTTTATTTCAAAACAAGATAAAATAAAAAAAGTCATGGTCGCATCTGGGACACGAACCCTGGATCTCTCGGTCTATCTGGAACCTGCGCTCTTATCCACTGAGCTAATACCACCCCATTGTTTTTCGTCATTTGTTCATACTTGAATTTAAGAACTGTTAATATCACCTTCAATTAATTCCCAGATTCACTTTCAATTAAACTCCCACACGCTAGTGCAACTTTGTTTCTCATTTCATTTGAGATTTGTTAATAATATCTTCAATGATAAAAAAAAAACATAAAATGTAGAAAGCGATCTTTAAACCGCAATTATCTTGAAGCCAAATACTATGGCCAGATTTAGATTTTTAGTTTTAGTGTACCTAATTAAAACGACTTTTGACCACTGGAGTGGAGAGTAGACGATTGTTTTAAAATATTGTTACTTAATTAGTTTTGAATTTGTGGCAGTTCATTCTAATTTTATTGTAATTATTATTATTTGATGTTAATAAAATACACACAAGCATTTCGTAAATCATCTTGTCCAAGCTGACTTGATCAGAGAAGTACTGCATCAAAAGGGACAGTAGCTCCTTGTTGAGGTGCAGCTGTTGTTCAATAGACACCCTCTTGTTGGCCTGGTGCACCGCCGCTCCAATCCAGCCTGCGCAGCACTGGGCCGCTCTTAATTGCTCCTGAAATTCAATCTATTACAATTAATCAATACAAAGAGGGAAGAAAAGAATTTGGATTGGCCACCTTTAGCAAACTTAGCCATACCCTCAACATCTCCGGGCATGCGTATTTTATAAATGCATAATACCAGTGATTTGAGATTCTCACGGCCAAATATGATGATTGATGTTTGGGGTAATTAGCCGTTTTGTGCTTCCTCCTCCTTAAGGTTAAACGGTACGTGATACGCGCTCACAGATGGCGTTAATTAAAATATTTTAGAAAAACACTTTTAGCCCTTAATGCTTTTAAATATTGAGATGAATTGTTTTTTGGCAGGTGTACAAATGAAATATGAAATGAAATACCTTGTTATTGTAAGTTTAATGCTCTAGTCTTTCAAAAAACTTACATATAATACATGTTTTTTTTTAAACTTTTTCTGGCTTTCTCCCTTCAAGAGTGTTCTTGGTCATTATTTCAAAGAGGGAAGGCGAATTTATATTTTTATTTAAATGGGCAAATTTCAAAATTAAATGGAAGATTGGAGTGGAGTTCAGACTTAGAAGAGAAGAGATGTTGAACGGAAGGGAGACAATTTTAGATAGCGTTAATAGAAGAGAGAATATTTGTTTAGGGAACAAAATATATGTGATCATAAGTTAACTCTAATAATCACAGAAAGTACAATCTGGGGAGTCAAGCATGAGAATTTTAAAAAAGTGGGAGGGAACGGAGTAATGTCCAATTCTCATTCGAATAAGAGATGAAATTTCTTTTTTGAAAAAAAATGGGGGAATTGTTGAAATCACGGTTTTGATGGGATTGCCCTCTGAAATGAAGCATATTAGGCTCCCTTGGATTGACTAGCAATGTGCCAATACTCTGCCCAAACTTTGAGGGATTTCTCTTTAAGGATGGAAAAAATGTCAGATAAGGGGATGTGGTTTATGAGGGTCATGATAGGGTTGGACGCTCCTTGTTTTGCCAAGGAATCAGCAATCTCATTATCCACGATGCAAATATCTCCAGGAATCCAAATTAAAGTTACGGTTTTTCCAGAGTTTTGTATGGAGGCTATCAGGACTCGAACAAAGTGATCATCAGGAGAAAGAAGAGGTCTGGAATTAAGTTTTTGGAGGGAACTGAGAGTCAGAGAGAACGAGGGAATGTTCGAAATTATTTTTGATCATATAGGTATTTGAGGGGTTCAATTATTGCAATGCACTCAACTGAAAATATTATTATAATTGTTTTTTTCTCTAAAATATTTAAATTAGCGCCATCTGTGGGCGCATATTACGTTTTGTTTAGCCCTAAACCAACGTTTCAGACAGCTTTGCAGTGCCCACATCTGTCCAGATGATGGACACTGCAAGCCTCTTCAAAAGATTGTTTTTTTTTTATGTGAGTACCGCACACGAGTCCCAGCTGCTCCCAAACATCTGGAGTGAGTGAGGCTATGGCATTCCCAATTGGGGTATGTTATGAGGCTGAAGGTAACAGGGAGGGAAAGGAGATGGGGACGACTAAGGTGGGGAAGTACATGGTCACCAAACACGGCAAAAGCCATTTCAAACAACGTTTCGATTCTGAATGGTGGTCTTTCACCAGGACGATACTGAAAATTTCTGCCACTCTGGAATGTGTCGCAAATATACTATATATTATTTTAAATGAATAAATTGTGAAAGAACACAAATTAACCAAATAAAATTAAGTTGCGCATCAGCGACCTCCGAATTCGTAACCGAGAATCATTACCACACAACCACGGAGGCCGTCAACATGCCGGTTAAAGGAGAACTAAGCGCAACACGGCTCATTAGTCCAAACGTTTACATTTGGAATGCAAATGTGGACTCACTAAAAAAAACCATCACACAAAGAGCCACCCTGAATTGCTAGGTATTTCCTAGCAAAATATAAAGACTAATGAGAAGGTTAGGAGCAAAGGTAGCCGATGTTACCGTCACAGACTTTGTAATCATGGTAGGCAGTAGGAAAAACAGCAAATTAATGATATTAAAAAAATAGCCCAGACAACACTCTTCATGCAAGTTTTCGCTAAGAATGGCTGTAGCCGATGTCGGTTGAGATACCTAAGTCACATCAAACACGCAAATAACCACTTTATTTATGCATATTAGAAGTCAATTACTGGATGTATAAAATTTCCACATTTTTCTGTAATAAACACAGATAATATTTTGAAAAAAAGTCAAGATGATGTTATAATTATTTTATTTGTAAGGTGGTTCTAATTAATAGATTTATCAACAGATGGAATTGATGACTACATTTGTTGATATTGCAGAAAAGCGTTGCTTTTGAGACATTAACACAAATGATCCGATCCTTGACGCACATGTACAGAATAGAGTCAACATTTGAATGTTATTTGTACCTCATTTTGCATACTTAGTTCCTGCTTTTGACATGTTATAGTGATGCAGTCGGTATGGCGCACACGACACTGCATTTCGTGGTTGGTACTTTGCGGGTATTTTTGAAAGTGAAAAATGATTTCTTGCAATAATTTTACTTTTCATGCAAGTAAGGGTAGGCACTGCTTATGTGTCTATATGGACGGCACACATCTGGTTACCGTCACAATCCCCACACTCAAATGGAACTGTGCTGGGCACGTAGCACGAATTACAGATGAATTGAAAAAGATTGATAGAAGGAATATTGGAATTCCAAATTCATTGGATGTCCTTAATTCTAATTGAGGTATGTGCGTGTCATAATATCAAATCATCATAATGCTGCATGGCCTTTGCATTGATGAAAAAATCTATGTAAGTGCTTAAAATAATTTTATTATATTTTTAGGTTGCAAGGAGATTTGAAATTGCAACAAACATACAAGTAAGAAGGTAATATTTTTTTTGTTTTTAAAGATGTGTAATTATTTTGTGGCGTCATTATTAATATAATTAATAAGAAGAACTTTGTTTGCACCACTGTTCTTAATATATAAATATCTACATGTTTCATCTGGAACCTTTGCTTCTGAAACATGTAGATTCTATATATTAAAAACAGTGGTGCAAACAAATTATTAATTACATTATTTTTTCTATTTATGTAGGTAACTGGTTTACTTAATAATTAGAGATACCAACGTCATAATATGGCTCCAAATTTATTCTGTACAGTTCCAAAACAGCATAGCAAGTATTGTCAGGTTGTACAACTGGTAGACACAGGGCTGTCTTGGCATCCGCCCATGTCATTCCTTCAGAGAACCGAGTATCCTTGGCAGCGTCTTCAATGATCACAATTTCCTTAGTCGCCGCAGCGTGGGCGGCCATTGTTTTACCCTCCTCTAAATATTGTAGTAAGTTTTGTCACATTAGATTTATATTTATTTAAATTGGATATTGTGCCTTGGAACAACAAGGTTCTATCTGACTCGGCATATTATACGATAATGAACTCTAAAGTAGTACTCTCTTGAGCCCATTGTCGCATGAAATTGTTGTGTCAGATAGAACCTTGCTGTTCCAAGGGCATGATATATTCAAAGTCGATTCTAGCATGTATCGCTTCAGTTGTTAAAAAAAAATGGTTCACAAAATCAATACAGGAATATTTTCTGTGTGTGGTTTATTAAGACATGTGTACTATAGCAGGAGGTCTAATGGGACAATTACAGTTTGTATAGTGTGCGGTCTAGAGTAACGTAATATTATATGCTATAACCTAAAGTCTTGAGACATTTACCTTAACGGGGTGAGGGATGTCGGAGAGTTATTATTTATTAATTCAAAATTATTATAATATTATTGTGCTATATGATAAACATGGTGTTTTTAAAGAGAAAAATATTTATTACGTTTTTTTTTTTAATTTGCATGGACTTAGCATTTATCAAAATATAATCAGAAATATTACACATTTCTGACCGTTCTACGCATGTTTTACAAAAATATTTAAAAAGTTGAATATCCTTAAAAAATGCTGTGAAGGTTTTTCTGTAACTTGTCGATTTTATAAATTGAAAAAAAATAACAGTGTGTAGTTTAATTTTTTCATGAACATTACGTAACTTTAATGTTTTTTTTTTTAGTAATGCAGATTACAAATCTTCGGTTATGTTTATTTACAAAAAACGCAACGATAAAGGATTAAAAATACCTTTCTCCACTTTAAAAATCATATTCGTATTTGAAGTTTTTTTTTAAACTTACAATGGGACAGTCAGAAAAAGTAATATTTCTGATTATATTTTGATAAATGCTAAGCCTATGTAAATTTATAAAATATTTAATGAATATTTTTCTATTTAAAAACATCATGTTTATCGTATTGCGTAATAATACTATCATTATTTTGAATTAATAAATAATAACTCTCCGACGTCCCTCTCACCCTTAAAACGTGAAGTCAACTGGGACACTTCATCGCTATGATTAAATATCAATGATTGTACATAATTCCTTCAACTTATTACCACATTCTAAATAAATGATTGACCTTTATATCCAAGCGATAGATGCCGTGTTATTTTAAAATGTCATAAATATATCTATTTACTTGGTTTAATCTAACTTACTGTGGTAGACCTAATTACAAAAATGTTTCCCCCGATTAAGTGTGGATAAGATAATATAGGGTGTTTTAAAACATACCCTGTGTTGAGCAAGTGGTCTGTGATATCCAGATCGATTTATATTGCAGGAAGTAGATATAACATGTGCAAGCACCTTATATATAACACCTCATATCACAAATATTATTTCCTTACCTATTGGCCAGTTAACTTTGTGCCTCTCGACATTATTCATGTGATGGGGCTTGAGATAGATTTCATTTTTCATGTTATCAACTAAATACACCAAAACGCCTGAAAGATTTACAGCAATTTGCATTTTAGATGTAATTGTTTCTTAATTATGAATTTTAATTGATTGCCCTGTATTTATGGTGAGATATAATATAAATCTTATGTTAACAGACCTGTGCTCTGAGTGGAGATCTTCAGAATGTTCGCAGAATCAAACAACAGCGCCGTAAAGTCAATATTGCTAGATAGGAATATTTGAAATTCGGACACATCCCTATGCAAGGACTTGTCTTCTCCACTGAGGCCTCTTCCTCTCCGAACAACTTTACAAAACGGAGCTATAATCCTCTTCATTGTTTTATCAACTGTTCGTCTTCTGCTGGATTTTGAATTTTTACGACCAACCAAAGCGGTATCATCCTTCCCTTCATGTTTCGTGTCATAATCTTGTTTAAAATGACTTATCTCGTCAAGAGACATATTTTATGAAGTTTATAAATAATATTTTTACAAAGAAAACTATTTTCTTTCTGTAGTAAATAAAAAAATTCAAATGAAATTAGTAATGTGAAAGAAGATTTTGTTTAAATAGCTTGTTCTATTTACCTACTCAATAATAATATATTTGTGAACAAGAACTTACATTTTTAGTAAAAATAAATTTTCCTAAAATATAATATTCTTATTCACTTATTTCATTTGAAAGAAAAACACAATTTTTTATAATAAAATAAATTGTGTGTTTTTTTGTAATTGTGGTACGACGCACATGAATCGCCATTATTACTGTGGTAGCCTTAATAATAATATATTTTAACATGATGCTTGATAACACCCATGGTGTGATTTTATGAACTAATTGTAGGAAGTCAAAATCATTATAGTTATTAGGCTATTATTAGTTACTACTTATTTTAAATTGGTTATGGAAAAGCAAATATTTCTGATCATAAAAGGAAGAGATTGGTATAAAAAGTCATTAGTTTCGCATGTTTTCGCATCAAGTAAAAATGTTGTACTTTACATTTCTCATTCTCTCTGTGCTCCTGGTAAATCTTTTTAGAGAATATTTTATCTTTTTTCTACTATTTTTGTTTTTGATTGAAAATAATCATTTGTTGATTTTATCTTCCAAGTTGAATATTATTATTAATTGATGATTTTATTATAGATTTCAGTCAATGCCCAGGACTGTTCCCAGGGACCTCCTAAGATTGTGAGTATTTATTCTAGTTATTCGTTTACACTGTTATTTCATCTTCAAAATTCTGTTTTTAGTAAGCTGTCATTTCTGATTTATTTACCGTACCAAACGATTTACCTTAGAGGCTCAAAAATATCATTAAAATATAAAGTGATTTGTTCTATGCAAATTTTTGTTTCAAGACTATTTAAGGTACATTAAATTATCATGGTACATTATATAATATAAGGATGTATATTAAAATATTTAATTATAATGGATAACCGCAAAGTGATAGCTTCCTACAATAGTATATTTTATTATATTCACAGTCCTCTTCACTAGGGACTTCTATTCCGAGGTGGACTTACAGATACTTGTTGTCTTCATTATGTTTATGATTTTGTCATCTTCATTTTAAACTCTGCAATATTTTGTTGTTGTTTTTGAACTTTTGTATCTCCGCGGTATTTTTAATGTTACTTGGAAGATCATTATACAATTTTGTGTCACGGAATTTATGGTTTTTCTGAGCAAAATATGTACATAGTTAATGTTGGAATGTTTATTAGATTTGAGGTTTTTGTCCTTAAGAGTGTTGGTCAATAAGGGACTCAGTTTTTCAATTAAAATTGAGTAGAGCATTTTTTTAATAGAGTTTTATAATACTGAAAATTTCTTTTGATGGAGTTCTTATAGGTAATTTAAGGATTATTTTTATTATACTTTTTTTGTGTTTTCATGAGTTGCTTCATATGGGTGTTTGAGGCAGATCGCCATCCAATAATCTCATATTCTATAAGTGATTGGCAAAGAACATAATAGACTTTATACGGATCATTTTTTTAAAGTATATTGCGTATGTTTCTAAAGAAGAACACGAGCTTAGTGGTTTTTGTAATGCTTTTTATGTAAATGACATTTTTATATACTTCATACTCTTACAATCATTTTCTAACCTCTCCAGCTAAGGTAATTCTTTAGGTGCGGTATGACGATATATCGGCATGACATTTTTGTGAGTGCGTTTGGTCTACTGGTATGAAACTTGGTCATAGCATGGGGGACACGTGTCCTTGACACCGGGTCATTCCACATTGGAAATATTGGCAATTACTTTTTTTTATTTAGCATGTTTTTGTCCAAACATATAATAATAAAAGATCATAAAAATAATATACATCATTACTTAATTGTTACATTATTATTAACACTATTTCACATGAAACTACATATAGTGAAGTATTGGCTCTATCCAACATTTTTTCACCACTTATCAATCTCCGGAATGCTACCATGTCAATAGACTAGAAATTACTATTGTATTAAATATGAAAAACATCATTTGTTTTAGGTATATACTAAAATGTATAAAGTTATAATCAGGTAAACAAAAAAAAGTCTAATCATTGAAGAATATTAACTAATCTTAATGAAATAGGAAAAGACACAGAAAATAACGGTCGCAACTGGGACACAAACTCATCTATATCTTCTTTAATGATTCAATATTACAATTAGGGTTATTAGCTTCAATAAGTTATTCAAATAAATTGAAAAATATAGTTGCTTATGTTCCGAACTCTATTGATAGTTTGTCAAACTACTCCAGCGGTTAACTGAGGTTGATCCTGGCAAATATTTATAAATTATAACTCATGGACCGACAAAATATAATTATGGACATTTGATTTCTTTTACCACTTTTTACTAATGATCATTATACCGAACCTATGAGGTCCAGCACATAGACTGTAAAAAAGGGGTTGGATCCAACATGACAATCTGCTACTTTGCACAATGAATCCCCTTGAGAAGGTCAGTTTTACTTTCCTTATTTTTGGTAAATTGCCTGAGAAGGGCGGTTGTTTGTTGCCTGCTGCTTGCTTTGTATTTCCCGCAGGGGAAGCTGGGGGCAGGTAGAGAGTCGGGTAAATGGATTGTCTCAGCAAAGACTCAGAGGTCAGCAGGAAAGGGCGGTAGCATACGGCGGTGCGGTTTCATTGATTGAATGATTTTAACATCATCGCGTATGAGCCTGCCTGGGTCCCTTGTTTATCGCCCACCAGCGTACCAATATTTATTTATTTACAAGTTGTACATTGCAGGACGGATACATAGGTAATAATAATAATAAATTTCATATCCGGTTACATGAAGGAAGGGGGGGGGGGGATTCGGCGGATGTCGACAAGCACAAATAATTTATTTATGTCGCATCTGCAGATTAACAGGCCAAGTTAAAAATAATATAATCTAATTAAAAATACAGCTATCACGTCCAATATAATCATCCATGTATATATATGTACATATCTCTGTAAAACACTAATTACGGTGAAATTCGCTTAAGAAGTTTTGTTTTTTCGGTCACTTTGAAAATGACAGAATTTGAAAAATTGCACACTTTATCCCACATATAAGGTTTTCCACATAAGAAGTTTTTTCTACGGTCCCTTGGAAAACTTCTTAAGAGAGTTTCACTGTATTTACAAACATTGATAATTTAAAAAAAATTGTTATTGATGTTTCTATACAGGTATATATATATATATATACCTATAAAAGATATAGAAATATATATTTTTCTTTTCCTTTTTAATAATATTTGTTTTCACCATACTTTTTTATTTTAATGATCATATATATTGCACAAAATTGAATATTCCATAAAGCTGTTGTCCATAAAGAATGAAAACAATACTACCTAATAACAAAAAAAAATAAATAGATTGCTTAGGTAAGTTATGACCATTGACGTAAATTAACTGGATTCAACGAGATTGGATGCATTTGGATGTGGTTCAAAACAAATTATAGCTAAACGGTAACTCAATTTGATCGAAAAAAACTGCATTTATATTAAATATAAATTGTACCAGTTGTTGGATAATTTTTGTTATCCAAAAACCTGTACAATGAACCATTGAATATTTCAGCGTCATTCAGAATGTTGCCCCGACTCTGACCCCAATAAATTTAACCCCACCCTGGCCGAGGAGTGTGGTCTCTCCATGCCGGATGGCGCAGGCGGCGGCGGACCTGGCGGCCCAGGAGGACGAGGACCCCCTTCAGTGAGTATGACCGGCTCAATTACGTGGGTTAATACTAGTTTCCCCATAAGTATGTTATAGCACAATGTCTGCCAAGCAATGTGTAACACTTTACCCTTGTACCCTTTGTGACCAGGTAATATTGGACAATAGATATACAATTACATATTTACAATTGGAAAATACATATATGTATTCGCCATGCTGTTGCACATCACACTGATGATGCCTTTTCCTATCAAATATCAATCAATAATTCTTCAACAAGTTCGAACATTGAGGTGATTCATCTTAAAAAGTTTTCCTGTTAATAAGGGTATAAGAAGAGTGAGGAACCAGTGGATAGAGAATAGCCAACAACGATGATCACATGATGATAGTGATCAATATTTTGATGCCGATTTATAGGCTGAACTCTAATCTGGTATTCATGATATGGCTACATTGTAATATTAATCCACACATTCGATTTTCTAATTACGTTAAGACAAGAAGGTGGATTTATTTATGGAAAATTATTGCTACGGTTATTACAATAATATATACACCGATTGTTAAATATACGGTAGAAATTAAATAAGATTGAATACCTAAATTTTATATTAAAAAAAAAGAAATAACAGAAAATAAATCTGCATTGGAAACTTTTATAAATTTTAATCAATCTAGTCACAAATAGAATTATTTACTTGTGGGGTCTTCTGAAAATATTACTTAGTTCAGATTTGTTTATTAGAAGGGTTAAGGAAGATATCATTGATTTTATGCTAGAGGATGAATAAGTACATAATTGGTTTAAAAATAAGTATGGATAATGTGCAATTTCTGTTACAACTTTCCCCGTTACAGTGTGAAGTAATCCAATGCATTCTGAGGAAGAACAACCTCCTCACTGCTGACAACAAGGTGGATAAGGTAGCCTGGAAGACCCTGGCCGAGCAGCAGCTTTCCTCGGATTGGAAGCCTGCTATCGCCACGGCCCTTGCCACCTGCGACGCTGACACCACAAGTGATGACTGTGAAGTCAGAAAATACTCTAACTGTCTGAAAGACAAATTGTTCTTGGTAAGTTATCAATTTTGTATTAATTTCAGAAGCTTCAAAATAAACAATTTAAAAACAGGTAAAGAAGTAATGTAATGAGGAAATCCAGTTTATATTTTTATCAGTAAACTTGATCTTTATCCAACCATACAACATGTTTTGCTACAATGTATGTAATTTAGTGAAACTTCATGGATCACATAATATCCGATATACACCTACGGGGAAAGTCGCTGATGATTTTGTATAAGAATAAAACATCAGAGATTTTTCTGCGTTTATATAGAACAATAGGATCGAACCAATGATCACTAAAACGATACGATAGGTGTTTTATAAATTTGTTTTGCATATTTTCAATACAATCAATATAGGTTTGACATTGAGGATTTCAAATAACTGAAGCGAAATCAAGTTGCGACCTTACCATCGATATACAACTATGGTCGATGGACCTTACATAATCGTCGCAGGAAAGCAGCTGTAACAGCTAAAGCCATGTAAAAAAAAAAACAGGTTTATATATCAATTGAAAAACGTAATATTGACAAAACGATTTTTCCAACGTTGCACAGATCTTATTTTTCAATGTAGGGTCACGGGACCTAGATAATTCGACGCAGAAAAAAAAACCCTGTGAAATAGTGTATACAGAGCATTTTTGTAGGTATAGTGAAGGGTTTTGCAATGTGTATAATAAAACCTATTTGGGCAATGCTACAAAAATAAAAGTTTTTATCTAATAAATTAAATTCCAATTCAATTTTTATTGGAAATAGCCTATTGAAGCTTATCAACCTTATTGTTACATTTTTTTAATCATTGAAGATAATATTAACAAATCCCAAATGAAATATTAAACCGAAAAGACACAGAAAATAAAAAGGTAACAGTCATATCTGGGACTCAAACCCAGGAACTCTCAGTCTATCCGGGACCAGCATTCAACTGAATTAATACCACCTTATTGCTTTCCGTCATTTTATCAATATCATATTTCAATTTAAGAACTGTTATATCATTTTCAATTAATTCCCATATATTTTTTGACTGCTAATATGGGACTTAATTGAAGACGATATTAACAGTTCTTAGGGTAGACCGAGAGGTCCTGGGTTCGAGTCCCAGATGCGACTGTTACCTTTTTATTTTCTGCGTATTTTCTGTTCTATATTTCATGTGAGATTTATTATATGTACATATTATCTAAAATAATTTTTTAAAAAATTACATAGTTTAAAAAAATACTTAATGCCTTAAAAATCCTCCCCGAACTGAAAAAAATCATCATGTAGGTGGAATACATACTTTATATATGTTTATTTATTATTCCAGAACTGCCCAGCATCTGTATTTGTCCAGTCTACAGATTGCTCTAACATGAAGGCTTTCATAGAGAAGTGCCCCAAGCCAGGGCCACCCCCACAGTGATTTTGCTATCATTCTTGAATTAATTCATGTTGCATGTTTTCACTCTGGTAAACAATATTGCAAATAAATAGGTACATTTCTTGTGTATCATATATCATTACATTACATTATTTTAATCCATTACCTCTCAAAGATGAAACTCAGACATTCAAACCCAGTTGCACGAAGTGAGGTTATTTTATAATACTGTGATAGTTTATGGTTTGTTTATTTCATGAACGAGGGAGGATCAAAAATAGCCCTTTTGAAAAAGGCTGTGCCCAACAAAATTATAAAGTTTGGATGAGTACCTACTCGTAGGTTCGGAAATAACCTTTTTTTTAGATAGAATTTTTGGCATTATGAGTACATATGTTATATAGACCCGCCATTTCAGTAATTTTTAGTAATTAGGCCTGAACGTAATATAATCGTAACAGGTATACATATTATAACACCGCCATACATCGGATATATCGATACTGGCTTCATAGATATTAGGGTTCTAACCGATCCGGGTGTTCCGAGTATGTAAGCGATATTTATTGAATACGTGATTTCTGATATTCAGTATCGGTATATCGTATATCAATATTTAACACTTGCGTTATTTACCGATCTCAATATATTCGATACAAGCATCATTTCAAGTTTTCATCTTTATACCATATTGACATATACAAGGTACCTATCCATATCAGTATCGCTGTATTAAGGCAAGTTCCATGTTGAAATGCGGTTCTGCCCACCGCCTTACTCTGAAATCAGGCGTTGGCACATTATATTGATATTATTTTTGAGTGATTCAACACTAGGAATTGACAGTTTAAAAGAAATTATGGGAATCTTTTGGAAGATTTGAGAAAATAAGCAATCCCGTTTTCGGTCATTAATCTATAATAATAATAATAAACGGATGATTTATACAGCTCTGTGTTTTATAGAAAATCACCTCTAGGCTACTACTTTTTATTCCGAAAAAACATGTTATCGGTTCCTGACATTATACCTACATTTAATTGGAGTGTTTATAACGCGAAAGTGAATGGTAGAAGAAGTCCAGTCAGAAGTGAACCAATTAATTGAGTCGGATCATGTCAAGAGTCAAAAAAATAGAAGAATATGTATGAATGATAATGGTAGAAGGAGTCGGTGACGCCCAAGGATGACATGGAACGATCAAGTGAACCAAATACTTAAGTCGGGTAATGTCAAGAGTCAGAACAAGAGTATGTATGAATGAAAATGGTAGAAAAAGTCGATGACGCCCGAGGAAGACATAACATGATCAAATGAACCAAATACTTAAGTTGGGCCACATAAAGAGTCAAAATAACAGAATAATCTTTATAAGATGATACATGAATCTGAATTAAGCAAGGAGTGTGTGCCAAGAACGATTTGTTTTGCGATCTATCCTCTCTGCAGTTAAACGGTGCGATGATTACTTTGCAGTTGGATGGTTTCTTGTAAAGAAAGATTTTGTAAGAGTTTGTTGATTAATAACTTTATTTTCGTTGCAAAAATTATAAAGCATCACAAGTATTATGCGTGAACACAATATTTGAATACTTTATTTTAAAATGCCACCGAGAAAACAACGATTAAAAAAATGCTGAAAAAACCATATCGGAAATCTCGGCCTTTGTCAATCTGTGTCCGCGTGGGGGAAAACCCGAATTCGGGGACATAGTTCTTCACATTTAGTTTCGTATTTTATCGTCAGAGGCCACAGAATACCCAACGGCGATGATTTTATGGTAATCCCTATGTCTGGGACATTTTATTTGTCAATGGCCAAACCTAAATCAATACATCTATCATAAATCACAGCATAATATTATGTAACACACTCGAACACTTGAAGTGTGTACACAATGTCTCATTATCTTTTTGTTGTCTTTTTAATTAATGTTAACTTTAGATCACATGATTCCTAGCTGTTTAAATATGTTACCTGCTCAAATAAAATAAAAATGTGTTAAAACTAAACAGTTAATAAACATGTTGAAAACTGGCTAGCCATCTAAATTAGATGATTAGGAAATATTATTTTATGTACGATTTAGTATTGTCATTTATGTTTTTATTTTTTTGGCAAAAACATTTTTGAGTAAGATTCTTATGAAATGTTTAAGTTTTTAGTTTGTTACATATGTTCTTATTTTATATAGATATATATTGTTTTGAATAACAAGCTCCCGTTAGAAAAACTAATAAAAAGTAGTTTATCGGGACTTTTGCCTTATAATTTTGTAAAATGTCTTAAATTAATAGAAAAAAATCACTTAACTTTCATTAGGTACACTACTTACTGTAAAATGCATAGAAAAAATGAACTTTTACAGTAATGCAAGAACTTCTTCTGAAAACAGCACTAAAATTATTATATGAAAAAGAACAGGTATGACTCAGTCCTATAATAGTAATGGTATCCCGGTATAATAGCCTGGTGCAAGTAAAATTTTGGCACCCTTCGTCAAACTCAAAACCAAAGTAACACCAAAATTGCTTACGACTTACAATGATCCCTGTCCCTATCAAGTCAATTAAGAGGAAGGAAATACTACAGAAATAATCATGTGGATCACACAATTCTACTGAATTTGCGGAACCCATAATATTTGATGACATAATGGAGGGATAAATACGCAAGTTGCAAACAGAACTAACGCCGTCTGTATTTAGTAGTTACGTTCCTTGCCCAGAAAACGTTATTTGACTGCACTGAAAGAATGAAACGGCACTATGAATTCATACCTCGACTTCACTCTATCATTAGAACATTCGCCCAGGTGTACGCCTATAGGCATTTCATTTTGCAATGCTGTGTTCTTTATCTTTCTCATTTTCACGCTTATTCACACAAAAATTTTCTTAGTATAATGGCGCCTATAGCCATCTCATTTTACACTATGTTTTCTGCACCTGTCTCGTTTTCTCACACTTGTGAATTTTTTGTTCAAACAGAAGATAGGTAAGTACATATGGAACGAAGTTCTATAGGAACGATGATTGGTGTGAGGTGCTAGTATTGTTTTTATGCGCTCCGCGGCTATGAAATTTTACAAGTTTTTTTTTAAATTAATGCAATAGGTATATAGCCACTGGGCGCGTTAACAGACGCCTAAGTAGTAATTAATAATGTTTGGATGATTTGTATAGCGCCGTTTTAATGAAAAATAACCTCAAGGGCGCTGTGTCGTCAGGTGGTATTATTAGCTCCTTGACAAATCGGCGCCCGGAGCGGACTACTCTAATTGTGCCAGCACAGGACCGGCCCTAATGGTATCAGTCAGCTTATCTTATTAAGCCTCCTACCAAAGAGCAACTTGACAAATGTAAATATCTCTGATGACAAGGCTAAATAAAATATTGAAAAGTCTTTAGTAAAAAATATTCAACGGTTCTGTTCTGTTTTGCAAAAGGTTTTAGAGGCAAACTTTAGTCTGTCTTCAAAGTGTTGAATCAGCCGCTTAAAGTAACAAGCTTATTTTGCACATATTATAATATGTATGAGTATAATATATTATTCTTAAAACAATAGAATTTTGTGGTTTTAGTACCTAAGTAGAAATTTTTTTATGTTCTTTGTTTGATTCATTTTAAAGGATTTCGTTTTATAAAAATTCAAAAGATTTCTTGACAAAATTTTATTTGTAATCTGACTTTTCAAACTATAAAAATCAACAGCTTTTTTTGGTTTGACCTTGAACCCAGCAAAATTTTCGCATGTGTCGCTTTTTTCATGAGCGCTATATACTGTATAAATTTTGAGTCTTGTATGTTTGTTTGATTTTTAGGCATTTTCTCAGCTCTGTAAAGGGTTAATGGGTCGAAGTAAAGACAGAAAATTGTAGTTTGTAACCGTAATAGTGTGATTTTTTTTTAAAAATAATTTTCAAACTTTCATTTTAAAACTGTGGCCTTAAACGCCGAAACAGCTGCCACAATAATAACAACTAAAAATACTTGCAGAACTTAATAATAACATTATTAAATTTGATTTACATTAAATAAAAAAAAAAAAAATTAAATGGAGTTCTACGAATTAAACACAAAAACAATTAATAATATAGTGTGATATACTTCAAATTGACCTCATAGGTCACCGGATGGAGCAAAGGGTTAAATTTACTTGACGAGCACCCAAATAAGGCACTCAACGTCACATTGCAGGTAGCTAACGCAAGCAATACAACCAATAATTTATCTGTAAATGATGAAGATCCTCATACAGTAATCTTTTAAATTCTATGAAATATATACCAAATTTCATATAAAATTGTCATTGGAAACCTTATACATTTCCTAACTATCTGTATAGAATTTATAGATGAATCGTTTGTAATATTTCTTGCGTTAGCAGACTACAAAGTGTGTATTTCCACCTTAAAATTACACCCAGTTTACGAATTCACAACCTTCAAACTTTACTCCAAACCATTCATAACCCCGAGCAAGGCCAGATACACGTCAGCTAGAGATTAATATTTTTAATGGATTTAGTTTTATAAGAGTAAGCTTCCAAAAGTTGTTTCAGAGAACATGTAAGTAACAAACAGATTTTTATATTTCTTATTTAACGGGGAGAGGGACGTCGGAGAGTTATTATTTATTAATTCAAAATAATGATAATATTTTTGTGCAATACAATAAACATGGTGTTTTTGAAGAGAAAAATGTTTATTATGTTTTTTTTTAATTTGCATGGGCTTAGCATTTATCAAAATATAATCAGAAATATGACACATTTCTGACCGTTCTACGCATGTTTTACAAAAACATTTAAAAACTTGAATATCCTTAAAAAATGCTGTGAAGGTTTTTCTGTAACTTGTCCATAAGATAAATTTAAAAAAAAAGAACAGTGTGTGGTTTAATTTCTTTATGAACAATACGTAACTTTAATGTTTTTTTTTTGTGATGCTGATTACAAATCTTTGGTTATGTTTATTTACAAAAACGCAACGATAAAGGATTAAAAATACTTTTCTCCACTGTAAAAATCATATTCGTATTTTTAATATTTTGTAAAACATACAATGAGACGGTCAGAAAAAGTAATATTTCTGATTAGATTTTGATAAATACCAAGCCTATGTAAATTTATAAAATATTTAATAAATATTTTTCTATTTAAAAACATTGTGTTTATCGTATTGCGTAATAATACTATCATTATTTTGAATTAA